>CM067304.1:34035458-34206533 GCA_034231615.1 Meghimatium bilineatum | reverse complement strand
GAATGATACACCGGCTAAGAGGTGGAAGGAGCCCATGTCCAATTCTAATGTAGATTGGTGGAGTGTTTTCTATATCTATATAATACTCACAGATGATACAAGATTCAGTATCCGATGGGCACAGTGACAATGTGTCTAATTACGCCAGGGAAGTTCACAGACAGTGAACATCTCGTCCAAGATAAACGTAGACGACCCAAGCCTAAATCTCTTATTACCGCCCCTCGACGACGGCTACCAGGGACATGTTTTGGCCCGTAGAGTTCAATGGTACAGTAGGCGATAAACTGTCACGGCGTACAGTCAATACACATCTGTTGGCTGCCGATAGATAAGAGTGCTGTCACAGGCTAACGGAAGCTCATCCGAATTAAAATCATACTGATGTCGAATGTTCTATGCCTATATGGCACACATTGAATGGTTAACAAACATACCTCACGCTATTGCCTATATCTATCTCCAGGTGGAATCTGGTTGATAGCATCCACACTTGCCCTTATGCGTTGTGTTGGCGCTGTAAGTTTCTGTTCAAGGTCAGATGTGATGTCCTACACTGCCCGGCCGAAATCACACGAAATTTGCTAAGATTAAACGAGAGCAAACGCAAATACCAACAACGAAAATGTTCAATGAGATTCACCTCAACAATACTTTCCTTTCTCGAAGAAATAGTCGGATACTTCGGTTATTTCGTTTCCTTCTCATCTGTATCTGCATCACTCTATGACTTTTCGATTAAAAAAAACATTCGGAATCATATGGAATAACAATAGACAGTCATCTATAAACACTTCCCATTTATATTTTGTCCTCTGTCTGCAAAGAAATGAAAATTTCCATTGAAAGTATTATTACAACGAATACGTCATCCATCGTTGTGCCCACTTAGCAGAGAGACTCCATATAACGTTTGTCCGATGTCTTGCATCAACAGAGCCCAAAGTCCAAAATAAACTTAATAACATTATAGCACAGTTACAAACGTTACTGCGGGACCGCATTCACAACTTTGCCGAACCAGTTCCAGTCGATAATTTGGGGAATGAAGAATGAAAATATAATAAGATTGAAGAAGCCACAACAGTTGGGAAAACAAGGAAAAGCAAGAAGCCACAGACTTATGTCTAAGAAAGACATTAAACAAGTTATTTTTTATCTAAAATTACAGTGAATAGGGAACTATTGGATTAGTGAGAGTATCATATTGACTGAGTAATAGTTAAAAAATGACGCAGTGAAAGAGAAATATTGACATAATGAAAGAGAAATATTGACATAATGAAAGAGAAATATTGACATAATGAAAGAGAAATATTGACATAATGAAAGAGAAATATTGACATAATGAAAGAGAAATTTTGACATAGTGAAAGAGAAATATTGACATAGTGAAAGAGAAATATTGACATAGTGAAAGAGAAATATTGACATAGTGAAAGAGATATATTGACATTACTTTCCGAACGGTCCAAATACACCACTGCCTGTGGTGGGATAAGAACTCGATACATTGGCCGTCATAGCCCCGTACTGTACCACACCACCACATAAATGGACGTATCATAAAAATAAATGTATATTAATTCACAACCGCATTTTTTTAAAGTTCTTACGAATTATTGCTTGAGCTAAGGAGTTATGTTTTCTGAGCTCATTTATTGGCAACTTGTTGATCTGTTTATTTGAACGAAATCGGTGAATGTTTATATATATATATATATATATATATATATATATATATATATATATATATATATATATATATATATATATATATATATATATATATATATATATATATATATATATATGAAAACTGAAGTACAATATAAGGTATATCGTCTGCACATAAAAGGTAAAGGTAAGCTCCGTTATATAAGTTCTTGACTCCGTTATATAGGAAGTACATAATTGTACATGCTGACCACCAAAGAGAAATGTCAAGTTATTGAGGTACAAAATTGTACATGCTGACCACCAAAGTGAAATGTTAAGTTATTGAGGTATATAACTGTCGCTGACCAGCATGATGTTTTAATTAGTACAAAGCGGAGACTAAGACAGAGAATGGGAGGCAGAGAGCTATAATATATATGGTCGTATTTCTAGTTTCATTCTATTATAATTCATAGGAGTTCGTATGGCAGGATTATCTGAATTGCGACCTTTATTATATTTGATAGTCGCTGGATCCGATATAACAAAAATTAGTTCGTGCCGCCGTTAAAATTAGTGAAATTACCACAAGATGCACACAGTAACTGATCAATCTCTTGAAAGGAAATCAACAACATTGAAACAATCTTAGGAGTAATACGATATACATAATCGTCGGGATATGAATCAGTGACTGTCATTTCAGATTGAAAGGTTAACAATTAAATCCCAACATAGTATTACGATTTTCATTTCTATGGTACATATGAGCATATTGCGATGTGATTTTGTCATTTATCTTCATCAAACTTGCCAGCTACCGCATTTTTCATTTCTGTATATCAAATAGTAACCGGATCACATATCTAAAGAAATGTTTATCAGATTATGTTTCATGAAACTCAGTTCAATGTTAATATTTAATACAAAGATTTAATTATGTGTGTGTGAGGTATCTCAAGAATTATGTCTATACAGAACACCAGAACGCCAGTATTGATACAACGAACGTATAATCTACGAAACAGCAACAACAAGATGCATTTTATGTGCCATATGCTGCAAGTAACTGTGCACCTATGAGTCTTTTCTCGAGTACTTTAAAGTCAGTCCTCCCAATTGATACACTCTTGTCTATCTTTGAACAGCTTATTCAATTTTGTTTACAATATTGTATGCAGATCTATGATATATCACTTACACGATAATATAAGACCAGTGTGATAAATTGGAAATCATTCTTTTATAGAGAAGAATTTCACTTTTCCTATAACTTTGATTGGCGGTCGACACAAAGTATATGCATTCTATCGATTCACTGAAGCCCTTTCTTGCCTTTCAGCGCAGAGGTAACGAGTTTTCTGGAGACTGTCCTCTTGTGTGCTGAGTATATTGTGAAATTTGTCGCCTCTTTTATTTCAGTGGTCCATCATTTTCGTGACTGGTCTTTAGGTCTGCCTTCACTGTATCTGTGTAGCATATCTCGATGTGGTATGCTGTCTGATGGTAGTCTGCTGATGTGTGTAAACCATTTGATCTGTTGTCTCGATGTATCTATCATAAAATTGGGGTGATGCCGGTTTTTTGTTGGATGTCCTCATTCCTCACCTTGTCTCTTAACGATATTCCTAGGATTCTGCGTACGCATACCATTTCATCTGTCACCAGTTTACGTTTGTCTTGTGCTGTCGTTGTATACACATTGAACCCAATTAAATCACGAAAGTTCAAAAGTGTCACATTATAAGGATGATTACAGACGATCAAAGTCTAAAATCAGAATACAAAAATTGAGGATAATTTTCAAAACCACATTAATACATTGATAGTAGCATGTCAGAAGTACAATGTGAAAATTAGCATGTCAGAAGTACAATTTGAAAATTAGCATGTCAGAAGTACAATGTGAAAATTAGCATGTCAGAAGTACAATTTGAAAATTAGCATGTCAGAAGTACAATTTGAAAATTAGCATGTCAGAAGTACAATTTGAAAATTAGCATGTCAGAAGTACAATTTGAAAATTAGCATGTCAGAAGTACAATTTGAAAATTAGCATGTCAGAAGTACAATTTGAAAATTAGCATGTCAGAAGTACAAAATGAAAATTAGCATGTCAAAAGTACAATTTGAAAATTAGCATGTCAGAAGCACAATTTGAAAATTAGCATGTCAGAAGTACAATTTGAAAATTAGCATGTCAGAAGTGTAATTTGAAAATTAGCATGTCAGAAGTACAATTTGAAAATTAGCATGTCAGAAGTACAATTTGAAAATTAGCATGTCAGAAGTACAATTTGAAAATTAGCATGTCAGAAGTACAATTTGAAAATTAGCATGTCAGAACTACAATTTGAAAATTAGCATGTCAGAAGTGTAATTTGAAAATTAGCATGTCAGAAGTACAATTTGAAAATTAGCATGTCAGAAGTACAATTTGAAAATTAGCATGTCAGAAGTGTAATTTGAAAATTAGCATGTCAGAAGTACAATTTGAAAATTAGCATGTCAGAAGTACAATTTGAAAATTAGCATGTCAGAAGTACAATTTCAAAATGAACGTACACAAATATAAATTATGAAAATGTGCAAATCTGAAATATCAATGGATATAACAATAGATAACACCAAAGTGAAACAAGCCACAGAGTTTTAATATCTATGCAACATTTTTTCTGAAAATGGAACACTAGACAGAGAAATAGAAACAAGGTGTTAGAAAGCAAACACAGTGACTGATCAACTTTCGCTATTAATCTCACCAAGAAAAAAGTGGATAGAACACTCCAGATAACCTAGAACAGCAAATGCAACACGTCTGGCTTTCGAACGGATACTTACCAACTTCCCAACCTTGTGCTTACCAGCAAGTGTGGATACTATCAATCATCATTCACCTTGTTATGGACAATAGACAGATGAACAAGATGATTGTCCAATTGGCGAAAATACCAATCAGAACTGAAACTACGATTTATGATCGGGGGGAGAGACATGGGTTGGGGGGGAGTGTGGTGTGGTTGGAACTAAAATAGAAATAAAGCGAATTTTTTTCAATTTAAAGTGAGTATTTATAATCTTGTTTCAGCCGAAGACGGATTTGTCTAACCATTTGCGCAAATAAAACAGCGACACAACACATTTCCATTCTCTTGACTACATCTTCCTAGAAATCTACTAGAACCATCATGAAAGAGAGATCCAGCGAGATTTATACACAAGTGAGATCCAGCGGGAGTTTCAGAATGAAAGATGAAGAAGAAGATCTTACTTTTGGATAAAACATTTCATGGGAAATCATTCTTTTATACAGGGAGTTAATCAGCAAATAGCTGAGTATGAGGGAGTTAATCAGCAAATAGCTGAGTATGAGGGAGTTAATCAGCAAATCGCCGATTATGAGGTAGTTAATTAATCAGCAAATCGATGAGTATGAGGGAGTTAATCAGCAAATCGATGAGTATGTGTGGGGGAATCTTCGATACACAATGAACTGGGAATTGTGTATAGACATTGTATTGTGATTATTATAATTCCTCATCTTCTTCTTCTGCGTTGGATCTGAATCTGCAGCAGATTACCAGAATGTAGTTTAGAGAACTCAAATGTGTTTTTAATTGTGTACACACTAGCTATAATATCTGCGTATTTCGACCTGCCACATCTGAATTGTGTACACACTAGCTATAATATCTGCGTATTTCGACCTGCCACATCTGAATTGTGTACACACTAGCTATAATATATGCGTATTTCGACCTGCCACATCTGAATTGTGTACACACTAGCTATAATATCTGCGTGTTTCGACCTGCCACATCTGAATTGTGTACACACTAGCTATAATATCTGCGTATTTCGACCTGCCACATCTGAATTGTGTACACACTAGCTATAATATATGCGTATTTCGACCTGCCACATCTGAATTGTGTACACACTAGCTATAATATCTGCGTGTTTCGACCTGCCACATCTGAATTCAGCATAGTTTCTGCGTCAATTTTGACTTCATGCGATTCGATAATCAACTCGTTCGCAAAACTTCATCAATCGACTCATATTACATACATGGTAGGTAACAGTGTCGCTATTTATTGCTCCCTAGCCCCCCCCCCCTCACGATTTAGGAACCGGGTTTATTCATATAAACAACAAAATCAGGCATGACATAAATTGTGTGTGATATTAACCGTTTGGAAACCGTCAATTTACCAAAAAGAAACACTTAACATGTACACGAAAACACGCATGCTTCTCGTGACAAGAGCAAATGATATGTAAATGTTCACGCCAAATAAACAGCAAGGAAATAAAAGAGAAAAAAAAATGATAAGTCTATGATCGAGAGCTTTCATCACTTGCAAATTCTACGGAACGAAAGATGAAAATGGTGAATAATTGATGAATGGTTTTAATAATGAAGCGGAACCAACAGGTCAACTGGAAATGTTGAGTACGTTAACCATGTCCATCATGATGAAGCACATCTGATATAGATTCATCATATTTTCATTAGTATATTAAGTGGTAAAGATGACGGGGAAGATTATAAAGTAACAAAACGGTAAAATCATCACCATAATGTGCCGTTTCGACCGACGTAAGCGTTCGTTGATCCCCACGTTTCTCTATTTCCAACACTTTTATCAGGATAGTTGTTCATTCTTTGACATTCCATGATGTTAGACAATATAATATTTTTTTCTTCTGCGTTCGTTCTCAAACTCCTGCAGATTAGCAGGATGTAGTCCGGATAACGAAATGCGTTGTGTCATGGTTTACAACATTTCTGCGATATCTGCGCCTTTCGGACTGACACGTCCGACTTCAGCATGGCTTTGGGTCACTGACCCTATATGGAATGGGGCAGCCAACTCCATCCCATAACTTCCTTAGTCGCTTTTTACGGCATGCATGGAAGGTAAACAGTGTTGCTATTATTTGCTTCCCTTTCGGGCACCGGTAACACACAGGTGATATAATATTCTTACAATACCGCTTTCTATTTACGTTTGCTTTAAATCTTACCCGCTGTGATTATGTTATTAAGACCTCCCTGACTCATTAATGTTATCCAAAAAATAAAGATTGTCTATCTTCTTCTTCTTCGTTCGTTCTCAAACTCCTACAGATTATCAAGATGTAGTTCGGAGAACGGAATGCGTTGTGTCATGGTTTACAGCACTGCTGCGATATCTGCGTCTTTCGGCCTGACACATCCGACTTCAGCATGACTTTGGGTCACTGGCCCTATATGGGATGGGACAGCTAACTCTATCCCATAACCTCTTTAATTACTGTGCATGACTCATCAATTTGCTATTGTCCATTCCCAGGTGGTTTTGTCGTAGGAATTTGTGAAAGAGATGTAGTCTGCGTTCCAGAGCCAGGTGTGTTGCTCTGGATTAGGTGTAGTCATGTTTGTTCAGGATGGTCTTGATGTTGTCTATCCATCTCTACCTAGGTCTGCCCTGGGGATTATATCCTGATTCCATCTTGTTATAAGCTCTTATAGGAAGTTGATCGTATTCTCGTCATAAGATGTCTAAACTACTGTATTTGTTGTTTCTCTATATATTCGATGCATGTGGAGATATGGTTGGTCAAGTACGGAAAACCTGAATATTTGTGTTGCAAAGCGATTCGGTGCTGCTAAAATGGACTTGGTTCAATTCCCGTCAGCTGTAACAATTATATAGTCGATGCATGTTTGTAATACTTATTCTATTTCTGATATTCTCACTGCGCATTTTGTCGAGTCTGGTGACTCCAATAGTCGTCCTTAGACATTTAATTTTGCAAGTTTCGATCTTTCTTTTATGTGGAGAAGTCAGTTGCCAAGTATTACAATGGTAGCATAGTGTTGGTATAAAGATGCTCATAATCGTTCGTTTACTTACTTCTATGTTGACTTGTGGATGCAATAGCAATAGTAGCATCTGTTGTCACATCATTTACCTTTAGACATCTTGTTTCTAATTTCATGTGCTATAATCGGTGTTATGTAACTCTGACGAACGCATCTCCTCACCTCAAACTCACAGGAGGGACATATTACATAGTGTATTCTTTATTTTAAACAAAGCTGCCCTTCCCTGCCCTATTCTGTTTCTTATTTGTGTTGAAATGTTTCTATCTGTCATTTTTGTAACCAACCACTTGCACTGCTTAATCTTTTTGAGCATGGAGTCATTCCCTACAAGTTGATAATCCACATTGTTTGGGAGGATTGGCTGTAGTAATGGTACCCAAACATTCTACACTAATTTATTAGCGATAAACAATTAAATCCCTATTCTTAAAACATGAATTCACTGATGTACAGTTTAAGTAGTTTCTTAAAACAAATGTACCACATTAGTGTTGCGACATTTCTTTAAAACACATAATCACAACAGTGTAATTTCAGGTTAGTGTATTTTATTTTACACTCGGACTTACAACAGTACATTCAGTGCACTTTTCTTTAAACAAGGAATCACAACAAAATACGTCGTATTCGTTTCTCGTTCTGATGTGTATATCTTACACTGATATAGCTTTCCTCAATGAATTGTACAGTGTTCCCATGAGATACAGCCGCTAAACAAGTCCCTTAGATCTGTTTCAATTGACCATATAATTTCTTTGATCTAATGTTAAGTGGCAACTTCTGTATAATACGCACTGTGTTTTCAGCTGATTGCCATGTCGGTGTCACAGTCCTTTCATGTCTTTTAATCATAAATCCATAAAATATATCACAAGAATTTTCTCAGAACACAAATTTATATCGGTATGTACACAAGATACTTGTAGAAAATACAAAATAACTTTATAATATAGTGACATCAGTACAAACCACTAAAGAAACAAAATGAACACCGGCACAATCAGCATATTACCTAAGCCAGTGTTTCCGAAAGTCATCTAGATGGACACCCATTTCGTGATGTGTGACGTTTATGTACAACTTTTTACAAGTTCTCATAAAATCAGCAGAGATACGTGCGCGTAACACGTGTCCAGAGGTGTACCAAGCATAGTTACCACTCAACATTTTAAAAAGTCAGAAGAGAACAAAGGTTGACAATATGATACCTTTAAGTTTAGTTACAAATAGAAACGATGATGGTTTGCTGGCGTCTTGCAATACCTCACTACTGATAGCAAAATCAGGAAAGTCATTTTATTGGGGAACAGTTTATTGTGCCAGTCGTTGAGAGGTTTAAAAACAGGGCTACACTAGTCCACATATGATATACTCAATATACTTCCTTTGAGCCCCAGCGCAGTTCAAAGCCGTATTGGTGAATTGAGTCATGGCGTTGATAGCGTCTTGTTTAATTATCTGCAATCAAACCATTTTATCAATTCATCTTGGTGAGTCAACGTTGTCTGGTCATGAAGCAATAATATTGACATATATTAGTTTCTTTATGGACCAAGAAATTCATGAACAGCTGCTCCTTGAAAGAACTTTAACAACAGACACTAAAGACGAATCAATATACAATGTTTAGAAATATTATATCAATGAAAAATCAATCCCTTCATCAAATATGATATCAGTAGCAGCAGATAGAGCACCATCCATGTTTGGGATCTAACGCGGTTTCTATCATCCATTTAAAATAAAATGTACCCGGGATGTTTGAAATTAACTGCGTCATTCATGTACATCATTTAGAAGCTAACAATCTAAGTGCCAGATTACATCAAGCTCTTCACTTCGTCATAAACGCAGTAAACAAGATTCGTAGCAGCGCGTTGAATTATAGATTCAAGAAATGGATGTCATATTACAAGATGTGCTGATCGGTATAAGTACGATCGTAGAACTTCAGGTGCAGTTAAGAAAGGGGTATGTGCAGTTTTGGCTTGAGACAGATACACATGTTGCTTTTCCAGCATAATGGACTATGGCAAGAAAGTTTTTGATAGCTTGTCCATCTTCATACTTCGTGGAAAGGGATTTAGAGCGGTTACCAATATTTTTACGATCTTATGATAGAATGGAATCGAATGGAATTGATTGGACGTAGAGATTTAAGACTATACCTCACTAATGTGAAGACAATAATATTGAGCAATTGCTCTCAGAGCATCAGGCTCATCCCTCTCGTTAACAGCTTTATTTATGTATTAAGTATGTGTAAATATTTTACTAGGTTCTGATTTGTTTGGATCTAAATTTAGATATTTACATGTATTTTGTGTCTTCTCACTAAAGGTATAAACAAAAATTGTACATGTTTTTTTTTCTACAATTGTCAACTCAACCAAAAAAACCCCAAAAACAACAATATCTGGAAATTTCTAGTAAAAATCAGGAATAGATGATGCAAGAAAAATAGATAGGGATACAGTAGAGTAGGCAACGGAAAAGCACAGGTCGATAAATGTATATGACGGTGAAACACAGCGAGAAAATTCGATTAAGATTGGGCTAGATGGTTGGTAGAACGTAGGGCAGCAGGGCATGTGAGAATTTCCCCCCCCCCCCAACCATGGGACCACAACTAATTCCAGGGGTCCAGAAAGATAATTCGAAACTGGGAGAGTAGAATGCTACATTACAATGCCCCTACCGCAATCATTGAAGACAGCCATCAAATGATTCTTCTAGGCTCCAGAAGGCCAAGGAAAAAACATTGCCATAAAGGAGGCGTCTGGAGAAAATAAGCTGAGGACCACTGGTCTAGACAATGAAACATATTAAACCTTTGACGTTACACTTGCCCACTGATGTATCAACGTTTCGACGAAGTAATCAATTTCTCAGGTTGAAAATTGAGATTATTGATCTCAAGCTTCACTTGCGCTACGTTCTCACGTGCAAGCTGGTGTCATTAATTTATGGCTAGAGATTTACCTCTTCACAGTTTTCTCTACTGGAGATACTAAATTAATGATATTCTAGTTATCGTCATCATCGTTGGTTGCATATAATATAGTGTTTGGTTGCATTTAACTGAGACAGCTGTTAAACTCCAGTTCAGGTTTATGTTTACTAAACCAGTAGGTATTGCTTGGATTGGATATGTCACGAGACATAGTAGACTTTCTAAATGTTCCTGTAAAGATTAACTGATGTTGAAAAGAGAAGAGGTGATAATACACTCTTGGTTTCACAGTATTGCTGAATGGTCATGGGAGATATTTTCTACACTCATCCGAATTATTGGTGACATATATTTAGAGGGTGTTTTATGCTGACGTATCTAATGTGTCATATATATCACCATGATGGATTATTTAATGTATTATTAATATTTTTATGCAGGTTTCGCTCAATACATGACAACATACACATGTGTTAGTACACGATTCTCATGCTAGAAGGTGTCTTTTCTTCTTCTTCTTCTTTCTGTCATTATTTACCTTTCGGTGTCGAGGGGTGAGTGAGTGTACGGTCTTTTGCCTTTCTATTTCTATTTGCCTCTTCCGTTGTTATATTTCCGAGTGTCCTTATACACTATCTGTCTACAGTCTTTTATCAAGGGTGGGAAAAATACGGCTCGAGTACCCAATCTGGCGTGTCAAGCCAATTTTACATGTTCATAAGGATGATTTAAATGTACTATATTCATTCTTTTCTTGAGTAAAAACAACACCCAATTGGAGCTCCAAGTGACTTTACTGAATCTACTTTGGTCTCATTCTGCAATGTAACATCAGTTATTTGATCCGTCTACGGATACTATATAGCACGAGTATCATATATATCTACGGATACTATATAGCACGAGTATCATATCTATCTATGTATACTATGTTGCATCAGTTATCAGGTGAACTATTTTCAGAATCTGCTTATTCATTGCCCCACTCTACAAGTATAGTCAAGAGTAATTGCGACCTTAATGAAGTTTGCCATTGTATCATCATTCAAAAGCCAGCACGACAGGTTGACATAAAGAGTATAAAGCAAACCTTGATCACTCTTGTGAAATACGTTTGCGGTAACAGTCGAGTTTTGCAAGTGCCTCGATTCTCATGACCGTACCAAACGTGATGTTCATTAACTGTTATACTGACCCGTTACTAAGGACAAGAAAAAGACACGTGTTCTCCTGAACAAATATCTACAATGTTCGAGCTCATATACTATACTGTTAACACTGCCATAGACAGGATGAGGAGTTAGTCAAACATGGCTGTATCGACCGCCGAAACTGAAAGATTTATACAAGACACTCAGACCATCACAGAGGCTATACTCTGCAAACATCCTTTATTGAGTCAAAGAACAATTGTTACAGTTGTGAAATGTCATGCAATCTACTTCTTCACAGTTATCCAGCACGTCTCTATTAATAAAATGCAGTCTGGAGAACGAGAAGAGAAGTCTCGTAGTCTGAAGCAGTATACTATTCTTCTTTTTCTTCGTTCATCCTCAAACTCCTGCTTGTTACCAGGATGAGGTCCGGAGAACGGAATACGCTGTGTCATGATTAAAATTTGACTGCAATATTTCCACCTTGTTGCCTGATACATCCGACTTCAAAATGAGTTATGAGTCAATTTTTTTCTATGTATAGGACAGTCAACTCCATCTCAAACCTCCTTAGTCGCCTCTTATGACATACATGAGAAGTAACAGTGTTGCTATTCTATGCATCCCTGTCGGGTCCTGACAATACACATGTAGATCACATTTAGTTATGTATAAGTTTCCCCCCCCCCCGAGACAAATTCGTAGATACGTCATTTCAGCAAGATGTTTTCCGTCACATTGACCTACTCTGTATAGGTTGTCCTCTCCATGCCAAGCCCTTCTTAATCGCCACTTTTTTTAAACATAGTATGTCAGTACTGCTATCATTTTGTTTTTTGAACCCCCCCCCCCCCCCCAATACATAGTATGTCAGTACTGCTATCAATTTGTTTTCTGCACCCACAAATACATAGTATGTCAGTACTGCTTTTAATTTGTTTTCTGAACCCCCAAAATCTCGGCAGGAGATGTAGACAGCTCGGCAGATTTAAGCAATCTGATATATCACTGCACCATCGTTGGGCACTCTCTTCCCCTGTTGTTGCTAATTCTGCCTTCACCTATTAATTTGTCAATGCTGGTATGACTATTTATATAACAATTAAAAAAAGAACCCATAGTTAAGATGTTGTTAAGGAGCCATCCATTTTCGTCGTTTTTTGAACTTGGCACTTCCTGTATGCACTTATTAAGACTGTGTAATAGCGGTTACACTCACAAAGATTTAAGTTCACAAAAATAGTTCAGTGATATATAAGATTGCTTCAAACATATCTCTAGCTGCGGCAGGTCAACTCGTCCATAATCGTGTTCAGATAATCCATAGCGAAGACCACATTCTGGAAAGAACATGTCACATGATGGTGATGAATACGTACATTATGCACATCGCTCACTTGTTGTCGAGGCTCGAAACAGCAGCAAGGACAGCAGTACTATTACCTGCCATGCGTGTATTTAGGAAGCAACAATTGGGAAGATTTTGTGGATGGATGTATAACAAGAATGGCAAGCAGGGATGATGATAGTGGTATCGACCTGGCATTAGTGTCATCGGCTTCTATGTCTATATGCAGATGAGTTGTGTTGGGGCATCATGTCATGGCAGTGACCACCTCACATGTGATGTTCTTGTAAAAAATGACAAAAGTAAGCAGATGAGGCCTAAAGTCAGGTATTTTAAGTATGATCGCAGAGGAGCAAATGCTGTGAGCAGAATTCGACACGACAAACGTAGGACTCATAATGTTGGAAATTAGGTTTGGGATAAGCCCTCCTTGTGGAACGGAGATTTTCAATGCAAAGCGCATGGGGCTAGAAACGGAAAGCAGTAGCACTATGGCAGAGCAATGAAAAGTGTGTCTGATCAGCCCAAGGAGGTCGCACAATGGAATCTGAGGAAAGATAACAAATTTCAAATATTCAAAGACAATGCAAAGTCGACAAAATAGGATGAATTTTGGCAGTAGAGCACACGCGAAAAGTCACTAAAATTGTTCTGGCGATTACACAGATCCATGAATGGTCTTACAAGACGCACGACTATTGCTGATTTCCAGAACGCTGATACGGCTTGGCAGAAGATGGACGAGACAAAACGTGCTGCATCGGTGGCACATTAGACCACACAAATCGGTCAGAGAAATGTGGAGGCATATCAAGAAATCAGGAAAAAGATTATGGATATGTGTAAGAACTTGAGCATGGAAAAACATATAATTACTTTTGAAGAAATTAGGAAGGTGCTATAAAGTGCAAAAAAAACACAGCACCTGGACCAGATGGCATTAGATACGATGACATTAGTCTGAGAACGGATGAGGAGTTGGCGGACATGTTCAATAATAGCACTTTAAAGGGCACAGTTGAAAAAGACGGGTAACTTGGCTATTTAGTCCAACTACACAAAGATTGCACGGATTACATATGATACATGGCTACGGGATAACAATGCAAGCTTTTAGAAAAAAATGTATCCTGTACGGTATCGTGCCATCTTGAAATAAATAAGTGTTTATCAACGTTGTTAGGTGGGTATCGACCAGGAAAGAAGACATGGAAGAATGCAGCAATCTTAGAGCTGGGTGTTTTCGAGGGGTTAGATTCGCGCATGGAGACATGTGTGGTCGCATTAGATCTTAAAAATGCTTACAATATGGTGTTCTTGAATGTCTTCATGAACCAACTGTTAAATCTTGCAGTAATTCCTTTTGTTGTGCGATGTGGTTGGTGCCGCCCTGATGCACAGGATAGTAGTTCTTAAGTGTGGTAACTGGGTATCTGCACCAACGGTTATTATCTCTGGTCTGCCACAGGGATCGCCTCTATCGCCTGTACTTTTCAATGTATACATATTACATATCGCGGACATCAAATCACAGGTGCTGGCAGAACGATGTCATACGCCGATGATATCCTGGTGTATAGACAGGGAAGAAATCGAGAAGAGTGCGTCGTAGGACTACAGAAGGAGCTGGACAGACTAACGAATTGGTGTAGAGATACGGAAGCAGTGGTAAATCCTTCGAAGGCATTCGTAACTCGATTTTTCTTGAAAAACATTACATGGTAAAGACATCCATTCCACATGTTTTGATGGCCGGAAACAGTTTAGCAAGGACCAGCAGAAGGAGATATCTGGGTGTGTTTTTTGACAGAAGTCTGAGTTTCAGGAAACATGTGACCACGTTATCATAAGGACAGGCAAAGGCGTAACAGCAACGGCGGGTATGGCTGCAGCGCAGTGTGAGCAGAAGTTGCTATTTCATTTGTACCATGGTTTGGTGGTGGCTGTGGTGAAACATGCACTAGAAATTCTGACTCGTAGTGAAACTCAGATCAATGTGTATCATTCGTTGGTGCACAAGAGACACGTCGACAAGAGCTATGCGGTACCTACTCGATTGTCCAACGTTAGAGCACATATTACAGTATTGCTGTGCACCGGCGTACTGTCAAATACATGTAAACAATGAATATCCATGTGTTTCGGGAATCTTCATCTGGAATATGTGGACTCATTAATGTATGTGTTAAATTAGAGATCACAGCGTAGCCAGGTGACATTTTCCGATACAACACTGCGACATGATTAGCAATCCTAAATATAATTGTCATATATGTAAAATGTATAATGTAGTCATATTCATATATATATATATATATATATAGTGTCGTGTATAATTTTATAACTGGTGTTATATATAGTGTTCTGCCTACCATTATGATTGGATCATGCACGATATGTTGTATATCTCATAATGGTATCATGTTTGCTCACATTCACTCTCGCCTGGTCCTCCACTTTATACATTTCATTGAAGGCTAGCAATAATCAAAGGTTCGATGAACACCCCCCCCCCCACTTTGCCGTCCTGCCCTCCACAAAAACCAACCATAAACAACAAATGCACCGTGTAAAATATCGCACAAGGCAACAAACTGCATTGCAACACAAGCCACATCATAAAAATAAACCTAGAAAAAGTTAACGTCTATGGTTCAAGGCGGTAATCGATAGCAAGGTGTATTGATTTCACATGTATCTTACAGGTCAGTAACGTTTCCAAAATATCAAAGTTTTAATGTAATTTTGAAAGAAACTTCATTGAAACGTCAAACTAAATTTTATACTTTAATCTTTCAGTCTCTCTCTTTGTTTACCGGAATTTTGTTTAGGAAGGACGGGTAACGCAATGGTTAATGTGCAGTTTCTGAAGCTGTTTTTTTCTAACATTCCGCATGAGTTTGTTTATATCATTTTATGAGTTTTTTCCGTCGCGAACCTTTACATTTAGACACACTATTCTATGTAGACATATTATAATTAAAGTTTGGTACTTTATGGAAATATATACCTCCTGCACCCCCGCATGTAACTGTTTCCCTTAGTTATGTTCATTAGACAACGGATACTTGTTTATTAACTTAAATATTAATTCTTGTTATGGTTAGGATTCTTTTTTTTTATGGTTAGGATTAGGGGAGAGTTTTAGGAGAGTTGTGCTTTACATAAATAATCCTAATTCTAAATAAATTAATATTTAAATGGTTCTTGATTGGAACCAGTTTTTTCATGTGTATTTTAGGATGAATTAATCTAAATATTATATAAAAAATTAATCAATAATTAATTTAAATATTCATTTTTCAATCTTAGGGTTAGGTGTCAGGATTAGTTATGATTTTATGATCTATATAACTAACCCTAAATATAATCATAAATAAATTTAAATTTATATTAAACAATGATAACATAAGATGATAAACAGAGCCAAGGGAAATAATCATATAGGGGACACGTGTTCCAAACAAGAACCATTAAAAATAATAAATAAGTATTTGTTAGCTGATGAACATAAGCAGGAGACATTTTCAAATATGGGACGCGGGGGTTGGGGGATATTTCTGCAACGAATCAAAAGCTTATACTTATATATTTATATTTTTTGTTGTCGTTTAGGTTTCTCAGCTTGTAGAGAATCCTGAGTATCAACGATTTCATATTAAATTTAAAGACTCATACAGAGCCTATGAAATTAATATTCTTTTCAGAAATAGACTATTTTTTTAATAGAAACACTCGTGCGAACTGATCAAGTTGTCCATGACAATGGGACTAAAACACACAAAAAATACTTGTACTGTATATATATATATATAATTGAACTGTCTATCAATTAATCTGCCTGCTGTCCAAATATCGGAACATCTGACCAGTATGTTATATATATTTAACTATGACCCTCAGTCTGCCTGACTGCCTATCTCAATCTATCCATTAATATTTTATATTTTTAGACATTTACAAATTCATTACATCATCATCCCAAAACGTACGATTAAAATTCTTACTATACAAGCACTCAAGAATTGCCAAAATTGAAAATCCTATTTTCTTCTTTCTAAATAGTTATTATGTAACCACATTTGGAATTCTAAAATTGTCGTCTGTATCTTGTATTGCCAAGAAAAGGAAATGAATTATAGACAGTGCAATATTACAGGTTAGATAAATTGCAGACAGTCTCATTAAAGTTAAGAAAAACGCTCCTCGATCATTCTACTTTCCCCCAGAGGGTGAGAGACAAAGATGGAGTAACCAACCCATATCAAGATTAACCTTTGGAATGAAAGAGCTCGGGGATAGAGCAGGGAGACAATGGACAATTACACAAAGGGCAGAGGGGAACAAACGCCTATAATGGAAACCTGCGAACAAATTTATATCAGGGTTCACGTTACGATTTGTAGAGACGTGCTTGCCGTACTATGATCTGGTGTTCACTTCACTAACTAGTATTATACTTGTATGACTTAATATCAGACGGTTTATCTAGTCAGTGTATATTATACGACTTGCCACAGTTAACATATGAGAGTTTCGTGGCAGGATGACATACACATTGGTCGATGGCAATAACATTCTCTAACATATAAACATAGAGGTCATGGAAGCAGAACCACTTGGAACCATAATCCCTGTTCTATTTTTTATTGTCAAATAGCAATGATATAGCCAATTGGAATTAATTCCTCTGTTGCATGATCGTACCATACTATAAGCAGTAGGTTTTATTTAAAAAAAATATCCGACAGCGATGTCATGAGGATAGGATTAATTGAATCACAACTTCCAATATTTGAAATTGTAAAATGTAACAATATAACAAAACTCTACTGACGTCCACGGTTGAATAACGCGTATATCAAGGGATGTTTATTATATAACAAAAATAATATTTCGGAGTTGTGGATTAATCTGAACTATAATGACAAATAATCTGTTATGGTAATTTATCCTGATATAACTAAAATAGATTCATGTGCGCAGTAAATAGAAAAAAATCTCGATGTTAGCTACATTTTAAAAACAATTAATGGTGATTATAAGCTCTGATTTAAAAAGCTAAGTTCATTGTTTAAAAACCGTGTCTGATAAAGAGGCACATTGGTGGCATATAGCCACCAACATTATTTTTTTTTTGGCTGAGGTTATGGTTCACTCAATGGCACCTCACAACATGAAGACATATCTCAACTCGCCAACAAACCGAACTATTTTTGCTAATGTCATGCGCCATACTATCACCAAAGTGAACTAGGTAATATTAACTTATCCATCCACCTATTTATCTCTATAGCTATCTATCAGATCTATCTATATCTATCCATTCACCAATTCAACCATTTATCCATCCATCTATATTCATACAGCACTAAATACGTTGCATAGTGCAGAAACACTTTTTCTTCTTATTGTTGTAGAAACATATTGCTGTTCAGTGTCTTTTCCTTCTTTTTTTTTATGATTTGAGTTTCTCCCATCCAAAATTTAAGAGTGTTTTATTTTTAAACGAATGTTCTTCCCCAGTACTTATGTTATTCTACTAAACCTGTCTTAATGTTGTAACATTATCACTGGTACAGCCCTGCCTCACGATAAACAGTCTTTAATCACCAATCGGCGAACGGACAAAACTATTTCTTTGAATGTTATGTATCATAACATTAAAAAACGTGAACATAGATTTGCGAACACTAAAGTGTCCAGCTCCGTGGCACATTGCGCGTTCTGTAACGATCAGGGTACCGGGTCGAATCCAGCCTCAGGCAATTACCCATGCGGACGGTTTAGATAGCCATGGCAGATTTGTATGTGTATATATATATTGGCTAGAAAATCACTACAGCCAATATAATGGTGAGTTGTTGGCTACGTTCTGAATAGAATATGCTACTAAATTTTACAAATAAAGTTAACTGTCCATGATATCTCAACCAAACCACAACCTCTACGGTCCTTTCTCGAAATTAGGGGCCACAGTACAATTTATTGATGACAGCTATATCATCGTCTGACTTCTGATGCAGAACGAGGAAGAAGAAGGACAATTAAAACTTATAATACATGGTATACATATTTATGAGCTGTTGAAACTTTAGACATTTAGAGTACGTCAAATCTCATACCCATTACAGCGTGCAATGTCAGCTTTCAAGCCATTTGCACACTTGATAGAATAGCCTTTGTAAGATAAGCCAAGCCGTTACTCAGAATAGCTGCTGCAGGATGAGTTAAGCCATTACTCAGGATAGCCTTGGTTAGACGAGCCAAAACAATACTCAGAGTAGTCACACGCTCTCATCTTAAACAGCGTCACTTATCTTTTATAATTTGAAAGGGCGAAATAACTGTTTTACATAGCTCTATAAACGCATCCGACATTTCGACCAACATATCTTTATCAGGATAGTCTCTATATCACCAACTTTTGTCAAAAAAAATGTAGTACTTGCATTGATAAATGTAAAAGTTATGTTTTATCTTTTGAAATATTTTGATTTATTTTCGAGTGGTATATGTGGCACTTGAAATCTCCATGCGACTCCCTAACGGAAAAAATGCAAAATTGACATATATATTTTCTATAGCTCACTGATTCACTTCAGTCTTCCACTCATTCACTCTTGATTATTAGCGATACTCTCGACATAAGTCGTGCTTCTTCGTTGAAAGGCGCAGAATACATACAAGAAAGCTCGAGTACAATGAAGTCAATCTTACAAGTCTTTTGAACCCATTTTTAACCCTCGCATTTTGAAGCACTTTTCACATTTTATCTTGCTTTCTGATCTGCTCTGTTCTTGCATCCCGTGACAACATCACATGTCGCAAACGTCCAAATGATTTTTTCTCCATTATATTTATGACCGAATGTTTGAGATTCGAACGGTGTTCAGACCAAATACGTGTACTGCTTATAAATGTCAGCATCTCAATGCTGACCCTACACATTTTAACTTCACAACGGGCATTCTCTGTAATTATTTTCCAGAACTTTATAGAATATGATTAAGATTATCTCGTCCAAGTGTCTAGCAACTTGTTTGCAATGCTCGATAAAACAGTTTCGCAAGTATCAAGCTATTCACGAAAAAAACAGTCTTGAAAAACTCGAGCAAATCACGGTCAAACTGTCTCGCAAGATTCATGCAGTCCACGATAGAACAATCTTGCAAGTTTTAAACAATTCACAATATCATGTTCTTGCAAGTTTCCCGCAATTCATGATAACATTTTATTGCATTGTTCCCACAATTCACGATAACATTTTCAATCACGTTTCAAGCAATTCTGATAAAGCATTCTTGTACGTTTCAAGCAATTCACAATAAACATTCTTGCAAGTTGTAAGCAATTCATCATAAAAACGTCTCGAAAAATTGTGAACAGTTCAATAAAGTGAAAATCAAATTATATATAAATCGCGATAAAACATTGTGCCTATCAAGTTGTAAGTAATTCAAAACAAAGTAGAGTACATAGCAAGACAAAATGTAATTTATTTACGACAAAGTAGCATACTGAATAAAATATAATACAATAATACAATGTGGTGAGCAAGTTATAATCAATTAACAACAAAGTAGGTACCTAGGAAAGTGTGTTAATAATTCACTTCAAAGTTGCGTGTCTAGCACGATGTATTTAATTCACGACAATACAGTATGCCAGTACATTGCATTTCCAAAGAAAATAGTGTCTAGAGAAGACATGTAATTTACGTCTAGCATACAGCAGCACATTGAGTGAAGAAATACAACTTTAATCTAGCACACAAAGCCACATTGAGTGATGAAATGAAATGTATAGTCTAGCACATAAAGCCACATTGAGTGAAGCAACCATCAGTATGCAAACAAATCCTGATAGTGGAACAAAGATTAATATCACTGTGACTTGCCATTCATGTCACAAAGACTAAACATGTTTTGGATGAAGTTCGCTGTAAAATCAAATAGATCAAAGTGCCCAAAAAAAGTCACGCTGAAATCGGATGTGTGAGGTCGAAAAACGCAAATATCGCATTCGATCTGTTTACCATAACACTGAATATATCTTGCTAAACAACACGAGTTTAAGAACTAACGGAGAAGAAAAACTTGATTATTGATTTAAAATTTCTTCGTTCACATAATTCAGGAAACTAAAAAAAAACTGCATCATACCTTACAGCCTGAACTTATAATATATATATATGTATATATATATGTATATATATATGTGTATATATATATATATATATATATATATATATATATATATATATATATATATATATATATATATATATATATATATGAACCGTTGTGTCCGACACATCCACTTTCAGGATGACATTATGTATGAAGTTATCTGAATATTCTACAGTGTGAAATAGTGAAGTAGGACTAAACCCCCAGCCCATTTTAGCCGTCATTTGCCACATTCATGCCAGACCGCAACATGACTATTTGCCAACTTTTCGGGGCTGACAATACATACTAACTTTGATTTATAAATATTTAAAAAGAACTATGCTCAAGAAACAAATGTACGTGGACACAATTTCAAATCTCCAGTGCAATACGATAACAAACGATTCAATGTTCTCAGCATATTTATTTGATTTATGTTAATGTATGCTATTTTAATAATGCTAACGAATGAAGTTTCAATAAAGCTAATGGAATGCTATTTCAATCATGTTAATGAATGTTATTTTTACAATACGAATGAATGATATATACAAATACCTCGATATATAAAGCGCATGTTAAGGCAAAATAACTCTTATACCCCTGACGCCACAAGGCAAAAATGGATCAGCGTATAGATATAATGAACGATATTTCAACCATTCTAATGAATGATATTTCAATCATGCTAAGGAATGATATTTCAATCATGCTAAGGAATGATATTTCAATCATGCTAAGGAATGATATTTCAATCATGCTAATGAAACATTTCAATCATGATAATGAATGATATTTCAATCATGCTAATTAAACATTTCAATCATGCTAATGAATGATATTTCAATCATGCTAGTAAATGATATTTCAATCATGCTAATTGAACTCGATAATTCAATCATGCTAATGAAAGATTTCAATAATGCTAATGAATGATATTTCAATCATGCTAATGAATTATATTTCAATCATGCTAAGTGAACACTATAATTCAATCATGCTAATAAATGAAATTTCAATAATTCTAATGAACGATATTTCAATCATGCTAATGAATGCATAATTTTAACTGCTATTTGCTGATGAGCAATGTATTATTTAAGAATAGGAACACCAGTTACAAAATAGTTTCACGGCTCCAACGATAACATGCTCAAAGTATAATATGAAAATAAATAAGCAGAAAACAGAAGCAATGAAAATCAGCGTGTCACCAAACACAGTGAACATAAAAATAAACAAATAAATAGTGAAACAAACGTCTGAATTTAAATACCTGGAAAGTATATTCACAGACAATGGAAAAGTAGACAAAGAGATTGAGGCAAATGTCATAAAGCAAACATAGTGACATACCAGCTATCATCATTAATGCTCAACACAAAGATCAAGATGGAAGTCAAGAGATACGATAAATAGTATTTTTGTGCCAGCACGTTGCTATCAATGGCGCTGACAGCAGCACAGTGGAGAAAACTCTCAGAAAAACCGCAAAAATTTACCAAACTAGAAGAATGGTATAAGACCATGCACAGAATAGACTGAGAAACAACAGATAAAATGACATGAACACCTTATGAGAATAAACCATAACCAACTACCGACAAGAACATCTAACATGAGAAGATCCGGATACAAGGCCAGAGAAAGTTCTAGAAGAAAATGGATAGACAATATCGTGACACCCCTGAACAAATATAAATTAAACACACCGCGAACTTGCGAAATAAGCCGAATAAGTAAGGTGCTAAGTAACTAGCTAACTAAGTAACTAGCCAACTAAGTAACTAGCCAACTGAGTAACTAGCCAACTAAGTAACTAGCCAACTAAGTAACTAGCCAACTAAGTAACTAGCCAACTAAGTAACTAACCAACTAAGTAACTAGCCAACTAAGTAACTAGCCAACTAAGTAACTATATAACTATCCAACTAAGTAACATGCTAACCAACTGATACAAGTATAAACATACAGACTCCTATCTTCAGTATTAAAATAATCAGAAATGATATACCACCATTACCATCGAACACACACATATCTTTAGCTGTATCAGGGCGTATTAAGCATTCACATATACATGACTCACCAAATCTGACAACGCCTCTGTAATCACATAATTAAGTTAAACAGGGACTTCCTTCATTTGTCAAAGTTAAAACAAACTTTAAACAAAAAAACATTTTAATCAGGCTTTTCCTCGTTTTTTTCTCTCCATTACCTCAGTTAAATGATATTAACATTCTCAATGGTTCTGTCATCTGTTATAACATTAATTTAAAGGTGTAATTTATATTTTTTATTCTTTTCTCTCGTTTCCAATATTGAATATTTCTTTGTACTCTGCAGGCTTATAATTCTTAAATATTAGCTTGGAATGATTCTAGTCAAACAAGAAATAAGAGAAGGCACAAAATAATGAGACTATAGAGAAAAGGAAAGCATACGATGCATTCATCACGTATATGTACTTGAAATTAATGTAAATGACTAACATTGCAAGCACTAAGATGGTACTAAATTACAAAAGAAAGAGAAGACAAAGTGCAACTTTTCCTAGAAAGTCCATCATGAAGTCACTGAGAAAATCAGTTACAATAAACTTGCAAGAAATACATACAGCAACAAAACTTAGCTCAAAGTGGAGAGCAGTGGTTTCCATGCTTCGTACTCAGCGTTGGAGGAACATAACCATAGTTAGATAATTAGATAGATGATAGATAGATGGTTGAATGGATGGACTGATGGACAGACAGATAGACATATATTTCTAAGTATTTAAACACTTAATAAAGTGTTTTTAAACAATAAATTCAAACATAGAACCTCATTAACATAACAATCCGACATAAATGTATCTCTCTCTTTCTCCCTCGCCCCCCCCCCCCCTGTCTCTCGTTCTCGTTGTACCGCATTCATTTGTTTACTAAGCTTTTCCTTTCCATCTTCAAATGTTAATATTGAAGAAATTCAGTGAAAACCAGGTAGGTCAACATCTTTGTGATTCGCCTCAGCAAATCCACCAGATAGATTACGATTTCTTCGTCAGCAATCATTCTCAAATTAGCGAATATTCGCAGAGAATAGTCCGATAAATAATTAACGTGTCTGTTGTTTGTTTGTTTGAGAACCTCAGGAATTGCTAGAGATTAGTTTTTACTTCCTATGTGTAGTGGGGTGGTTTTTCTGATCTTTCTTTCATGCTCATGAAACTTCAGCTTTCAGCTATTCCCAATGCCTAAATGATGACAAGCTACAAAGCTTCCATAAGAGATTCTCAATATAACGGCGTGTCATCTGCTAAGGTTTTATGTTCCATGGATGGTTATAATTATACATAAAATGAATACAAAATAAAATTATTGCAGGAATAAATCAAGAAATAATGTGTGCCAAATTTAATCAGAATTGCAGTTATCATGAAAACAGAAAATTACGTTCCAAAAGAAACTATACTCAGAAACATTAACAGGGAAAGCTCACTATTGGACCAGAAGAACTAGCAAAGATACGAATTGGTTCAATACGGAAAGAAATGTGTGTATATATATATATATATATATATATATATATATATATATATATATATATATATATATATATATATATATATATATATATATATATATATATATATACAATGTTCAAACGCATGCGGGTTGCGTCTGTGGGTCCCACCAATGGCCCACTAGACAAATCACCCATACAACAGAAAACCTTAGTAGATCTTAGCAGATAACATGCTATTATACTGAGGTTCCCTTATGAAAGCTCTGTAGCATGTCATCTATACAATTATAGACTGCCTCTGAGTAGAAGACTCCTTCAATTGAACTAAGCTGAAAGCTAAAGTCTCCTAGGTATGAATACAAGCTCAAGAAAAGCACCCTATTGCATATAGTAAGTAGAAGCTAATCGCTCACAATGCTTTGGGTTCTCAAAAAAAACAACATATACTGTTCAAAATAATAAACGCAACTTTTTTTGTAGTTACTTTTATAAAAGATATTCGTTCATACGGCACCATTCAATCTTCATATTGTGTCCACCTAGTCATTAACTTCTCGTGGTTATCGGAATTGTACTCTTCACTTCATGATTCGCGAGATCATGAAAGACGTCAAGCTTAAAATAACATTTTTTGCAATAGCACATTGCAGGATCATGACAATCACATGAAAATTACTGAACACACAACGCCAATACCATATTATTTAATGCATATAAACGATTTACGGTCCTCAAATAAATTCAGTTGAAAATTACTTGCGAACATATGGCTTATCTCACTATAGGAAAAAGACACACCATCATTGAACACATGCAGACTTGATAATCATAAAGTTTAGTGTTCAGAATCTAATGAGATTAGATGCACTGTCAGTCGCCTGTTCAACAAACTAGTTTAGCAGCACACCGGCCGCGCAGTGGAAGACCCATAGTCACAACTCCTTCCGAAGACAGCTTCATAAGACTGCATCACCCAAAAATCGATTTGCACCTGCTTCCTCCACAATCCAGTCAAGGCCAGCAGCTCGTCGGATTTCAGATCTAACGGTCAGGAATTAGCTGCACGACGCTGGTCTTTGGGCTAGAAGACACTACAGAGGTTCTGTCCTTACGGACCGGCATCCCCAGAACCGATTATGTGAGAGAACAAGCATCGTCAATGGACTGTTGGGAATGACTGGAGACGGGTTTAGTTTAGCTAAAGTGTGAAATTTTCGTCATGCCTGGTTGAAACATTATGTCCGTAAAATACATATTTTGTAGACGTTTGAAATAATGTTACGTTTTTTTAAACGGTATATATAGTAGAGAGAGAGAGAGAGAGAGAGAGAGAGAGAGAGAGAGAGAGAAACTGCACACATATTTTGATCAATATACTAGAACTAGAAGATGCGAGGATTACAGACAGGAGCTGTAAGAAACGATATCAAAATTGCACGTTCTTATACAGTGAATTTGTCCCGGTTTCAAGAGTAAAGTACGCGGTACGGTAGTCTTTTTTCGTAAACCCGATATTCGCTAAGAACATAGTTCAAGTTACACATTAGAATGAACGATCAAAGTCTGTTACAATTACAATATATAATGTAAACAAACATCTATACAGGTCTATGCCCCATATAACACACCATGCAACGAAAAAGAAAAGAGAGGAATTTTTTAAGGATAAAACAGATTAATAAATAACAGAAACAATGACCTATATATTTTTGGAGATTTAACGCACTTGACGCAAATAGAGAAGGAATAGAGGAGTATAAATGACCTTGCGTCAACACAAGAAACACGACTAACAACTAATACACTAATAGATACATGCATCCTGCACAACCTCTTTATTACGAAAACCCCCTAAAACCATAGACAGTCTCAACTGTAGACATGGTACAAATGGAACAGATTGTAATGCAAGACCAAGATATAAATTATACTCACAAAAAAAGGAATAATAGACGAAAAATATAAGACGCACGAGTAATACCTAACGTGTGCAGACACTGACCATAAGCCAGTAATAATAACATTCAAAACAGACAGAGCGAAAAATAACATAAGAAAAACACAAAGCACCAAGGGCAACTAAATATACAGAATTTGGAAGAAATGAACATGCGCAAAAAAATATATCCAGAAAGTTAACGAATAATTCGCAAGACTAATATAAAACACTAAGCACACAGAGAAGAAGAGAAATATTTCTAAAATGACATTATACAAACAGCAGAAAACTTATGCGGATATAAAAACGATAAAAGCACGAAACCAAAAATAACAGCTTGGTGGACAGAAGCGGTAAAGAATGCAACGAAAGATAAAAACAAAAATACAAGAAATGTGCAACAAGCAAAATGCATGAAGATTACTTAAAATAAAATACAGCAAAGAATAATACCAAGAAAATTATCAAATCTGCAAAAATTATAACATGGCAAGAATATGGAGATATGCTTAACAAGAATAGACAAAACGCACCACAGAAGTTGTACAAGAAAGTACAAAACATGAGAAATAAAAAAGACACGATCCAACAGAAATAATCAACCATGAACACGGCAGCTTACTAAATAGGCCCTAAGAAATTATGGAAAGATGGAAACATTACTTCAGTCAACTGTTAAGTTTAAAGTTAAAGGAAGGAGAAATGATTACAACAATAAGTATAATAGAAGAAGACCTAGAACCATACATTCTGAAATCTGAAATTGAAGACGCAGTTAAACATGCAACAAATAACAAAGCACCAAGAATAGACGACATACCTATTGAACTAATAAAAATGCTAACAGTGACAGGTAGGAAGTGGTTACACAGACTGCTCAATGTGACATGGAAGACACAAAAGACACAACATGAGTGGAGTACAGTGGTGATTGTTCAAATCTGATAAAAAGGAAGTAAGAGGAACTGCACTAAGTATAGAGGCATATCACACTTACGCCACATAGGAAAAATCTTTACCAATATACTAGAGAGAATGATGCAGGCATATACTGAACTACAGCTTAATAACACACAATTGAGCTGTCAGAAAAAAAAATAGAAGCTGTAAAGATGCATTGGTTGCCCTCAAACAACATTTATAAAGAGCGACAGAACATTACCAAAACTTATATTTTGGCTTTCGTGGACAAAGAGAAAGCTTTTAACAGAGTGGATAGATTACAACAACTATGGATAACACTACAGACATATGGGCGTTTCCCAACATCTGATAAGTCTATGTCAGAGCATACACACCAATTGCCAATGGGCAGTAATAACGAGCACAGGTACATCCGATAATTTCCAAATTCACTCGGGAGTGAGACAGGGATATGTAGTATCCCCCTATTCTTCATAACATACATAGATCACTTCTGCAAAGTAGCAAATAAAACGGAAGAAAACAAACTGAAAGATAACAAACGAATTAATATTTGCAGAAGACCAAGCACTAGTATCATCATCAGAAGAGAAAATACAAGGACAAATATACAGACTACATCAAACATGCCAAACCTTAAACACGAAGATAAATAGAAAAAGAACGAAATAATGACGATAGGAAGAACATAAAGAAACACCAATATATACATTAGACATAACAGACTTAAACACGTTGCATAATTCATATACCAAGGAAGCAATATAACAACAGACGGCAAGAGCAGTAAAGAAATACATAAAAGATGTAGTAAAGCATACCAAGCCCAAGGGCAGATGACACCAATCTTCAGAAATACAATTTATATTTAAACACCAAAATAACACTATTCATAACGATTATTATGCCAACCCTGTGCTACCTATGTCAAACATGCACAATGACTGCACAAGACAAACGTAAACGTGTGACAATTGAAATACTTGCTTGAGCAGAATCCTAGGAAATCCTAGGAATATCGCAAAGAGACAGAGTGCGGAATGAGGACATAAAGATAAAGAACGGGCAAAAACCCAATCTTGGAATATATTAAGAGACAACAGATCAAATAGTTTTCACAAGTTTGAATCACCATCAGACAGCATACTATATCAAGCTAAGCTATACACATACATTGAAGGCAGACCTAGAGGCCGATCACGAAAATATGGACGACAGAAATAAAAGAAGCAACACATTCCACAATACTCAGCACTCATGAGACTCATCTCCAGAAAACTCTTCTACCCATGACGCTGAAAGGCTTAGGAAATAGATAAATAGATAGTTGTACACATTATTCACACTATCCATCCTCTAGTCATTATATCTATAAGTCTATATACATTTCTGTCTGGTTCAATCCGTTCAAATAGTTGCATCTCTCTGTTATTTCATCAATAAATTTCAACCCAATGTGAGACCCCATCCCAATAAGTCATTCTCCGTTTTTAGGTTTATGAAATAAGATTGAGTACAGCAGTCAAAACTAGAGCCATCTCTCCAAACTCCACACCGTAACTTCCATATCCCAACCAGACTTAACAGTATTGGTAATTCATTTAGTGAACAGAAAACAGGCATCAGAAATTGAACACGGCTTTTAGTAGCCAGCTCAGACTAGTCGTCGCTGTCCATCAACGGCAAATCTTCGCGTCTCATGTTTCCTATTTTACATCCGGACTTCCGGATCTTTTAGAATTAGGACAAATTTACTTCAACCGAATAAATTCGGCATCTGTCTATTTGTATCTATTGAGTTTGTCTATTTGAATTTCACATGTTCTTTGACTAATAACGTTGTATTCATAAATATGTGGATTTGTCTATTTTACTTTCACATGTTTCATTGACTAATAACGTTGTATTCATAAACATTTAATGTGTTTCTTCTGGTAAACAGTTGTTAATCTCTTGACAGATTATATTTGCATAGACAGTCCTTACTGACTCTGTCCTTGAATGCAGGCAGACAGTACAGACCGCGGAACATATCCTACATGCATAACACACAATCAGCTGTACTGACGTAGAACACAGGTTTTTGAAGTTTCACTCGGTAACAAATGACAGCCTATCACTAACGGGCTATGGGGTTTAAACATGAGAAAAGGAAAAGTAACAATACACATGAGATTTTCAACGTTTCGAACCGTTACGTCTTTATCAAAGAATATAAGTAAAAAGTAAAGTAACCTATAGCGTTTATTAATGTCGTAGGGGTGTGAGATGTTAGCGATCTAACATTTCTGAGGCTCTGCAAATGAGGGCGGTAGCCATCTCCTCTCCCTCGCCGTCTTTACTTCCCGTATTAATCCGGTACCCATTTAAGGCTGGGACGACCTGGTAGACGTTGCGATCTGAAAAACATGTCCGCGTCAACTGGGAATTAACCCAGGACCTCTCCTATGCGAAGCCAGTGCGCTACGCGGCTCCCGAATGTCTATCAAGAATATATAAAACAGTGGAAAAAAACAACAGTAAGACCAGTTGAGGGAGGAACACTGAATGACTTGAGAAGCTTTCAAATACAGCAGCATTTATACAAGAAAACTTGACTTTTTGTGTAGATATGCTCAACTGCGAACGAGCAAAGAAGAAGACCAAGAATTACAATCATTAACGCATTAAAGTGGATTATTATTTAGACAGATCAACACACAAATAATTACTCAAAAGTATTGAGGATCGTAGATACGTCTTCAGTGGTATACGTCTCCAGAGTGGGAGTTTTACATAAAAAAAGTCAATCAATTTTGTGTGTGATTTCACACTTTTTCTGAAACTTTGAAGACCTTTTTGAAAAAACGTTTTTTGGGGAGTGGTATACGTCTCCAGAGTGGGGGTTTTACATAAAGAGACATGACATTGAAGGCCTTCTAAACATGACACTGGAAGAAGCTGGGCAGCTCGCACAGAACCGTGAAGCTTACAGAATGGTAGTGAAACATAATGTTCTGCAAAGGGCATGTTATGTCATATTATTATGTTATATTATAATATTATGTCATATTATGGGGGTTTTACTTGCCTGGGGGAAGAGATGTTGGCTATATATTGACTAAATTCCTAGTCCTAAAAGCTATGATCTTATTTTATAATGGTTTGAGAGGGGGGGGGGAAGGTGATGTGTTCATCCCCCCTCCCATCATATCGGATACCGGCTTGAAACTGCTACTAATTGGGACTGACACAGTAGATGAGAAATTTGTCTTGTCCATAAGAGGTCGCGGGTTCAATCATAGATTACGAAATCGTGTCTACAAATCCCTTCTACGGCTGGTTAGCACACCCGTAGTGCGAGAGAAGGTGCTACCAAAGAGATGGAATTGAGGCGAGTGGAACCATCATAACCAACCATCCAGGCATGCAGCATTAGAAAGAACGGCTACAATCAAGAGAAAAGCCAAGAACAAGATGGAAAGATTAATTCGGAGATTTTTTTTTAAAACACAGTCTAACCATGGCAAACGCAAAATAGTGTGCCAAAGACAGAAAATGTCAACTCCACAAGACGCCTAAAAGCATTTGTGGAAAAGACAATAGACAAATAGTATAACAAGACAATATATATATGCATTCTACAAAAATCATAGATATATATTCTACAAAAATCATAGATATATATTCTACAAAAACAATAGATATATATTCTACAAAAAACAATAGATATATATTCTACAAAAACAATAGATATATATTCTACAAAAAACAATAGATATATATTCTACAAAAACAATATATATATATATATATATTCTACAAAAACAATAGATATATATTCTACAAAAACAATATATATATATTCTACAAAAACAATAGATATATATTCCACAAAAACAATACATATATATTCTACAAAAACAATACATATATATTCTACAAAAACAATACATATATATTCTACAAAAACAATAGATATATATTCTTCAAAAACAATAGATATATATTCTACAAAAACAATAGATATATATTCTACAAAAACAATAGATATATATTCTACAAAAACAATAGATATATATTCTACAAAAACAATACATATATATTCTACAAAAACAATACATATATATTCTACAAATCTCCCTTCAGCGCTTTCTGTAAATTATCGATGGGAATTACAGAATGACGCCCACTATTCGTACTTTAGGCAGGCGATGTGTTGCTTCATAGAATATTATTTTGAGAGTAGGTATAGGAAAACGTAAGTACAATAAATCAACCCTACACGTCTTTTGAACTCCTGTGTTTAGTACTACTATAAAGTTGAAGAAATAAAACGGCTGGTTCTTTGGTTTCATCACTATCAAGTGTCGTCTCCGTAACAAAGGTTGGCAACAACGGATGCCCAACATCTCCTGTCTCTTGCTTTCCTGTCTCTACTAGACTGTAGCCTGTTCATTTTATGTTTCTCTCCAACTTGTATTTCTATCTACATATATATTGATTGATTTACTTATACTTTAATCTATCTCTCTCTCTCTCTTTCTCTCTCTCTATAGATATATACATATATATATGTATGACATGTCCTTTGCAGAACGTTATTCTTCTCTGCCACTCTGTAAGCTTCACGGTTCTGTGCGAGCCGCCCAGCTTCTTCCAGTGTCATATTCAGAAGGTCTTCAATGTCATGTCTCTATCGTAGTCTTGGTCTGCCTCTTGTTCTATTTCCTGGAAGTTTTCCCTCCATGATTAATCTTTCCAAATCAATGTGTTTTCATACATGTCCGAAATTTGTATACTTTAATACACACATACAATTCCATATATCTCGTGTCCCAATTGTGTGTTGATAGCAATTCAATAAATGAGATGACTAAATTCCTCATGCTAAACATATTTAGCTTCTTCCACGTTCGCTATGAAATATTCTTCTTCTTCTCGTTTCTAGTTTAACTTGTCTACATACCAAGCTCTCAAATAAACATCAGAGCGTTTTGTGTGATTTCAGTGGAAATTAGTTGTGCTGCTATTATACGGCTATTCTGAGTTAAATGTGCTTTTCAGTCAGCACATCTGATTTCGCAATGAAGGCTGAATATGATTTTGAAAAGAAAGTTAAGTACTGCAGTAGAGATTGCTATATACAGGTCTATATTGTTATTCGTTGAACGACAAATAAATAAACATATCTACTCTTTGAACGGCAAATACATAAGCATATATGTTATCAAGAACGACTTTTGCCGGTAGTCAGATGTGCAGAGGACAAAAACCACACGACAAAGAAATTATTCTGAATGATTTTCTGAACCGTTAGCTGGATGTTATTGACATGCAATCTTCGAGAATAATGATGACAATACCCAGGACATCTAAGAAAACAAATGCTATAATCATGAGAGATACTGGAGTAATTGAAAAAAACAAAATGATAGAAACCATAAGAGCTTGAAGATCCTGCTTTATATAGCGTGTGACGAGATGAATATAACTTGTATATTTAGTAATCTTTTGGAAGATCAAAGGAAATCGAGACAACGAAAGACAAAGAGAGAAGATGCTAAACTTTTTATCATCATCTCATCGGATAATGTCACCAACTGAACTTTTTACCATCACAAGAGGTACAGAGTTGTTTAGAAACATGATCGATAACGTCACGCATCGTAGCACTTAATTGATTGGTTGTCTCCGTTAGCAATAGTCAAAGTTGGGCGTGTTAGATTGAGACTTCACATCTACTAGAAAAAAGGAAACATTTGGAGTAACACGAATGTTTGTTTGTTGTTTGTTAAATAGGGAATTAAAGCCTCTAGCCGAGGCACAACGACAGTCGTCACCATCATCAAGACCCGTTTCCGCAACGAAGGTTGGCTGCAACCGACCTTCAACATCTGTAACCTGTCCATCTTGTGATGTTACTCTCACACTTGTATCTCTGCCCACCTCTTGCTCATTCCCTTCGACTTCACCCTAAAGTAAGGTCTTTAACAAGGTGCCATGTCTTTTAATATATCTAAAATATTTTATTTGCTTGATATGTATTTCTTTTAATAATTCTTTCGCCACATTAAGTGTTTTTAGAAGCTATTTGTTTGTTTTCTCCTCTTTCCACGATGGTATCCCTATTCTTCTATATACCCACATCTCAGAGGCATCAATTATGTCTTCTAATTGTTTATTTAGTGTCCATGTTTCTGATCCATACACTAATAAAGAATAGATGGAGCATTTTATAAATCTTAGCTTGCTTGTAATTTCGTTACATGTTAATATTTTCCTCATCTCATTGAAAGTACTTTTAGCCATTCATATTCTCCTTTTAACTTCAAGACAAGCCTTGGACAAGATCATTTCAGAAAGTATAAAAATGGCAATTGCCTGTATTTATCTTTCAAGATCTCAATAAATTTCATGTTTTGAGAAAATAAACATCATGAATCGTGTCTATATAAATATTTTCTGTCTTAATAATTAGCAGGACTGAACAAGAAACAGTGAGTTGGCTGGGAAATTGTTTCTGTTTCACCAGCTGTTAATGACACCAGCTCTTTGAAGTGAATATAGGAATAATCTGTGTTTCGTCCCTCAATTTATGTTCCCGTGTGAATTTTGGATATGTTTCAGATATAAATGATGTCAACAAATTAGTCAAATAATAAATTAGTTGTGTGGCCAAGACGATCATGTTTCTCCATTACTCACTCTCTATTATGATACGAATTAATGCCGATACTATATTGAATAATACATTCAATTTCTACATCTTGACATAACATTTACCGGCTCGTACGTATTGTCTCTTTGCTTTGTGATATTTCCTGTGGTTACTACATATTAAATCTGTGCACTTCTCAGCATATCATCTATTGGTTTCGAGAGTTTACATGACATTTCTGATCTACCGTTGTTAAACACTTCCAAACAATGATATTAACACACAAGTATATTTATTGATAAGTAATAAGGACTAATAAATAATGAAAAATTGATGAGTAACAAACATATGATGAGTAACAAACATCTATTAGCAACAAACATTGATAGGTAACAAACATTGATGAGTACCAAACATTGATGAGTAACAATCATTTATTAGCAACAAACATTGATAGGTTAGTTGGTTAGTCGTCGGATCATCATCACTGCAAACTGGACACATCCATAGCTGCTCCGATCTCTCCTTGAGTGTATCCGCCATCACACTTTTGCTGACAGTACTGGTCCTATGCTGGTTGACCATCATTCTTCTGCGCCCTCCAAAATGTTCACCTCTAGCAACACCGCATTTCAATCCTTGATCTTTAATCCTAGCCATTGAAAATGAATCATCATCCACATTAGTCTCACTCTCGCGTGTTATATCTCTTAAGGAGTTCAAAACGTCAGCGCGATCCATTGCCCCATCGCCCTGTGCCACAATCGCACACGATGCCAGTTGATCCGCTCTTTCATTGCCTCGCACGCCCACATGTCCCGGCACGAAAATAAATGTAACCGCTTTCAAGCTCGCATTTCTCAAGGCCTCAATCCACTGTTGGCGAACGAGAGCCACTTGTACCTTCATACTCATAGAGTCACTCAAGATGCAGACCTGCGTTACCTTCTGTGTGCGTAGCCACTCAAATGCCTTGGTCACCGCCATAGTCTCCATAGTCATACTACTCGTAGTGACCGCAAAGGCACCACTAGGTAACAAACATTGATGAGTGCCAACCATTGATGAGTATCAAACACTGATAAGTAATACACATTTATGTGTAACAAACATTGATGAGTAACAAACATTAATAAGTAACAAACATTTATGAGAAATAAACATTGATGAGCAACAAACATTGATGAGTAACAAATATTGATGGGCAACAAACATTTATGAGTAACAAATATTGATTAATAACAAATATTGATGAGTAACAAACATTTGTTAGCAACAAACATTGATAGGTAACAAACATTGATGAGTACCAATCATTGATGAGTAGCACACACTGATAAGTAATACACATTGATGAGTAACAAACATTGATGAGTAACAAACATTGCTGAGCAACAAACATTTATGAGTAACAAACATTGATGAGTAACAAACATTGATAAGTAACACACATTGATGCGTAACAACCATTGATAAATAACACACATCGATGCGTAACAACCATTGATAAGTAACACACATCGATGCGTAACAACCATTGATAAGTAACACACATCGATGAGAAACAAACGTCGATACTATTGAAACATAAAGGAGGTAGAGCAATATACAATAGCTTAACATGGATAGTGTATTGATTTCAGTGTAATCAGGCGTGTTTCCCCCATCTCCGCGCTCTTAACAAACCAGATTGTTTCCTGCCGAGAGTACAAATAATAGCACGTAATTCTATAGCTTTGGGAGATAATCTCCAGGTATGTTGGCAAAATGTACTTTCCAACAAGTCGTCACTGCGCGACATCGCTCAAGTGAACACAAAGTACATGACTTAACATGTGTCTGCGACTAAGAGATTCACTAGATCATCACGCATCGGAAAGATAATTAACGTTTGTTTGATCAACAGTAGTCACAACTCTCTAGAAACATCTGTGGCGCCTAATAAATATAGTGAGTGCCAAGGATAAAGATAATTTTTGTTTGTTCAACACAATTCACAGCGCACCTAGAGATACATTTGTTACTCAATATTTGAAAAGAACGTCAAAGAATATGCGTGAGATTTGTTGTCCGGTTCTGTTAATGTTCATTGTTTAGTACCACCATGTCAAGTTTTACTCTCGGAACGTTTGCTATCAGACTCCCTAAATTTAAGTCTAGATTGGACATGTAATATTAATAATATGAATAATATAATAATATCCTACACTCAACCATGAATACAATCTGAGGGAATCTCGGGACAGTATACTCTTTTTGTTACTAATTGTATTATTACGAATGTGCTGTTTATGTGAATACCTCTTGTATTGTGAATATATTATATATAGTGAACATATTATATTGACATTTGAAATTATTGTATTGTGTGCTTTGATGTAGACACCGTCAGACAATGACCACGGACATCAAATACTTTGAAATACAAAAACATAGGACATATGTCACAATACCACCCAAAAAAAAAAAGAATTAAAAAAACCGCATTAGATTTATTAAATGTTTCACTTGAATGAACACATTCTTCTGTTTAGTTATAAGCCAATATATACATACTTTGTTGTTAATAATATAATAGTCGTAAGGAAATATTTAAGGCAGACTTTTATTTGGAAGCTAAATTCGGCAAAAATTCAATAATGGGTCGTCGTACAAAAAATAGAAATATTTCAGTATGCTATAATTTGTTATAATTGACATGAACATTCGAATTATTTGATATTCTCTGTTCAACCGATCGAAGCACGAACATAAAAAAAACTGTTACAATTAGTGAAAAAGTATATTATGGGCAGTAAAGCAGTCATTAGTCATACTTTTTCCTACATTCCAATGAAAAAGTATATTGGGAACAGTAAATATGTCATATTACAATTACAAATACTCATATATGCGATTGAGAAGAACCTATTCAAGTGACCTTTCATTGGAATAAACACTTATTGAAAAAACTGAATATTTTCGCAGAAAAGCAGAACATACGTCTGCAGCTGTAATACAATATTATATAAATTACTGATTTTTTAAAAACTAGTTTATATTTTATACAGGGCAGTAAATATTTCTGGTGAGAAAAAACGTGGAAGAGAGAGCTACTACCTACTAGAAAATGTCACTCCAATTCCCCACTCTAAACAATCACGCTACACCACTGGTATATACATGTATCAATATGTGATTATGTATGTGTATATGCATGCATCAATATGTATGAGTGTGTATATACATATATCAATATGTGATTATGTATGTGTATATGCATGCATCAATATGTATGAGTGTGTATATGCATGCATCAATATGTATGAGTGTGTATATACATATATCAATATGTGATTATGTATGTGTATATGCATGCATCAATATGTATGAGTGTGTATATGCATGCATCAATATGTATGAGTGTGTATATGCATGCATCAATATGTATGAGTGTGTATATGCATGCATCAATATGTATGAGTGTGTATATGCATACATCAATATGTATGAGTGTGTATATACATGTATCAATATGGAGTGTGCATGTGTTAATACATATATCTATGTTGTAGTATATATGTATAACATAAAGTATGTAAATTCGTATTCTTTTATTAAGACATCGATTCAAGCAAGATAACGTGCATATGTTATATGAGGAAGAATGTGAAACCTGGACAGGCATGGGGGAGGGTTTATTTGAACCACGAACTCTATTATTATTGTTGATTGTTAATAAGCTCTAATTTGTGCTAATTTGAACCACGATCTCTATTATTATTGTTGATTGTTAATAAGCTCTAATCTGTGCTAATTTGAACCACGACCTCTATTATTATTGTTGATTGTTAATTGTTAATAAGCTCTAATTTGTGCTAATTTGAACCACGATCTCTATTATTATTGTTGATGGTCGTAAGCTTTGACTTGTCCAAATTTGAATAAAAGCCCTTGGTTGAGAACGTCACTATAACTAATATTTTATTATTAAAAAAGGAAACTACGGTGAAGAAAGAGGGTAAGAAAGAATTATAACAGACATATTAAAAAGATGCACGAAAGTTACTTCAGATAGTAGTGGAATCATGTTGATACAGTCAGGGTGGATTCACATATCTTCTACCGTACAGTTTCTTATTAACGAATTATATCATTGAATCTGAACAAAGTTAGCGATTCCTATTCAATAAAACCAATTATTTATATTTGGGAACATGGTGAGGCGTCTACATTGAACAATTCAACAAAAAATCCCAAAGGGCAGAGAAAATTGAATAGCCAATGAACAAACGTATCAAGAATTAATTATACTGCAGGAAAAATTGACTGGAGCAAATAATTTACACAGAAGCATTAATAGAAATAGTTTTTATATAATAAAATAGAAGACGTGGAGAGCGAGGTAAAAAGTTGGAAAGTAATTAGTTGGTCTGTTTTGTTTTACATTGTTATTTTTGTATTTCATTTAAAGAATTTAATGAATATATTTTTATTTATTTAATAATTTATTTTTAATACCATTCATTATATGATGGATTTCTCATATTTTTTTAATACTATATTCTAATTTCACAATTGTTCTCATTTAATTTCGCATTTCTTCACTTTAATTTCACATTTGTTATCTAATTTCATACTTGCTATCTAATTTTACCGAATGTATTTATATAATTTTACATTTGTTACAATCTTTTCACTCAATTTTTTCAACGAAAGTAGTTATCTACTTTTGCATTTTTCCTCATCTTATTTCACGAATGTAGTAGTGATATTGATTGTTCACTACGATTATACTTTGTGTGACATCCAATATAAATCAAGAAATAGTCAAATGATACATTTTAGAACGCTGCATTTCCCATTCACCAATATGTCTTTATACTGTACACATTCCTGCTAAATTAAATTAAAAAGGAGCTATATTGAAACACCCAAACATATAATATAATCATGTTCTGAAATCAGACTCTCTATCAAATTCATATCAAAGTCAATATAACCGACGAGAGTTCATAAAAAGACGAAAATGGGTTTTGGAAAAAATAGAGAAGTAAATATAACAGAATAGACAACACTATATTTGGATGAACTACATATTTATATTGAAAAAAAGCAGAAATAGTAAACGATAGTCTAGAGTATGGCAACGTGAAGCGATTGCATTTCGTTATGAAAACAGGGTTTCCATAGCGCTGATTTTCCATGACTCTTATCTACGTATGTGATATATGATTGACTTGTATTTCCTTATATGTACTCCGTTCCTCTCAGCGAAACTGTACACTGTCTATCATGAACAACAAAGAGCACGTAACCTCGCACCTTAAAGAATTCATTTCAAGATGATGATGATGTCATTGAAGCTGAGAACGTACACATACAGAGAATGTTAGAAATTGGAGTATCTAGAGGGGAAGGAAGGAAAAGTACCTTCTTTATAAAGTCCCGAGGATCACGCAATCAACACCTGACAGGAATTCGAGTCTACATACACTGGGGTGGATGCTGGAACGGAGGGCGCAGCACTTATGGGAATGCCCCACGCACTGTGAAGCTAGTTTCTAATCAAGAATTATAATCCCAGGGATCTCCGAAACACAATACATTGATAAACAGGAAGTCACGATCTGGGATCAAACAGGGTTACCTACGTATCATGCCATTTAGCTAGTATATTCTTCACTACCAGACAGCAAACATACTCACAGATAAAGTGTGGAGGGTGGGGGGAGGGGTGTGTGAATCAACTCTTTCTAATTTCATTCCGAAAAAAGAATACGAAATGTAACACTATGGACCAAGTAAGATATCTCCACCATTTAATGGTAGTCCCGGAAATGTAACACTATGGACCAAGTAAGATCTCTCCACCATTTAATGGTAGTCCCGGAAATGTAACACTATGGACCAAGTAAGATCTCTCCACCATTTAATGGTAGTCCCGGAAATGTAACACTATGGACCAAGTAAGATCTCTCCACCATTTAATGGTAGTCCCGGAAATGTAACACTATGGACCAAGTAAGATATCTCCACCATTTAATGGTAGTCCCGGAAATGTAACACTATGGACCAAGTAAGATATCTCCACCATTTAATGGTAGTCCCGGAAATGTAACACTATGGACCAAGTAAGATCTCTCCACCATTTAATGGTAGTCCCGGAAATGTAACACTATGGACCAAGTAAGATATCTCCACCATTTAATGGTAGTCCCGGAAATGTAACACTATGGACCAAGTAAGATATCTCCACCATTTAATGGTAGTCCCGGAAATGTAACACTATGGACCAAGTAAGATATCTCCACCATTTAATGGTAGTCCCGGAAATGTAACACTATGGACCAAGTCAGATCTCTCCACCATTTAATGGTAGTCCCGGAAATGTAACACTATGGACCAAGTAAGATATCTCCACCATTTAATGGTAGTCCCGGAAATGTAACACTATGGACCAAGTAAGATATCTCCACCATTTAATGGTAGTCCCGGAAATGTAACACTATGGACCAAGTAAGATCTCTCCACCATTTAATGGTAGTCCCGGAAATGTAACACTATGGACCAAGTAAGATATCTCCACCATGTAATGATGTTCCCATAAATGTTCAGCAATTTCTAAGTGATTGCAATCTTTTGTCATTAGACATAATTCCCTTGTATCAGTCTTCTCTACGGCATTAGACGTCAGCTATCCCATGCAAATAAAACGTTAAATTTAAATAGTAAAGTAAGCTGATTTATGTTAAACACACTGTTTCCTTATACGTATTCAGCTGCTGAGTCAGTGGTTGACTAGACTATCATCTGACTAGCATCTCCAACTGCATTTGCTTTGTAGTTTAGGCTCCGTTTCTCGACCTTCCCAGAGCATGAGTTATGTTACCATATTTTCTTGTGTCTGTTTGAATCAATGGAATAATATATATTTCAAACAGTAAGTATTACAATAAATGTAACACGGGTATTCTGGTCAGTTGGTGAATGACCTAATACTGAACTACCTTGGCTCCAGAAGTAAAGATTGGAATAGCAAAAGATATGAAGTGTTCAAGAAATGAGAAATATTCTGTTCAATAAAGTTGTATAAGCACATGCGTAAACTCATTTAATATTGCGTTACATCGAAATAGACTTGTCAACAAAATGTTGCAAGAAAAATGTAGGCGATATGATGATATTTTTGTTGGTACAAATAGTGAAAATACCAAAGAACCAATTTAGAGATTCTAAGCAAAAGATACCGGAGTCATTGATGTATTTCAGGGCAAAATAGAAGCAGACAGTCAAGACGCATAATGTATGACTTGAGGAACATAGTGTATGAGTTGAGGAACATAGTGTATGAGTTGAGGAACATAGTGTATGAGTTGAGGAACATAGTGTATGAGTTGAGGAACATAGTGTATGAGTTGAGGAACATAATGTATGAGTTGAGGAACATAATGTATGAGTTGAGGAACATAGTGTATGAGTTGAGGAACATAATGTATGAGTTGAGGAACATAATGTATGAGTTGAGGAACATAATGTATGAGTTGAGGAACATAATGTATGAGTTGAGGAACATAGTGTATGAGTTGAGGAACATAATGTATGAGTTGAGGAACATAATGTATGAGTTGAGGAACATAATGTATGAGTTGAGGAACATAGTGTATGAGTTGAGGAACATAATGTATGAGTTGAGGAACATAATGTATGAGTTGAGGAACATAGTGTATGAGTTGAGGAACATAATGTATGAGTTGAGGAACATAATGTATGAGTTGAGGAACATAATGTATGAGTTGAGGAACATAATGTATGAGTTGAGGAACATAGTGTATGAGTTGAGGAACATAATGTATGAGTTGAGGAACATAATGTATGAGTTGAGGAACATAATGTATGAGTTGAGGAACATAATGTATGAGTTGAGGAACATAATGTATGACTTGAGGAACATAATGTATGAGTTGAGGAACATAATGTATGAGTTGAGGAACATAGTGTATGAGTTGAGGAACATAATGTATGAGTTGAGGAACATAGTGTATGAGTTGAGGAACATAATGTATGAGTTGAGGAACATAATGTATGAGTTGAGGAACATAGTGTATGACTTGAGGAACATAATGTATGAGTTGAGGAACATAATGTATGAGTTGAGGAACATAGTGTATGACTTGAGGAACATAATGTATGAGTTGAGGAACATAATGTATGAGTTGAGGAACATAGTGTATGAGTTGAGGAACATAGTGTATGACTTGAGGAACATAGTGTATGAGTTTAGGAACATAATGTATGAGTTGAGGAACATAGTGTATGAGTTGAGGAACATAATGTATGAGTTGAGGAACATAATATATGAGTTGAGGAACATAGTGTATGAGTTGAGGAACATAATGTATGAGTTGAGGAACATAATGTATGAGTTGAGGAACATAGTGTATGAGTTGAGGAACATAATGTATGAGTTGAGGAACATAGTGTATGAGTTGAGGAACATAATGTATGAGTTGAGGAACATAATGTATGAGTTGAGGAACATAATGTATGAGTTGAGGAACATAGTGTATGAGTTGAGGAACATAATGTATGAGTTGAGGAACATAGTGTATGCCTTGAGGAACATAATGTATGAGTTGAGGAACATAATGTATGAGTTGAGGAACATAATGTATGAGTTGAGGAACATAATGTATGACTTGAGGAACATAATGTATGAGTTGAGGAACATAATGTATGAGTTGAGGAACATAATGTATGAGTTGAGGAACATAATGTATGAGTTGAGGAACATAGTGTATGAGTTTAGGAACATAATGTATGAGTTGAGGAACATAATGTATGAGTTGAGGAACATAATGTATGAGTTGAGGAACATAATGTATGAGTTGAGGAACATAGTGTATGAGTTGAGGAACATAGTGTATGAGTTGAGGAACATAGTGTATGAGTTGAGGAACATAATGTATGAGTTGAGGAACATAGTGTATGAGTTGAGGAACATAATGTATGAGTTGAGTAACATAGTGTATGAGTTGAGGAACATAGTGTATGAGTTGAGGAACATAGTGTATGAGTTGAGGAACATAATGTATGAGTTGAGGAACATAGTGTATGAGTTGAGGAACATAATGTATGAGTTGAGGAACATAATGTATGAGTTGAGGAACATAGTGTATGAGTTGAGGAACATAGTGTATGAGTTGAGGAACATAATGTATGAGTTGAGGAACATAATGTATGAGTTGAGGAACATAATGTATGAGTTGAGGAACATAGTGTATGAGTTGAGGAACATAATGTATGAGTTGAGGAACATAGTGTATGAGTTTAGGAACATAATGTATGAGTTTAGGAACATAGTGTATGAGTTGAGGAACATAGTGTATGAGTTGAGGAACATAGTGTATGAGTTTAGGAACATAGTGTATGAGTTGAGGAACATAGTGTATGAGTTGAGGAACATAGTGTATGAGTTTAGGAACATAATGTATGAGTTGAGGAACATAATGTATGAGTTGAGGAACATAATGTATGAGTTGAGGAACATAGTGTATGAGTTGAGGAACATAGTGTATGAGTTTAGGAACATAGTGTATGAGTTGTGTAACATAGTGTATGAGTTGAGGAACATAATGTATGAGTTGAGGAACATAGTGTATGAGTTGAGGTACATAGTGTATGAGTTGAGGAACATAGTGTATGAGTTGAGGAACATAATGTATGAGTTGAGGAACATAATTTATGAGTTGAGGAACATAGTGTATGAGTTGAGGAACATAGTGTATGAGTTGAGGAACATAATGTATGAGTTGAGAAATATAGCGTACGTGTTTAAACGCATATTGCTTGAACAAATAGAGGGAACTAGAAAAATGAAGGTGAGTACAAACGGATGACAACACAGAGAGAAGCTAATGAATGTATTGGATTCGTGGTATGGAGGAACGCTGCCAAATGAACACAACTAATCTACAAATAAAGCCTACAAAGCAGACTCAGACTTCCTGATAATTTTCATTTTGTGTTGTCGTGATTTTCGTTGGTCACTATTTATATACTTTGTGTCGCACAGGTGTCGCTTGCCAACGCCGACCAACGAAATGCACAAAGTAATCGAAAACATGACCCACAAGACTTGATTGAATTCAGTTGGTATGTCTTCTATTGGCGATAGTCACGAACTTAATGCAATTAACAACACAAGAGATTGGGAAATGTGGAGATACGAGGAAAAACAGGATAGCATAAGGCGATGGTTCTCAATATTTTTGTGGTTCGATGCCCTCATTGTGAGACTTTCCTGTACGTGCTAGCACCCTCTTCCCCTATAGCTTAAAACAACTTGCTGACGTCATTCAATTATTCCAATACATCTCTCTAAATATAGTTCAAATGATCTCATTCATGTTTGCGCCTGAATCAAATGCCCAACCTCTTCCCCAAGTTCACATTTTTGTCTTCCCCCTGAAAAAAGATGCACCACCCTTGAGTTTCAAGAGTTTTACGTTGAGAAACACCGGCCTAAGGGACTCGACCTGACATTTGATTGATTTATCAGCTGTTAATCAGTATTTATTTCTACCTGGTATTTGATTAATTGATCAGCGGCAAATCAGCATTTATTTCTAACCTTTATAGTGATGATTGTATACTGGTCTGCATATATACGTATGTGACATTTCCTTGCATGTCTACCTATTTACCTACATATCAACCTACATAACTGTCAAACTATCGTTCAATTATCCTACTTACAGACACTCCTACAAATTCAGCATGTACACAATTCACGATACACACAACGGAAAACCATCATGAACGTCTGAACGTTGTTTGCATTCACATTGGTGACAAAGCGCAGTACGAGTAATGCTTATGAACATATTGCAATGTGCAGGATGGTCTACTAGAGATATGAATACGTATATACACTGTTCACTGGAATTGACAAAAACACTGAACGTATTTGTATTAAGTTGGATGTGTCGGGCCATTAGCACAAATAAAGTGACGATACGACGCATGACCTTTCTCTAGTCTGTCATGCTGGAAATCTAGTAAGAGCATTGTCGTGCTTCCAGAAAGTTCCAGAAAGTGTGAGAAAGAACGCTAAAAAATGTCAGTTAATCTAACGATGTATTAATCTAAGAGAACCCATTAGTACATATTTGCAAGCATCCACAAACTCAATCCATAATTCTATCTCTGCATAAATTATGTATCTCTCATGGCATCTATTTCTTTCAATTGGTCTAATTAGTGGCTTCTTCTCACACGATAGATTGTCTTCGTCCTGTCTTGAAATCCTCTACAGTCTCTCACATTCTGCCACTTACGTGTCACGTACTCCATGAAGCACGCAATGCAAAAGTCAATCTCGACTTCTAATTCAATTCTTGCTCTTGTTAATAGTACATCAATATTATTTCCTTGCATTTGGCTAATCTACATTTACTTTAAGAGTCCTTCGTGTCACCTGTTTCGTCTTGTACGGTGTTGAACCTTATAATTACTATTGAGCTGTTGGAGAAATGTTGCTTGATTGGCGCAAACTGCAATGGTCTTTTCTATCTATCTATTGTCATTTCCACTTGTACCGTTCAGCGCCCTGGGGAGGGGGTGGGGAGGGGATAGGAAGGGGGTGAAAGAATTCGGAGTATTTTGTCCTTAGCCATTTGAGTTGCATAGGACATGGTAAGCCCCTGTCTATTTAATGTTTCTTTGATTGTCTCTGCCCATATAGTTCTTGGTCTTCCTCGTCCCTTGTAGCCCGGTCTTCTGCTGTTGCATGCACGAATGGCTGATTGCGCAGGTTCCACTCTTATGACATGACCAGACCATCTAGTTTGCTGTCTCTCTATGTAAGTCTTGGCTTGAGATAGTCTTTACTTCTTTCCTGATATCTTCATTTCTCCGGCGGTCTCTTCTCATGACATTTAGAGCTTTCAAACTTCTTATTTCACAAACTGGGATATTTTTCGCTAGCGTCTTTGTCAAGTGTCATGTTTGACATTGGTAACACAGAATTGTTATAAAAATACTGTTTATCGATTGTCGTTTTGTAACCATGCAGATTGATGGGTGTTTTAAGTATTGGAGACAACTGGTAAGTTACAGCGTAGGCTTTTTGGCACCTTGCTTCAATCTCCGTCGAGTTTGTACGTCTCACACGCTCTTTTGTTGCCCTTCTATTTCATATAGGTACAATTATTGCTCTCTGCCAGTCAGCTGGTACTTGTTTTTCTGACCATGCTGCTGTGTATATTCTCTCTTTAGCTAGCTTTCACCAATGTCTTTGCACGCCAGGATGGCTTCAGTTTTTATGCTATCCACAACAGGTGATTTGTTTTGCGGGCTGTTCTGATTATGTTCCTCTATGTCACGGACCAGTATTTCTGGTTCTGGAACATGTGAATATCGTGGATTGAAAGGATAGTTTCTTGTGTTGGCTGATGGGTTGTACAACTCTTTAAATACTCTAGCCACCGTATTTTCCTATCTTCTCCGTTAAGTATGGGGGGGGGGTACCGTTTCTGCTGTTTATGATTGTCGTGGGGTTATAATTTCCATCTCTTTATTGTTATATAATTTTGATGAAGTCTCGTGGTATTTTGGGCTTTTGGTGCATATGTCAGACAGGTATTCACTATATTCTTTCCAAGAATTTTCTTTTGTGTGTTTGATTGCTCGTTTCACATTTCTTCTCTCTAAACGATATTAAACATATTCCTTTTGATTACCTGTTGTTATCCATATTTTTAAATGTTTGCTTCATTAAACTAATTACTTTTTTATTTTCTCATTTCACCATGCAGTTCTTTTACACCAATTCTGTTTTAATTTTGGCGCCAATTAAGGTTTTTAGACTTTTTGTCATTGATGTTTTGTAAATTTCCTATTAGTTAACTATGTTACAATCGCGGTTGGTAGTTTTTTCATAAACTTTAGTCATTGCGTGGTGCAGGTTGTTTTATTGTTTCGTCCTGTAATTCACAAAGATTCACACCTGGGTCGTGTGTTTGTCTAGTTGGTTTCTTCATATAATGTGCCTGTCGTGGTGGTATCCTTTCTGTCAGTATGGGCAGGCATGTAGTCTGTATCTATTTCTTTCAGTATGGCAGGCATGTGGTCTGTATCTATTTCCATGTTAGGGAGTACTCTTAGATCTATGGTGTATCTTTTTTTTTGTGCCTAATATTTATTAAATCTATTTTCGATGCTTGACTTAAGCTGTCCAAATTGTATCATGTTTTGATGTGGCTTTTTCTATGCTGGAAAGAGGTATTTGTTATCATTAATCCGTGATCCAGACATAGGTTGATCATTTGTTCACATTTTTTGTTGCGTTCTCTTCTTAGATCGCCACAGCTGCCAATACATATTTCGTGACGTGAGTTTTTGTTTCCTACTCTGTCATTGAAATCTCCCATAACGCACAGTTCTTCTGTATCGCTGACTTGATTTACGGAATCAGATAGGTTGTTGAAAAATGCTGCACTTTCTTCCTCTTTATTTCTGCAATTACATGGGGCATATATGTTAGTAGTTCTTTCGGTGTCTTTCAACTGTATGCGGACGATTCTGTCTGATACGTTCTTCTAAAAATGTTCTAAAAATTGCAAAAGAATTGGTCTATTCTTCTATGGGAGGAGGAATTTTTGTGGACATAATTAAGAAGTACAGTCCCCGAATTATTGACAGTTGTTGACAAGTGGATAGGGGATCCGAAACTGACAGAAACGTGTTGACACAATTTATGGACAGCCACCATATAGAGCATTCGCTGCAACATTTCTTTAACTCCTTATAGAGAACGAGGAGTACTAAGAAGCATTCCAACAAAAATTGTACTTATAATCATTCTCTCTCATCTCTCTCTCTCTCTCTCTTGTATATCTTTCATCTCTCTGTTCTTGCACTCTGTCATCTCTTATTTTATTCTCATCTCTCTATCATATATTTCATCTTTCTGTTATCTCTGTCATCATATATCTACAGTCAGATATGATGGGTTTTCTGTGTTCGAAAGAACACGTACAGGAAATCACTGTAAGACAATGTGAAAACTCGGATTACCTTAGGTAGTATAAATAAGAAAAGGATGCGTTGATTTTGTCTATAAACAATCCGTTCCGGTTAAAACATTGAATCCCCCTCCCTCGAATCTTATCGTCATCACTTTAAATAAGAAGTTTTGGCTCCCTGGATAAGCACCGCACCCCGTGTACATAACCAGAGGTAGGAATTTGTTTGTTTTTTTGGTCAGCAGTTATAATTTTGTTGGTAGAATAGATATGTGTTGAAACGCTTACTTTAATCCTTTAGAACAAGTAGTGTTTTCTGTGGAGCTTCAAATATTGTTTTATGTGGAGTCTCAAGCCATGTTTTATGTGGAGTTTCAAGTCATGTTTTATGTGGAGTTTCAAGTAGTGTTTTATGTGGAGTTTCAAGTCATGTTTTATGTGGAGCTTCAAGTCATGTTTTATGTGGAGCTTCATGTATTGTTTTATGTGGAACTTCAGGCCATGTTTTATGTGGAACTTCAGGCCATGTTTTATGTGGATCTTCACGTCAGTTTTATTTGGAGCTTCACGTCATGTGTTATGTGGAGTTTCAAGTCATGTTTTATGTAGAACTTCAAGTCATGTTTTATGTGGAGCTTCACGTCATGTTTTATGTAGAGCCTCAAGTCATGTGTTATGTGGAGCTTCACGTCATGTTTAATGTAGAGCCTCAAGTCATGTGTTATGTGGAGTTTCACGTCATGTTTTATGTGGAGATTCAAGTATCGCTTTATGTGGAACTTCATGTAGTGTTTTCTTAGATCTTGTGCTAGCACAGATAATACTTTTATATCAACCTTACGCAACAGAGAAAGGGCTTCGCAGTCGTATTTTACCCACCACTAAGATAAATTAATTTATTTTTGGCTTTGGTGTTTCAGGATATTGCTTTTGGCTCTTCCGGCCTGTGTGGCAGTCCATTTTCGGCCTTGCTTATTTCAAGAGCTGCTCCCTCGTGACATAGAAACAAATTACCAACTAATTATGGCGAGACATGCACACTCCATAACAATTTAAGAATAAAATTGAAACTCACATTCGATACGAGACAGTATCTACACATCTCATACAACATACATTCATACCTCAAAAATTATTCATTTTTGCAGTAAACGCTGACATTGTTGCCGTGATTCTTAGTTTTAAACTTTGCTTCAAATAAAAAGAAAAAAAAAGAAAAGCTCATTGTATTACATTTACATTTGAACACAAGTACAGGAAATCTTTAAAGACAAATATTTTGTTTCGTACCTATCACAGCGAAATACACCAATATATTGTGTCACATCCTTCACACTTTTTAATAACAGCCAGCCAAATGCACAAGTTGACAGTTAAATAGGCAGAAAAATCCAATCCAAATGAAAAGTTTAATTTCTTTGCACTTTATTTGTTTCACCGAATGCGTAGACCTAATGTCAAGCTGTGTTTGGGACCACGGTTTTTCTGAGAACGGTGAGCGCTGAATAGCGAACCTACAAGACGGCTTACACTTCGCGTCTGTGCGGTCCTGTAGCGGCGACGACCGACAGGCTAAGCAGAAACGACTATACGACCAATACATAAAATGAGCAGTCCTGTGCTTGTATGAACATGTAAGACTGTTATGATATGTGGTGCATACACTACATGACGTTATAATTTAATGTTGAGAACATTTAACATGTATCATATAGGTGGCTTAGCTTTGAGGAAATCAAATAAACGGTACTCCTAATCAATAATAGAGTGCAATCCAGTCAACGTACAACAAGGGCTTACAAATTTAAATAATAGAATAGAATCCTATCAAGATACAAGGGCTCAAAATCCAATAAAAGCGGAGAATCCAGTCAAGATACAAAGGCTCACACATTCAATAATATAGTAGAATTCGGTCAAAGTGCAAGTGCTCACACATAATATAGTATAATCCAGTCAAGGTACAACAAGGGCTCACAAATTCATTAATAGAGTAGTATCCAGTAAAAGTACAAGGGCTCACTTATTCAATTATAAAATCTTGTTTTCATTATTATTGAAGTAAAAAGTACCTCGTTTTCTGAGACATGCTCATTTCAATAGCGAGTGTGAATCCACGTTGGCTGTATCACAGCTCTTAACCGTAACAATAATAGAGATTGCTGTTCAGGGAAGCACACTCCGAGGTATATATGAAATCGTATCTTCGGAGTTCGTTCTTACACTCCTGCCTGCTAATATGATGTAGTGCTGATAAAGAAATGTGTGTCGTCTGCACCTGCCACATGGTGTAAGAGCCGCCGAGTAATGCTGATGTATTTGTGGTGTGTAGTAGAACGTATACAGATCGTCAACATGAAAATACAAAAGGCTGCAGATAACATAACAGCATGAGCAGATAACATAACAGCATGAGCAGATAACATAACAGCATGAGCTGATAACATAACAGCATGAGCTGATAACATAACAGCATGAGCTGATAACATAACAGCATTATCAGATAAATGGATAGCAAAGATCAATACTGAAAAATTCCTCAAACATACTCTTTACTCTCTCAAATAAGGACAAAACAGGAGAGATTGAACAAGAGGAGCAGGTGTACATGGGCACAACACTTAATAAGCGATTGACATGGACGTCTCTCATTTAGAAAATAGCTAGAAAGAAACGTCTTTAGTAAATTGGCATGAAGAAGTTTTTATTTTTTTAAATTTGTTTTGGTGGGGGAGGGGGACGGGATGAAGCAACATTAATGAAGGTTCAAATCGATCAGTACAACAATTCGGATCAACGGAAGCCATATCGAATCTGCTGTTTCTGGGCAAGGTATAAAATCAAGAACTTCTTCTTATCACTGTGCCATGAAGACCTCTCCGATAAATGAAAAGGAAATAAGTACAGACATCACACCCCTAACCATGATCCACGTAGAAAAATACAGGAGCATGCCAGTACATCCAATGAAGAACATATTCGTTGACCTACTAATTAGAAAGTAGAATTACATGTTATACATCGATCCAAAAAGATATACAGAGAGTACTAAGCTAAGTTACCAGATATAACACAAGAAATAGCATCAACACTGCTCCCGGCTCCGTGGGAGCATTATCAAAATCTTCCTACTAGAATCCCTAAACACAACACCCACGCTATGAAAGAACTGAATACTCTCCAAAATAAACCAATATTATGCAACATAATCGAAGATATGTACAACAGAGAGGTATGGATACAAGTATATCGATGGAACAGCAACAAGAACAATAAAGAACAGTGAGATATCTATACTAGACTCACTCCGCTATACTGATATGTATACTGGACTCACTCTGCTAATCAGATATGTATACTGGACTGACTCTGCTAATCAGATATGTATACTGGACATACTCCGCTAATCAGATATGTATTGTGGACCCACGCGACTGGTTATGCATGTATATTGGAAAAATACAGTTCATGTATGAACAGGTGATGTGATAACAATGAAGATATCCAAACACTTGATAAAATCGTATGTATCCATTTATTGTAATGTATTTGACGCGCAAGCACTTATTCATCCATCATCCATCATCCATCTATTCGATACGCCGACATATATCCATTCACTCAAACATCTCTTCCTCTGTCTTCTCAACCAATCTACTCACATCCTGCATGCACACATCTCTCTATCTAAGATATCTAGCAGCCAGTTCCTCTTTATATGTATGTCTCGCTGTCTGTCCTCATTTGTATTATTCATACATTGTCCTCTAAAGTCGTTTGTTTCCCGGATTCAAACAATGCTAACAGCTCATGAAAGCTACCTCAGGTCTAGCGACATAAGCCTCGTCTTATAGAACTAATGATTCTTTTCTATTAATAGTTAACAAAAACGTTGTCGCTAAACAACGCAATGGAAAAACCATGTTAAAATGAGCGACAATTAGTTTTTCTAGCATATCAAAGAACACTTTATTTGGTGCTATTTCCAAAGTGGAACTGTGCGACAAAGGTATCACGGTTGGCTTGCTATAAAGTCATGACTAGGAACTCGATGCAATTGGCGTACGCATTTTTGCAAATTTTATGATTGTTTCTTTACCATTTAACGCTGAACTTAGCCAAGTGTGAATCTGTATCGTATGGTTTGTTATATTCATTGCCCGGGGAGATCCATTAGTTTTCAATCAAGAACAGTCGATCGAGTTATATCAATGAGTTCAATAATTAAAAGGGACATTACGTACTGACAATTTCTTGTAGCCTGATATATTTCGGATAGAACGTTGTCGCTTGGCTATGTCGACATTAAAAGTCTTAGGTTAGGTTACTATAGCTGTTTATTATTGTAAGTTATGCTTTTCTGTGTGACCTATAAAAAGGGCTTATGTTGTTATAGCTGTTTAGTTTATGTTTTTCAGTTTGGCTTATAAAACGTCTTATGTTATCTTATTATTGCTGTTTAGTGTAAGTTATGATTTTCTGTTTGACTGTCTGATTTAATATAGTGAGCAGATACATATTTCTGTCTATCAGTCTACCAGTCTCTCTGTATGGTTCTCTACTGTGATTCTTGCATGTCTCTAGTAGTCCTACTCACTTTCTGTTTTTAACACAATTTTAATTGTCTTCTAACTTTGCTTTGAATTTTTCTTCTGCATCGCAGATATCAGGTTACAGCGCCAAAAGATTTAATGAATTGTTTGATTCACTTTAGGTCATCCTGTTTTCTGCAGTCTATGGGCTCAGTCCACAGTTTCACAGTTCTGTCTCCTCAATTTTCAGTTTTCGGAATATGTGATTTCTCGGGCTGTTGTGGCCAGTTCGTAGTCTGAAGATGATTTGTTCCTTGCGTGACATTTGATGGTACGGGTAGTTTGGTTCTGCAGTTGGGAAGTTCTTTCACTTTTTACTTATATTCTGCTTTTATCAGTCTTAAATTCATAGTACGCATTATCGCTTTCTATTTATTCTAGTGATTTCCTTTTCTTGTCAGGACATCCGCCTTTTCATTTGCAGGTATACCACAGTGACAAGGGAACCACTGCATTACTGTTTCTTTGGTAGTACATCTGAAGTATAGTAAGCAGGCCATACGTTCATTCACGCTCGTGTTCTTTAAATCTTTCATTGCCGGTAATACTGACTTTGCATCTGTTAGAAAGACTAATGTATGTTGTGACTCAGTAAGAAATTTATGAGCATTTTGGCTGCCTCTATTATGGCTTCCATTTCTGCAGTTAATTGATCAGATCGTCAATCGTAGAAGAGGATCGTCTATTAAACAACATTACAATCAGAAAACTGAGATTATGTGGTAATATAACAGCAGTGAATAATTAATAATGGAATGTATGGTTGCTGGTAGCGATGGTAAGCACCGTCGATAACGCCGATGGATAAGAGTTATCACATATTTTTTAAACATTCCACTCGCATTCACATTCCACTTGCATTCACACCCATTAGACCAACGATCTTGCAACAGAATGCTTAAAAATATCAGCAGTGACCCACTAGACCACCCATCTGGCAAGAGTAAATCCCTGTATACCAGTGTAGCTAGGCGTTCCCTTGCCTGGAGGACACATATTAATGTGATAGTATCTGGTTGCAGAACCCTTCGCAGGCAGGGGGTTTCACAGTAAGAAGTGAGAACCCTTCATGGTTAGACAACGCCGGATGGACTGGGGAAATGCAACTAATTGAATGTTTTGCTCTTGGGTAAATGTTGGTATAAATACTTTAAATTGTTCGCGCACATGTCAGACAGAAAGTCTGAGACAAGCTAGTACGTTTTAGAAAAATAGGCAATATTATTTATCACAATTCTGCATCTGACGCAATCGGTCACAGGTGGCAGACGACGCCACTACACCATACCCCAGAAAGGACAATGGGATGTTTGGTCTAGCTCAGACGAGTGTCTACAAACTCGCACAGTCCGTCTGAACTCGTGGGTACTCGAAACAACCAGACAATGGAATTGGCAAGAAGTATTAAGTGCGTACCGCCAATGGCATAGCCTCCGACCAGAGAGGGACATCAAACGTACGCATGTTCTAATACACGCGTACATTAGTTCGACAGGTGAGAATGGAGAGGTGGAGTCAAAATGAGGAGAAGAGAGCTGATAGGTGGGAGATGTAAGACGAGGGGTGGAGCTAAAAATCTCACCAGAAGACACAAAAAGAGGAGATCAGTGGAGAAGACACACAGAGTCCCCGGGATCGTATAGAGAGTACTTGTCTCCCAGGAGACCCAGGTTAGACCCAGGAGAGACAAGTCCCTTGTTGAGTTCAACAACTCCGACTGGAAGTAGAAGCAAAGTTAGTTGACCAAGAAGTGAGATTAATAGTAGATTAAATGAGATGGTCTATAATCTCATTAAGCTCATGTTATAACGTGGGCCTATGATTCATGGAAGTGCTAGAATAGTCTATGAATATCTTGACATTGTATATTTTATATTGGTGATATATTATACGTCTAGTAAAATAATGAGATAGTCCATAATCTCATTAAGCTCGTGTTATAACGTGCGCCTATAATTCTGGAAGTGTTGGAATAGTATGCAAATCTTGACATTGTATATTTTATATTGATGATATATTATACGTCTCGGAGATATCAATTACTCCAGAGTATAATATTAGTTGTGTCGTTGGTTTGAAATTATATTAAACGACATTTTGTTTATGAAGTCAAGAAGTGCCTCTGTGTTCATTGATAAGCACTTATTAGAACCAAGAAGAGATCTGCGTTAGCAGTCATTGTTGATCAAACATAGAACCCAGGGTTCGGAACGCAAAACTAATATACTGTAACACTTTCTCACAAGAATATACTGTCTTCTCTTCACAAGAATATACAGTAACACATCCTCACAAGAATATACTGTTACACTGGTGCCGTGACCAGGATGTTCCCGGCCAACACGAAGTGCTACCCTATATTTGATCATCACGAAGGCCAATTATTCTGAAACACAGAAGTTTCAAAGAGAAAATCGGTGTGTTAAATTTATATTTTTCAAAGTTACGACACGAGCTGTCGTGAATTTCAGTTACCTGTTCGCTTAAGTAATCAGTGCGTGTGCAATTAGTAAAATTTCAAGGAACAGACGGACATGGATGTGAGTATGTCTTGCTAACTAATTATCACAGAACAGAGAGAAGTGAACAATTGTATATAAATTACGAACAATCTATTATTATGTGGAGACTATAGTTAAATTCATAACAAGGACGACTGAGAGAAATGAACATTTGTTTTGGTGTTGAGCATTAATAGTGAAGTTAACAATTAATTAGATATTGAATTTATAAATACCATCCCACAAAAAATTCATATAATGTCATTCCACAGAGATATATTGAGTTTATAAATGTCATTCCACAGAGATATATTGAGTTTATAAATGTCATTCCACAGAGATATATTGAGTTTATAAATGTCATTCCACAGAGATATATTGAGTTCATAATTGTCATTCCCCAGAGGAGATAATTAGATACTTGACATATTGGTTTCATGCATTTATATATATATGTCAATTTGATAATATAACTCAAGTAGGATTGTTGTTCACACCTAGATTAGCGGTAGGCAGATTAAGGCTATCCAGGGTTAATAGTAGAGTTGAGAGAACGTCACAGAGCTAGTAACGAGAAACTCACAAAAGAGGTGTCGGTAGAAAATGGAACAAAAGGCCTTAGCCCCAGTAGCCGACAATGAAGAAGTAGAGAAGTCTGAGCTGCGCGAATTAATACAAGCCTTAAGATGGCAAGGCTCGGCTACCGGTATTACGCCGTTCTCAGGGAACGAAGCGCACTTCAAGAGCTGGATAGCAGAGATAGAAAAGTGCGCGTTGTTGACAAGAGCCAGCGAATATAACAAGAAATTGTTAGCTCTGCAATCTAGCAACGGTCTAGTAGCAGAGACGATTAGGCTCAGGATAGAGAGAGTACCAGCAGAATCCTGGAAGGACTTCCAAGCGGGATTAGAACGGAGATATGGTGGACTCTCCGGAGCCGAATATGCGCTGGTAATGCTAACAAAGGTTAGACAAAACGTGGCTGAAACAGTGGAAGCTTTCGGAGACAGATTGTTACGTCTGGCAGAAGAAGCTTTTCCCCAGGAAATTGAGGAAAGAGGTATAGGGAGAATAATCCTGCATTATTTTGTAGAAGGGTTGCTGCCAGGAGCAATTAAACGTCACCTCATTCAAACCGGTCCCAGCACGTTAGACGATGCTCTCCGTTTAGCACAGACTAAGGAGCGCACTATTAAGTGGATCGAATTCAGGTTGGGCACGGAGCCCCAGGAAAGGGAATCCGATATAGTAGAAAAGACGCTCCCACTAAACCAGGGGAGATTTGACAGATTCCGGGAAAGGAAACAGGAGTTTCCAGAGAGACGAGGCACGAGAACTGAGAGAGACCAAAGATGCTATGATTGTGGGCAGGTCGGTCACCTCATGGCAGACTGCAGAAGGGGAGGACGGTACAGGCACGAATTTCCGCTAGATCGAAAATGTCGAGAAGAGACGAGATTCACCCAGCGACACCTGGACGTCAGGAAACGACCGTTCCGCTCAGAGATAGGGGCCTACCAGAGAGTAGCCCAAGACACAGTACCCACAAGAAGAGGACAGGAGGTTGAACGGATAGGAGCGGTGGTCAGGAGGGACCAGAGGGGTCAGGTTATGACCATACAGAAAAGGGTAGTTGTAGCCAGGAACGGGCACACGAGAGGAACCAGGACGAACGAAATACCCAGTCGGACGTTGGCGAAACAGAACAGGGGCGGCAGCAGGGCTAATTTCTCCTCGAGGCGGCGAGAGATAGATAGAGGAAACTGGCGAGTAAATGCCTTAAGAGTCCGCCCGATCAATAAAGAGAACCCGGATCGCACAGAGCGACCTATAGAAATCTTGAAGGAGTTAGAAGTCTGCAAGACAGACAAACGGAAGTCTGACAGTGAGATACAGACAGCAGAGAAGCTAACGGCCGTGCTTCAGACAGAGTTGATGTCTCTGAGTGAGGTATCGAGAGAACATTCTGAAGAGATTCAGGAGCCCAGACCAGAGTCCAGGGTGCCGGACGAGCCAGCCACGGAAGAACACATAGAAGAGGTTACGTCGGAAAGGCTAGAAGAGAACGAAGACAGCAGCACATCAGACCACGACGCTGATGACGACGACATCGCAGCGGATAACTACACTGATACAGACGAGTGCGAGTCACACGACAGCACCGAAACGGAACCGAGGACTCACAGTGAGACAGTCGAAGTGGTGGCACCACCTCAGCCTACGGAGGACGCACCTTTCCGGAACACTCGGGCCGCGAGTAGACAACGGAACGACGTTGCAGACACCATTAATACCCAACCGACGATACAGGCGGTAAGGAGAAAACCGAGGAATGAGACAGCGTTCAGATTAGCTCGCCAGATCGTTCTAGGTATAGATCATATGAAACAGAACTAAGATCGGAGACAGATCTCCGAACTAACCGGGAAGATAGTGAACGTGGGTTTTTAGGTAATTTGTATATAACGCCCCATGGAATGTACATAGTTGATACAAAGTTGTAGCTTGATAAAAAGACAGAATGGTTGGAGGGATCACTGTTCTTTCAATTATTATATCAGGAAAAATTTATGCTTGGCCTTCCGCCTCAGCAGAATTAAGTATAGACTTAGATTCGCCTCGACACAAAGCCGCATAAAGTTTTTTTGTGACAAGGGGGCGAGTGTGATAGTATCTGGTTGCAGAACCCTTCGCAGGCAGGGGGTTTCACAGTAAGAAGTGAGAACCCTTCATGGTTAGACAACGCCGGATGGACTGGGGAAATGCAACTAATTGAATGTTTTGCTCTTGGGTAAATGTTGGTATAAATACTTTAAATTGTTCGCGCACATGTCAGACAGAAAGTCTGAGACAAGCTAGTACGTTTTAGAAAAATAGGCAATATTATTTATCACAATTCTGCATCTGACGCAAATGGTCACAGGTGGCAGACGACGCCACTACACCATACCCCAGAAAGGACAATGGGATGTTTGGTCTAGCTCAGACGAGTGTCTACAAACTCGCACAGTCCGTCTGAACTCGTGGGTACTCGAAACAACCAGACAATGGAATTGGCAAGAAGTATTAAGTGCGTACCGCCAATGGCATAGCCTCCGACCAGAGAGGGACATCAAACGTACGCATGTTCTAATACACGCGTACATTAGTTCGACAGGTGAGAATGGAGAGGTGGAGTCAAAATGAGGAGAAGAGAGCTGATAGGTGGGAGATGTAAGACGAGGGGTGGAGCTAAAAATCTCACCAGAAGACACAAAAAGAGGAGATCAGTGGAGAAGACACACAGAGTCCCCGGGATCGTATAGAGAGTACTTGTCTCCCAGGAGACCCAGGTTAGACCCAGGAGAGACAAGTCCCTTGTTGAGTTCAACAACTCCGACTGGAAGTAGAAGCAAAGTTAGTTGACCAAGAAGTGAGATTAATAGTAGATTAAATGAGATGGTCTATAATCTCATTAAGCTCATGTTATAACGTGGGCCTATGATTCATGGAAGTGCTAGAATAGTCTATGAATATCTTGACATTGTATATTTTATATTGGTGATATATTATACGTCTAGTAAAATAATGAGATAGTCCATAATCTCATTAAGCTCGTGTTATAACGTGCGCCTATAATTCTGGAAGTGTTGGAATAGTATGCAAATCTTGACATTGTATATTTTATATTGATGATATATTATACGTCTCGGAGATATCAATTACTCCAGAGTATAATATTAGTTGTGTCGTTGGTTTGAAATTATATTAAACGACATTTTGTTTATGAAGTCAAGAAGTGCCTCTGTGTTCATTGATAAGCACTTATTAGAACCAAGAAGAGATCTGCGTTAGCAGTCATTGTTGATCAAACATAGAACCCAGGGTTCGGAACGCAAAACTAATATACTGTAACACTTTCTCACAAGAATATACTGTCTTCTCTTCACAAGAATATACAGTAACACATCCTCACAAGAATATACTGTTACATTAATTCATCGGTACATATATGTTATACTGCCTCTGTGCTTCTTCTCAAAGCATTGCACACAGATAGAAATTACAAAAGATGAATAGGTTGAAAAGACTTATAGGACCAATTTCATTGTACTCAGGTGGAACCAAATTTACTCCATCCTTCTCAGCGATGGTCATGCCGGCTGCCTAAAGTACCAATCATAGCAAGTATCTCCGTAATTTCAAACAATTATATCCAAGTATCTCCGCGAAAATCCACTTTACAAACCAGATGCTGCAAGCGGAATATATAATCCCTCTACCTCCTAAGCAGAAATCGAACAGCTTAACCAATACACCAGGGAGATCCCAACGAGAATTGTTTGAATCTTCTGGTCATGAAATACATCTCTGGAGATACCATGATCGATCTCCAGTAAAGACATGTGTAAACAAAGTGACCATGCTCATGAAAGGCTGATTTTTTATTATATACGTGCATTTCATTATTCGGACTTGACTATTTTTAGTATGCGACTCCAAATATTACAAAAGTGACAAATGAAAATAATCAAAAACGTAACGAATTAAGACTTGTGTACTTTTAGTACAAAGGTTTTTGTCGCCTACGACTCGGGAGAAGATCTTCATTGCATTAAATTATACACAAACTCTATTGTTGGTAATTTGTAAGGATTGAAACACACAAGAAACGAACGGTTTGTTTGTTTGTTTTAATTCCCTTTAACCGTATAATTCGTACATTCTCTACTGTTTGGGTGCCTGGAATTTATGGACATTGTTATTAAAGTATGACACGAGAAGGAAATAATCCAGATGCAGAATGAGGCGTGTCTTATAACAATCACACTATGGGAATCGTAAGTACGCATGTACTTCGACAACCGTTCGAAGCAACAGAGTACATATTCGTTTCGGTGAATTGCAATGCTCACTGGTCAGTAACATTAACCATTGTATTCCCCACATAATGTATACTCTGTTCACGGTTCAGTAACATTAACTATTGTATCCCCCACATAATGTATACTCGGTTCATGGTTCAGTAACATTAACTGTTGTATTCCCCACATAATGTATACTCACGGTTCAGTAACATTAACTATTGTATTCCCCACATAATGTATACTCACGGTTCAGTAACATTAACTATTGTATTCCCCACATAATGTATACTCACGGTTCAGTAACATTAACCATTGTATTCCCCACATAATGTATAATCTGTTCACGGTTCAGTAACATAAACCATTGTATTCCCCACATAATGTATACTATGTTCACGGTTCAGTAACATTAACTATTGTATTCCCCACATAAAGTACACTCTGTTCATGGTTCAGTAACATTAACTATTGTATTCCCCACATAATGTATACTCACGGTTCAGTAACATTAACTATTGTATTCCCCACATAATGTATACTCACGGTTCAGTAACATTAACTATTGTATTCCCCACATAATGTATACTCACGATTCAATAACATTAACCATTGTATTATCCACATAATGTATACTCCGTTCACGGTTCAGTAACATTAACTATTGTATTCCCCACATAATGTATACTCACGGTTCAGTAACATTAACCATTGTATTCCCCACATAATGTATACTCTGTTCACGGTTCAGTAACATTAACTATTGTATTCCCCACATAATGACTCCTATGCCTTTTTTTCTACATTTTAGACGTGTCTCATGTTGTCACATTAATTTTATTACTCGCAACTGTCTATTCTCTCTATTTTTCTGGGTAAATATATCAATTTCATCTTGCAATCACAATGTCTGCGCACAGCATGAAAACAAAATAACGAAATGCACATTTACTTGTGTACATTTCGATCCTGCATGATTAGTTTAACTCGATGTTTGCCACCGATACCGTGAGGTAACTCTTTTCTCATTTCTATTGTACTTGCAACATTAATCAGTATTTATACTAGTTTAAAATCGTATATTTGCAATAAATAAAATAATAAAATATTCAACCAGTTTATAGTAGAACAATTGACTATATTTTGACTATGGAGTGCAATGGGTCTCGTGTTGCCGTCGTGTGACCCCAGGGTTAGCAGATAAACAAGATCCTGAAAATACCTCCTGTGGTGTACCTTGCAAATAGAACTACATCTGCTCTTGCTGTATGCATGGTCAACACTTTTAGGCTCGTGTTTATGGATGTGGAGGCTGCAGACGGAATGATAATTACATGAAAAGACCCAAGCAATATCTCAGAAACCTCTAAGCCAATAAACCCAGTAGCACTATCGGCACACAGTAACGTAAGGCATTTGTACAGTGTACCTCGTACAGAAAAAAATGCAGAAATATTGGATGGGCAGGCAATGTCAATGCCCTATAAGGGTTGATCGTGCTAAGACATTGTGACACTATGTGTGCACATCACACCTCAAAAAGTCAAAAAGCGCTATAGGACAATGCTGTGTATTTGAATCGATATTGTAGCAACGGGTCAACAATTGTACAACAGAAGACCAACTGGCGGAAGCGCGGTCCATGTTCGAGAACATACAGAAGCCACACGTTCCACCAAAATAAACCCCATTCAAAGTAGGAGTCATGACTCGGGTATTGGATACGCCAACTCGAACATGTACCATTGGGTATGAAATAAAGTTTTGAATACAGCTCCCCATTGGACACTGGACAAGCATGGAACAAATTGCCGAGCACATTTTTCAAAATTTTGACCAATGCAGAGTTGAGACTCGGACGCTGGGCACCATAAGGGGGAGGGGAAGGTAGCAGGTCACTAATGACACTGTGAACCTAGCCCAACTCGACTGTCCGCCGTTGTCCAACGCATCTCATACAGAGAGAATTAGGTTCAGTACCCAAGGGCCCACTGCGAAGCTCCTTGTCCGACATAGGCGTAACTACTAACGTGTTTAGGTAATACACGCAATGGCGAAGAGTCAAAATACACAGTCCAAGCTTAGCGAAAGATTGAAAGGCCATTCCAAGCGTGCGTGAGAAATGCATAGGGCCTATGTCAAATCCTTGACCCCCGACGTGTTTGACAAAGCAGCACCACGTCTGGGAAGGTGTATCAACCCTGAGTCCAATTCGACTGTCGCCGTTACCCAACACGGCTAATGCAGAGGAAATTAGATCTGTGATTTACGGATACAACGATTGGTAACGGAATGGTCTTCCTACGCCAAGAACAACTCGCTGGCTGTGAAGCGCCTCGTCGGAGGAAAAACAAACAATGACTGACTCAAGAAAACTATCAGCTCGTTTCGTATCATGCACCCCTCTGAGCAGAAGGCTCCTCCAAAAGGCAGTGCACCAAGCCGAAAGGTGAAGTTTCATAGGTATTAACAAATTCTCGGAGAAACCTCCCATCTGCACATAGGAAACAAGAGTCTATCGCTCGTAATTCCTGAGGTTCGAAATAAAACGAGGATGCGATTTTTACACACAAAAATCCAATATTGGTATGTGAGATAGAAAAATTCAAAATAAGTAAGTATTAATCCATATTATTGGCTATTTAGTGAGAGTGTCAACAGTTCGACCTCACAAGATGTTTTATTTTCACTTTTACTTTGTCACAGCAGAGCATAATAAATAGAAAATTGTTGAGAATTGTTTAGAAAATTCACAAGTTGGAAACAATAAACGAATCCAGTCAATCTTTCCAGACATCCGTCAACAAAGAAATAACTAACCATTTTCTTTCCATGATATTGTTGTTGCCAACTAAACAGAGAGCGCTAGTTCCAATGGGGTTCTCCAACTCGGCTCTCACTGAGGATTCATTGAGTAGAATCGCAGCGATTTGATAAGGTGTACGAGTGGATAGTTCTACGATTATTTCGGACACAGTATAATAATGAACTTTAGTCCCCCCAAAGTTGTAACCTTGTGGGGTTAACGGGGGGGGGAGGGAGGTTTTTGTGATACACACATAAACAACGCCTCTGTGTGAGACACGATTGATACATTTTAGGATTTCTCAAGGTGGACGAAAACGCCCCCTAAATGATATATGCTCATTGCATATCAGTTTCATGGAAGAATGAACTAATTGACCCAAATGTATATGCTGCAGTCCTGACAGGACGAGACGATCCTGGGATATGGCCACACTGGAATGCGTCCATTTAGGAACTTAACATGCAACGATAAACCTCCTTAATACCCCATGCTTTTGAAACAGAAAACTGTATGCGTTTGATTGTGACCTGGGTTACTTTACTAAAGTGGATTTGTACTTTCACAGAAAAGCTATGCGCTGTTAAAAGCTTTCTGCTCACAGCTAAATAAATTATTTCATCACTATCATTCATGAAGTTCTCCTTACTCCTCATACATAAAGTTCTCCATACTCATCATACACAAAGTTCTCCTTACTCATCAAACATAAATGTCTTCTTACTTATCATGCAAGAAGTTCTCTTATAATTGTTTGTTTAGAGACTTTCGTGAAGTTTCTGAGCTATGCATAAGTGTAGAGTCGATGTATAATGTTATATATCTCATTTTTCGTGTGTGATTTATTTTGGTAACTTTTATCAAGTTAAACAGCTGCTACATTACACCTGTACCCTTAAATTTTACAACCTTAATTTTATTTGTTACAATAAATGATCCTGGCGCCTTGCATCTCTCCAAGTGACGTAAAGTCTCTTCTTTACTCAGATAGTACTGACGCACTTTTATATAGTACTCTAATAGTTGTCTCTAGTCTCTCATCTTCGTAAAGAGCATTTACTGTGTATATATATATTCCGTCCGCCATGCAATTATTTGTACATTGCCCATCAATGCAATCCGCCTCTTTGATTTGAAGCATCAAGAGGATTTATTTCATCTAGGCATTGTCATCTCCGTGATGTGTTTGTGAATTGATGTTTTATTCCTGATATTAGCCATTTTTAGATCACCAGAGGGCGAAACTATGTAGAAACAGCTAGCTATCCCGGCTGTTTGAAATTTCATCCGAAATGAATTAAGTATCACTAATAGAGGAAGTTGTACGTAGACAGCGATCGTATAGGGCGCTAAAACTCCTAGTTTTGATACTGCAGTTTACTGTATCTAGTTTTCTTATATTCTAATCCTCAGAATATGTTGTACTTTACTGTTGATATCTTCTTTCAAGATTATAGTACGTATTCGCCCGTGTGTTTCCGGGGCCCGAAAGGGGAGCAAAGAATAGCACCACTGTTTACCTTCCACGCATGTCGTAAAAAGCGACTAAGGAGGTTATGGGATGAAGTTGGCTGTCCCATCCCATATAGGGTCAGTGACCCAAGGCCATGCTGAAGTCGGATGTGTCAGGCCGAAAGGCGCAGATATCGCAGAAATGCTGTAAACTATGACACAACACATTCCGTTCTCCGGACTACATCCTGCCAATCTGCAGAAGTTTGAGAATGAACGCAGAAGAAGAATAGTATTTATTAATACTATCATTTCATTGCAAGATACATTGGACGAACTTTCACAGAATAGGGTTGCATGACGATCTACAGCCCAAAATGGCGTATCATCTTGTGAAAAGAAACGTGCAGACACTGAACAGCGGGGAGATGCTAGAAGATCATGGGTAGACAAAAAAATATGGCTGCAGTGGTCATTCCATTTCCAATCTGTCTTAGGACATTTACGGGATGAATCGGGCTCATTAGCCATTTACGAAATTATAACATAATGCTAACTGAATTTTCAAAAGTGGTTGTAACAAATAGCCATTATCATCAATACAAATTCCATTTGTGTCCGGTATATTGATTTCCTTTATTTGTTTCCCTTGTTGATCTATACTTTATAATATACTCTAGCATTGAAAATATGTTGTACAGTAATTATATTTGAGCATCAGTCAGTCACGTCCCTGTTGATGTTCGTAATTCTAAGCTCAACATAGTTTGTTCTGTGGTAGAGTGAAAAGTGACGTTGTCTTGCTCTGTGGTAGAGTGAATGGAAACGAATATTATCGTCTGTATCTCGATAATATATACATAGACAACTAGATATTCCTGATATAGGGACCTGCGAGAATCTGGAACATCACTTACTCTTCTTTGTGTAATCGATCAATCATTGGTTAGTTTTCGTATACTGTGTGTAATCGATCAATCATTGGTTAGTTTTCGTATACTGTGTGTAATCGATCAATCATTGGTTAGTTTTCGTATACTGTGTGTAATCGATCAATCATTGGTTAGTTTTCGTATACTTTGTGTAATCGATCAATCATTGGTTAGTTTTCGTATACTGTGTGTAATCGATCAATTATTGGTTAGTTTTCGTATACTTTGTGTAATCGATCAATCATTGGTTAGTTTTCGTATACTTTGTATCGTCCCACCGGATAATGTAGACGGACGCCAGAAATTCGATGTTGGCTGCATCGAGCATGGTGAGACACGTAGACAACAATAATCATCCACTGCATCGAACTTCACTTCCAGTCGTCTCGATTTGTTTTACCACTGGTTTCAAATGAGGTCCTCCGCTGAAGACGGATGTGTCGGGTCACTGGCGCAAATAAAACGGCGACACAACGCATTTCCATTCTCTGGACTACATCCTGCTGTAAATCTAGTAGGACCATTGTCCTGCTGTAAGGGAGATCCAGTAGGAGTTTGAGAGAATGAACGAAGAAGAAATGAGGTCCGACAAGAGAGTGATGTCTTAATTTTGCACAGCTCCTCCTTACTTAAATCAAAATCACTTACATCGAATGGAAAAGGTTTTTCCCACTGATTTTAGGAGCATGGAATATACACACACGTCTCGACAAAGATTATAACACAAATGGACCTGCTCGACAAACAATCCTTATTGGGAGATAGCTAGCAAAGTGCAATATTGACATAGCAGCTGTGTGTGAAATTCGCCATACTGGAATCGGTCAGCTCTGCGAAAGAGGTTCCGGTTATATATTCTTTTGGAGCGGAACATGGAATTGAGGAAATAAATGAAGCAGGGGTAGGCTTCGTCATTAAAAGAACACTCGTTCAGAAACTATCAGGCCTATCACAGGCATTAAATGATCATCTCATGATGGTAATTGTCCCCTTGCTCTCTGGTAGAAAATATGCAACAATCATCAATCAGTATGCGCTAACGCTGACAAAGCCAGAAGACGTTAAAGACAAATCCTATGATAAACTGCATTCAGATATCACTACAACTTCACAAGCAAAGCTCATATTCTTTGGAGATGTCAATGCATGATGGGTGCAGAAAACATCTCTTGGAGCAATGTAACATGAAATATGGAGTGGTAAAGCAATATGGAGTGTACATGCACAAGCAATGGACGTTGTCTTCTAGAAACATGTGGCGAACATGACCTCCTTATTATCAACACCATTTTTCTACGTCAAATCCGAAACCGGATCTCCTGGATACACTTACGATCAAGACACTGATATATTATAGATCATGAAATTGTAAGAAGCAATGACATCCAAGATATTCGAGTGACAAAATCGATGTGCAGTGCAGACTGCTGGACTCACCATCGGCTTATTGAGTCAAAACTTATAACTCGCATCCTGCCAAAATCTCACAGAAAAACAAAGCAAAGAAACGTATAGATGTCTGAACATTATCAAATGTAAACACAAAACAGTCCCTAGCCTCTAATCTAGGTGAAGGTCTTTAATATGGACTATCAGAGCAAGAGTGGATAAAAACTGGACATATTAGAGTAAACTAATTTATGACACTGCTACGGAAAATCTATCAAGAAATAGAATGTCTTATTAATTCGATAATATATTTAAAGAAATGTTGGCCGGCAAACACCACCTTCACTTAAAAGCATAATTAAATGATTGAAAATCAATATCTAAAAAGATTCACTCAATTGCAAACAGAAAATGATACAAAATAAACTATGCCAAAGAGGAACTCATGGCTGAGAACTAAAGTAGATGAGATACAAAGATGTGCATATATATACTGATTATTTAGTTATGCAGTCACACTAATCACCTTATCATCGGAGTACCAAAAAAACACTATCACAGGTAATCTCTTTAAATACAACAACAACATAGATTTATCTGTCGCACATAACGGGATGAGGGATTAATTATACAATAGATCGTGAAGAGATACAGAATAGATATGCGAGAGACTGATACATCAGCATCAAACTGGATCTGTTAGCTATGATAGATGTATTGATACGGCGATCGGAGCAGATATGGACTTGTCCAGTGTGCGTTGATGATAACAATTACACATATAAACTATAACTTACAGTCATAGCTAATAACAATCCAAACTATCTATCTATCTCTATCTATACGATGTGGCCCTTGTTTGTCTTGCGGCATCAGGGGTGGAAGAGTTCTCTGGAGATGGCCTTCTTGTGTGCTATTTGTGAGCTTATTACTGTGGCTTCTTTGATTTATGTGATCCTTCTTTTACGTGGTCTGCCTCTGGCTTTATAGCCGGATGTCTATGTGTCATGACAATTTGTGGCATGCTAACTGTTAGTAGTCTGGAAGCGTGAGAAAATCAGTTGATCTGTTGTCTTTTGATGTGTTCCAATACTGGTATTATGTTGGTTATCTGTCTGATGTTATCGCATCTAATTATATCTCTTAATGACACTCCGAGTATTGTCGTAGACATGTCATTTCTGCTGTCACTATTTTTCTTTTGTCTTATGCTGTCATTGCCATGTTTGACACTGGTAGAACATTGATGGAATAATAATAGTCTTGTATAATGCAACTTTAGTGTCTATGTTTACATTTTTTTTTAAAATACGTGTCATCTGTTCTAGGATCTGGTATATTTTGTTGCATCTATGTTGTATCTCTTTACTGGTTTCGCCTTCACTCGATATAATGCTTCCTAAATGAACTCATTTACCTCTTTAATGTGTTTATTATGTACGTCATGAATATTGTTCAGCAGGATACCAATATAAACTTCGCAAGCAGAATAAACGTCACAGAAAAAGAGTCCCAAACTTAGCAAAAGTCCTAAAACTAGAAATATTCCCAAAACATAACAAAAGTCACAAAACATAACAAAAGTCACAAAACATAACAAAAATCCAAACATAACAACAGTCGTTAGTGTTCTTGCTTAAATTACTAAATATTCTCAATGTTTAAATCCATGCAATGCTGCCACTACAAAAAATATATGAACTTCACTAAGTCATGAAACGGCTCTTCTGGCGCAGAATACAGAAGACATATCAAACGGCTAAAGTACCCGTTTCCAATTCCACAGTAAGCAATTCTGCATCCAGATAATTCTAAATGAAATTAACAACTTACTGAAGGCAAAGGTCAGGACATCGTGGTTATTGACGAAATACTACGGCCCTTCTAGCGGAATTAATTAGGCCTTCATTGGTTATTTTTCTTGTTTATTCCCATGTTTTCCGTTGGTCAATATTTATAAACTTGGAATCTCATACCAAAAACAGCCATTGCTACTCCAAGTATATAAATAGTAACCAATGGAAAACGTGACAATAATCAAAAACGTATTGAATAAAGACCTATTTACTTTTACAGTTAGGTCTTCTATCCCCGCCGACGGTCACGATCAAATTCGACGAATTGATCCTGTTGCCCTGAATATGCTATAATAATCACTGTTTTGTTTGTGTCCAAGAGTAATTTCGATATTGCTGTCAACGTGTGATGTGATTTAATATTGAGGTGGTGACAAAACACATAGAAACTGGGTTTTGCAGTTTGCTTGTACTGTAGATGTATCTCACATTCTTCGATTATTTATGTAATTCCATCATTATATTTCAATTATCTATCTATTCTATCCCGAATCCAAGCCATAACCCCGAGTCATATCCATAACCGGGAATCTTATCCAGAAACAAAGTACATAGAATGAAAAATCCAAACCTGAAACTTAACCCCCAAACCCCTATCCATCCATCCATCCATCCATCTATTCATACATTTATTCATCCATATATTCATCCATCTATCCATCCATACATCCATCCACCCATACATCCATCCATTTAATATATATATGTCTAATGCATATATTCTGTTTCTGTATCGTTTATTGACGTTCTATTCGACGTTTCTCGTTCATTATGAGCACATCTCTGCTTCATAAATTCACATTTTGCCTCTCTGTCTCGCAGATATAACCTATTCTATGTTTGATCTCTTTACAAAGACAAAACAGCCAATTAAACGAACTGCAAGAGTAGGTTGACAACATCTACCTTTTTTACTTATTTTGCAATTATATTTTAACAAACACCAGAAAGATAAAGGGAAGAAGAAACAGAGGAAGTCAAGGAGAGAAATGTATGGATGGGTTATCACTGTGGCACGAAAAGATGTCACCAACTAAACTTATCAATACACGAGACGGAGTGTTGAAGAGAAACAAGATCGCCTATGGCACTCGATATGGCACTGGATCGATTGATTTCAATGTATTCCAGTAGGGCCAGGAAAACCCTTACGGACATTCAGATTAAACTCTTACAAGAAACCCCTTACAGGCATACAGATTAACCTCTTATACGAAACTCCTTACATACATACATACAGTTAAACACCTATAAGAAACCCCTTAGAGGGATACTGATTAAATAATTTGCAGGAAACCACTTACAGGAATACAGATTTAACCTTCTATAAGAAAACCCCTTAGAGGCAGAGTTAACCTTCTATAAGAAAACCCCTTAGAGGCAGAGTTAACCTTCTATAAGAAAACCCTTAGAGGCATAGAGTTAACCTTCTATAAGAAAACCCTTAGAGGCATACAGTTAACCTTCTATAAGAAAACCCTTAGAGGCAGAGTTAACCTTCTATAAGAAAACCCTTAGAGGCAGAGTTAACCTTCTATAAGAAAAACCCTTAGAGGCAGAGTTAACACCTCTTACAGAAAATGACGCAGATTTATTTATCCAACGGCACGAAAACCGATTTTTAAAGCAATATATAGTCAGGAAAATAGTCCAACAGGATACCAATATCAACTTCCTGTATTTTACATCGCAGTCAATATAAATCAGATAGATTCAACCGATTGAAGTTCAACTGGGTACTTCGATCTTTATGATGTCATGAAAACGTCTATGCATTTATTTACTATTTATAATAGGGATCAGGTAAGTGCGAACAGGAAATTTAATAAATGAATTTTGTTCTGTTGTATACAATGTCTATTTTTTTTCCTGCTCGTCAGTGCAAATGGAACATTATTATGCGTGTAGATATTGGATGTGGTCGTGTCACTGAAATTGAGTCGTTAGATTTATTATATAACCTGAAAAGAAATGTATGTGGGTCGGCAGGTGTGTGGATCGGCAGATTTAAGTGTGATAAATTTGCTAACCTGGAAAGTGTAAATGTAGGAAAGTTTCGGAATTAGCAGGGTGCAGGTCTGCAGATGGTGTATGAATCGCAGGTGTGTGTGTGTGTTGAGAATTATGTGAGTAGGCAAATATGTGACGTGTTATATGTGTGTGTGTTGAGAATTATGTGAGTAGGCAAATATGTGACGTGTTATGTGTGTGTATTGAGAATTATGTGAGTAGGCAAATATGTGACGTGTTATGTGTGTGTGTGTTGAGAATTATGTGAGTAGGCAAATATGTGACGTGTTATGTGTGTGTGTTGAGAATTATGTGAGTAGGCAAATATGTGACGTGTTATGTGTGTGTGTGTTGAGAATTATGTGAGTAGGCAAATATGTGACGTGTTATGTGTGTGTGTTGAGAATTATGTGAGTAGGCAAATATGTGACGTGTTATGTGTGTGAGTGTTGAGAGATATGAGCTAAAGTAATCGTTTTAGCACATATATATGTGTGTAGATCCGTGACCATCTAAAATATATAAGACGTATTGAATAATCGGTAATCAATCTTTCTTAATGATTCATTTGACAATTTCCTGTGATGGTCAGTGGTCACTATGATTGCACTTTGTGTGAATGCCTATGAAAATCAAGGGAATAGTAAAAAGAGTCATTTAGAGGGATTATTTTCCATAGCCAGTATGTGGTATAATGGGAGTCGTGTCACCCCAGTGGAGGCGCAAATGTTTTTCAGATCGCAACGGCTCCCGGGTCGACCCAGCCTTAAATGGGTACCGGATTAATCCGGGAAGTAAAGACTGCGAGGGAGAGGAGATGGCTACCGCCCTCATTTGCAGAGCCTCTGAAATGTGAGATCGCTAACATCTCACACCCCTACGGCATTAATAAATGCTTTGGGTTACTTTACTTACTTTACTATGTGGTATAATGTATATGATCATGCTACATATGTGGGGTATTAAAAATCAATGCATGTAACGTAGCTGACATGTTGATTGTGCTAAAATTTGCATACAGTGCTGTTGATGGTGATGTATGGTAGACTGGTCAGATATAAGGGGTGAATATATGGTGACATATGTTGTTAAATATGGTAGACAGGTCATATGTTAGTGATGAATATGTGGTGACATATGGTAGCCCGGTTAGATATAAGGGGTCAATATGTGGTGATATAATGGCATACGGGTTACATATAAGGATGAATATTTGGTGATATATAGTAGAGGGTTACATATAAGGGATGAATACGTCCACTATATGGTGGATGTCTGCGAAGAAGTGTTACTAATTGTGTGCGTATATGTTTGAATTGGCTAGTGAATTTATAACATCGGGACACAGTTAAGCATGATGATGATGTTCCTCATTTGCTAGCGACGATGGGCATGGCAAAACAGTCAAATTAAATTTGTTTTTGTGTCCGCAGATGACACTTGCATTCAATTCGAGCTCTGAAAGTTATATTGAACTGAATCTGAACAGGAATAGGTCTGAATAAAACAGTATTGTCTCTCATGTTAGCTGAACTTTCCTATCGCTTTATCTTAACAAACATAACATCAAGAATGCATATAGATTAGCGGGTACATGGAGAATATATACAAAACAAAACGTAGCACAAATGGTAATCAGGCAATCACAGTATACAATTGATGATTGCATATGCCGGAATATGCGCGTGGAATTAAGCCTCTCGAATATTTTATGCTGACATGAAATATATCATATTAAAAACTAAGCTGAATTATTTGTATATTCAGCAGCGTCCAATATATATATATATATATATATATATATATATATATATATATATATATATATATATATATATATATATATATATATATATATATATATATATATATATATATATATATATATATATATATATATATTCAGCGTTGTCTCTGTGAAACGATATAGTGGCAATGAGCTACCATTGATCAGCACGAGACCGACTGGCGGAAGTTCTGTTCCTGTTTGAGAACACACAGAAGCTTAAATGCCCAACCACAATTGACCCATTCAAAGTAGGATTCATAAATTATCATACTCCCCTAAGTCTTTCTAGAATTCTGATGCCCCACTTTGTAACATATTCATACATTTTATATTCAAAAATTGAATTATTGCCTAAATGAAAACTAATTACAACTTCTTAAAATTGCCCCCCTGAACAGTCAAATTGCCCCCTGAGGGGCGTGGGACCCACGTTGGGAAACAGTGGATTATACAGAGAGAATTGGGTTCAGTACCCAAGGCGTAGAGGGAATAATGCATTTCTTACACAAGATTTGTTCGCTGACTGTGAACCGCCTTGTCCGGGATAGACGCAATTTACCTAATCAATTAAGTGATTATGGCAATGGCGGAAAGTCAAAGCACAAAATCTAACAATGTATTATTGGAAGGTCATCACAGATGAACGAGGCAAGATGTGAGACATATAAAAGTCAAATCCCAGACCCCCGATGTCTTTGGCAAAGCAACACCTCGTCTAAGAAGGTATATCAACCCTGAGTCTAATTCGACTGTTGCCGTTACCCAACACGGCGCATACAGACAAAAGTAGGTCCATTATCTGTAGACACGAAGGGTGGTAACTGAATGGTCTTCCTACACGAGGAATAGCTCGCTGGCCACGAAACGCCTCTATTGAGGAAAGACACACAATGGGTAACCCAGTCGAACTATCAGTTCTTTTCGTGACATATACCCCTCTGAGTAGAAGGCTCCGTCAATGGACATTGCCTACTACTAAGCTGAAAGCTGAAGTCTTCTAGGTATGAAATAAAGCTCTGAGAAACCATTTCATTGCACCTAGAAAGTAAGAGAAAATCGTTCGCAACGCCTCGTGATAGCAACCAACTAAATGTGTAAATGTATATATATATATATATATATATATATATATATATATATATATATATATATATATATATATATATATATACATATATATGAGAGAGAGATTAAAGTCTAGATTGTTAAATTCCATATATCGTGTTCCGATGGCTGTTTGTCTGTCTGCAATACATTTTCAGTCTGTAAGCTCATCCTAGTATTCATGCATGCTAATATCTCTACACCACAAGACCACAATCCGAGAGAAAAAGCTTGATTAATCCATTGGAAATTTCTAGGCACAATATTCCCGCAGGTTGCCATTACTTAGACCAAGAAGACGATGGACTGACGACATTAAAGATAACATGAATACATCGTTAGCAAATGCAAGCCACATCGCCCAAGACAGAGAGAGGTTCAGAGAGTTAATTAGGAAGACAACGTTCTGGAAAGAATACGTCACATGACTAATATCTCTAAAAACCGTAAATATCTCTATAGACCGTGTTGCCTGCTGAGAATTCCAATATATTGCATATCCTATTACTCCTGCATGTTAATCTCTCTATAACTGTGTTGCCTGCTGAAACATCAACTTTACTGAATATCCTATAAAAATACTTCATCTAGTACATGCACATTCATAATCTGGTGCTCGTGAGAACTTTGGTGCTCTCATAAGAACATGTGCTCACGTATACGAGTTTAAAAGTGCACGCCATCGGGCAACGCATACATGTGAGTAATGGTCCCCGACTGAATAGGTTGAGAACCCCTGATCAAGTGTAATTATGTTGTACAGTGATCTCTATATTATCATTATTCCCATAATATTTTCAATTCCAGGTGAAAGATATCCCCATAAACGTCCAGGCTTAACATCAGCTCATCTTTCAATATAAAAATGTCAATAATGAACTACTTGCACTCAGTGCTCATCATCGCAATGATTAAGTGTCATCTCCGCAACGAAGGTTGGCTGGGACATACATAATAATGGCATACTTGCACTCACTGCTCAGAGTATCATTACTGTTAACCATCTTTATAACGACTGCTTAGAGCATGTATGCATTGTGCGATAATTCTTCTGGAAATTAAAGGATTTCTTTACTCAACAGATTAGTCGTCCTTAGGATGAGATGAAATACCTTTTTAATCAACTTTACACTTTGTAAGAAGGGCCATAGTTCCAGCATAGCAGTAAAAAAAAACGTGTACGATGTTCATAGAATATATGTTCTCATGCTATTTTCGGTTGCGAGTTGAACATTTCGCTAATACTGATTAATCCATCAACTAAATATCAAACATAAGGTTTAAGACAAATGACATCCAGATTTGTGTGATTTGGCAAAATTTCTTGCATATAAACCTCGGAGCTTGTTGTTCCTCAGACTATAACCTTCATTATTTTTAATGCTGAACATTTCAAATATAACTAAATTGGACTAATGTTCACAGTTAAAAATTACTTATCATGAGATACTTTTTATATTCGGAGGGTGAATTAAAAAAACTCACCCTGTAGATGACCTGGCGACAGTAAGAGCATGCGGTCTTTATCATACAGCTACAAAATCCGTCCCTGCAACTCCTTAACAGAAAACGTGATATATTTGATAGTTTTTTGTGTGTTGACTTTTATATTATAAGTGAGACCCTTGCTAGATTTGGAGCGCGTGTACACTTTTAAGCTTGTGTCCCTGGATGTGGATGCTGTAGATGGAATGAGAATTGCCTGCAAAGCAATCACTACACCATCACATCCAATATCACATGTCGGCTTACAGTAATGTATTCAGTCTCGTCCGGCCTAAAAAGCAGAAAGATTGGAGTGGCGACAATGTCAATGTCCCTAATATACGGTGATCTTACTAGTACACACCGAATCTGGAAAAGGAAACATACGCTAGAGAGCAGCGAGGTTTACTTAAATCAATTCAGTGATAACGAAACTACAATAGTCCATCCCGAGACCGACTGGCGGAATTTGTTGTAGGTGCTGGAGACATGTAAGCCCACATGTCTGATCGCAATTGACCTCATTCAAAGTGGGAGTCATGACTCAGGTATTGGTATGCTAATTTGTACTTATGTGTGTGGGGAAAAAATTTGAATACAGATCCCCATTGCACACGGGACAAGAATTGAACAAATGTCGGGTAGTGTAATATTTTCTTCTTCTTCTTCTTCTTTCGTTCACTTGAAACATGTCTATATCTGTAATTCTGTCTCCTTAATAAAACTCACTGTCTTTTGTAGTTCATACAGTGTCCCATTTTCAGTAACTGAGATTGGGCCCTTTCGAGGTATAGGGCTCAGCACCGTCCCTGCCTGAACGTCCGCCACAGGGCAGGCACCATAACTTTTTATAGATACAGACATGTTTCCATTGTGTTTTGTACGTGGCATCCTGATTATATGTGCGCCTTTTGGCTGGATGACTCCGTCTTCAGCACTCTGCTTACTTGGGCAGGACTATGGTCCTGCTCGAATGGGACTGCCCGACCAGTCTTAGTTTCCAGCCCCTGATGGCTGAACTAAGCCCCATCACCACTGCACGGTGCTGGCCTTGATGGGGGTGTAATATGTAAATATCAGACCGAAGCATTATTGAGACTTGAACGCTGGACACTGCAGGCAACGTAGAGGGGAAGGGGAGGCTCAAATCTCTATCTACACTGGAAACCTAGTACAACTCGACTGTCGGCCGTTCCCAACACAGCTCATACAAAGAGAATTGGGTTCAGTACCCAAGGATCCACTGCGAAGCCCCTCGTCCGAGATTCTTATTTTACCTAATACCTAGGGTAATTTGACTCTTCGCAATGGTGAAGAGTCAAAATATACAGGTAGCGCATGTCTAATATATAGAAGGCCATCTCAATCGAAGAGACGAGTGCGTGAGAAACGCACATGTCAAATGTCAGGTCACGACGTGTTTGACAAAAAACAGCATCTCGTCTAAGAAGATGTGTCAACCCTGGGTATAATTCGACTGTCGCTGTTAACCAACATGGCTCAAGCAGAAGAAATTAAATCTAAGACCCAGGCGCACAAATGTGGTAATGGAATGGTCTTCCTTCACGAGGAAATGCTCGTTGGCTGCAAAACGCCTCGTTGGAAGAAAGACAAACAATGGCATTACTCAAGTAAACTATCAGCTCGACTCGTGACATAAACCCCTTCTCAGTAGAAAGCACCGTAAATAGACATTGCACTAAGCTGAAAGTTAAAGTCCCAGGGTATGAAAGAAATCTTGAAGAAACCTCCTCAATGGACATAGGAAGTAAGAGCTAATAGCTCACGAATTCTGGGTTGCAGAAGATAAGAAGATGATGATCGCTCCTGTCTCTAAACTTTCCTGCCCCGTCTGATAGCTCCTGTCTCTAAACTTTCCTGCCCCGTCTGATAACTCCTGTATCTAAACATTCCTGCCCCGTCTGATAACTCCTGTATCTAAACATTCCTGCCCCGTCTGATAGCTCCTGTCTCTAAACTTTCCTGCCCCGTCTGATAACTCCTGTATCTAAACATTCCTGCCCCGTCTGATAGCTCCTGTCTCTAAACTTTCCTGCCCCGTCTGATAGCTCCTGTCTCTAAATTTTCCTGCCCCGTCTGATAACTCCTGTATCTAAACATTCCTGCCCCGTCTGATAGCTCCTGTCTCTAAACTTTCCTGCCCCGTCTGATAGCTCCTGTCTCTAAACTTTCCTGCCCCGTCTGATAACTCCTGTATCTAAACATTCCTGCCCCGTCTGATAGCTCCTGTCTCTAAACATTCCTGCCCCGTCTGATAGCTCCTGTCTCTAAACTTTCCTGCCTCGTCTGATAGCTCCTGTCTCTAAACTTTCCTGCCCCGTCTGATAGCTCCTGTCTCTAAACTTTCCTGCCCCGTCTGATAACTCCTGTATCTAAACTTTCCTGCCCAGTCTGATAGCTCCTGTATCTAAACATTCCTGCCCCGTCTGATAGCTCCTGTCTCTAAACATTCCTGCCCTGTCTGATAGCTCCTGTCTCTAAACATTCCTGCCCCGTCTGATAACTCCTGTATCTAAACATTCCTGCCCCGTCTGATAACTCCTGTATCTAAACTTTCCTGCCCCGTCTGATAACTCCTGTATCTAAACATTCCTGCCCCGTCTGATAGCTCCTGTCTCTAAACTTTCCTGCCCCGTCTGATAGCTCCTGTCTCTAAACTTTTCTGCCCCGTCTGATAACTCCTGTATCTAAACTTTCCTGCCCCGTCTGATAACTCCTGTATTTAAACATTCCTGCCCCGTCTGATAGCTCCTGTCTCTAAACTTTCCTGCCCCGTCTGATAGCTCCTGTCTCTAAACTTTCCTGCCCCGTCTGATAACTCCTGTATCTAAACTTTCCTGCCCCGTCTGATAGCTCCTGTATCTAAACATTCCTGCCCCGTCTGATAGCTCCTGTCTCTAAACTTTCCTGCCCCGTCTGATAGCTCCTGTCTCTAAACTTTCCTGCCCCGTCTGATAGCTCCTGTCTCTAAACTTTCCTGCCCCGTCTGATAGCTCCTGTCTCTAAACTTTCCTGCCCCGTCTGATAGCTCCTGTCTCTAAACTTTCCTGCCCCGTCTGATAGCTCCTGTCTCTAAACTTTCCTGCCCCGTCTGATAGCTCCTGTCTCTAAACTTTCCTGCCCCGTCTGATAGCTCCTGTCTCTAAACTTTCCTGCCCCGTCTGATAGCTCCTGTCTCTAAACTTTCCTGCCCCGTCTGATAGCTCCTGTCTCTAAACTTTCCTGCCCCGTCTGATAGCTCCTGTCTCTAAACTTTCCTGCCCCGTCTGATAGCTCCTGTCTCTAAACTTTCCTGCCCCGTCTGATAGCTCCTGTCTCTAAACTTTCCTGCCCCGTCTGATAGCTCCTGTCTCTAAACTTTCCTGCCCCGTCTGATAGCTCCTGTCTCTAAACTTTCCTGCCCCGTCTGATAGCTCCTGTCTCTAAACTTTCCTGCCCCGTCTGATAACTCCTGTATCTAAACTTTCCTGCCCCGTCTGATAGCTCCCGTCGTGTATTCACTCCTGCCATCTGATATCTACTGCGATCTGATTTCTTCTGTCGTGTGATCTCTTCTGTCGTGTGATAACTCCTGTCGGTTAATGTTTCATGCCGTGTGACCTCTTCTGTCATCTGATCTCTCATGTCGTAAGATCACTCATGATGTGTGATCTCTATTGTCGTTTTATCTGTTGTCTGATCTCTCCTGTCGTATTACCTCTCGTCTATCTCTCCAGGTATTTGATCTGTCGTCTGATCTCTCATCTCGTATTATCTCTCCTCTGATCTCTCCCGTCGTGTGTTGTCGTGTGATCTCTCCTGCCGTATTATATCTCGCCTGATCTCCCCCGTCGTGTTGTCGTCTGATCTCTTCTGTCATGTGTTCTCTCCTGTCGTGGGATCGTTCCATCAGTTTGATCTCCCATCTGATCTCTCCTGTCATCTGATCATTCCTTGCATTTTTCTCTCCTGTGTTCTACTCTGTTCAGAGATTTGAATACGCGCAACAGATTGGGCTGCAAAGCTGTAGTTACTCAGCTTAGATCTAACCAGTAGTGTTTGAGAAATGTCTTCAAGTGTTCATTAAAACGTTTCCTCTGACCTCCATACACATTCTAATACCATACATACCTCCTTATCAAGAAAAACCGTACATTCGCGCAAGTTTATTTTTTTTACTGCGAAGTTTATCACATGGCATTGTTTGTTTTCGAACCCCAGGAATTACGAGCAATTATCTCTTGTTTTCTTTGTTCAATGAGGAGGTTTCTCCGAGCTTTCTTTCATACCCATGACACTTCAACTTTTAGCCACTTGGTACAATGCCTATTTGAGAACCATTCTTCACAGAGAGGGCACTATCACACGTCATCTAGCAGATGTTGTCAATCTTATCCGCTCAATGTGTCAAGTTGAGGTTCGTTATGCAGGTAATGTCCGCGTGTGACGGAATGAATAACAAGACAGTTTGGTCTGGTGATGAAAATCATCACATCAAGAATAAATATGAATGTTTTATTCGCCATGGTGTTATTTATGTCAATTGTTAAAAGATGCACACAATAATGATCTTCCAAAGTCTATTTCTGGTTCGGTTTGAGCGGGTCTTGCACTCGAAACATCAAATGTTTGTTGTAATCATTTTCTCTATATCCACGTGTAGCGTCGCATATAATTCTTGTCAACGATAGCTGTATTACTTTGATTGTTGTACTTGATACTACGTCTACTTGGTACTTATTACTTTCGTAGACTGGTACTCGCCACTACTTCTAATTTGGTACTTGTTACTTGCGTAAACTGGTACTCGCCACTACTTTTAATTTGGTACTTGTTACTTTCTTAGATTCGTACTTGCCAATAAGTCTAGTTTAGTACTTGTGATTTTCTTAGATTGGTACTTGCCACTATGTCTAGTTTTGTATTTGTTACTGGCTTAGTTTGTGTCACTAAGTCAACGAATTTATAAACACGAAGGAAAGATGAATAACATATATTATACCAGCTACTGTGATGTCACATTACGAATTATATCCTGGAGAGAGAGAGAGAGAGAGAGAGAAATAATTGTGTTCAATGTCATTCTTGACGTTCTATTTACAGATTTTATATACGTATTTTATAATATAATTATTACACAGAATAATGAAATAGGTAGGTGCCACAATCAGTGAACTATAGTAGGTTGATTAAATGAGTCGATGACACAATCAGTGAACTATAGTAGGTTGATTAAATGAGTCGATGATACAATCAGTGAACTATAGTAGGTTGATTAAAGGAGTCGATGACACAATCAGTGAACTATAGTAGGTTGATTAAAGGAGTCGATGACACAATCAGTGAACTATGGTAGGTTGATTAAATGAGTCGATGACACAATCAGTGAACTATAGTAGGTTGATTAAATGAGTCGATGACACAATCAGTGAACTATAGTAGGTTGATTAAATGAGTCGATGACACAATCAGTGAACTATAGTAGGTTGATTAAAGGAGTCGATGACACAATCAGTGAACTATAGTAGGTTGATTAAAGGAGTCGATGACACAATCAGTGAACTATAGTAGGTTGATTAAAGGAGTCGATGACACAATTAATGAACTATATCAGATTGATGTAAAATAAAAAAAAAGCAGCAGCAATGAACGATAAAATCTCGATGAAAAATATATATGACACAATCGATTAATGATAACAGATCGATGACAAAAGAAGATGACACAATCAGATGAGAGAGTATTACAGATTGATGAAAAAATGATACAATTAATGAATGACAGCATGTCGATGATAAAAGTAGACGACAAAGTAAATGAATGACAACATGTCGATGATAAAAGTAGACGAAAATGTAAATGAATGACAACAAATCTACAAAAATACCAGTTATATGGATTTAGTTACCTCCTGTTTTATGAAACATAAAGAAAACAATTATTGAAATGCTTATGTAAAAGCCACCAGTAGCGTGAAGTGTATTAAGCTTACAGGAATAACAGTAGATAACGTTTACTCCTTATTATTGAATATTAGCATCATAGACACCAACACGAAACACAGCGTAAGACAAAATAGCATTCATAAGTACTTGTATATCTGGCATACTGTTATGTTTACGGCACTCACATGTGAATACGAAGTTATTGATCTTGAATTCAAAAGAGAAGTTAACACTTCTTTGTGGTTGAGAGATATGGCGTGTAAGCACGAAGACTATTCTGAAATTACATGACATAAACACGTTCGTGCATAAAAACATTAGTCTGAATTGGTTAACTGGCCGTATTTAAAGTCATGAAGTCATATGGGATGTGTTGTCAAAGGTAGGCCAACATAAATTCCTCCAAATAATAGTATGCTTTGATGTGATTGATTGCCTGCATACACAATGGAGAGACGTGTCCATATATATATATATATATGATTTCTGAGTAACAGGATTCTTATTAAAGTATTGCAGACAGCTGATAGTGCAGATATTCTGAGCATGAGAGAACAATTTGGAATCTGGCATCGTTCCTTCCGTCTTCCCATGAACATGGTAAGTATGAGTCTCATGGATCATAATTCCTTGGGATGAAAGCAAATACACACGGATGCTATACATAAATTTCATGAAGTGTGTTAAGGGCGGAACATGCAGGTAAAGAAATAAATCATAGGTATGAAATGAGAATTCAGTGGCCATCTAATAGGAAATAGAAAGAGTACAGCCAAGATACTGCAAGACAGAAGCGGGCACGTAGAAAAGAAAAAACATCTCAACCTCACATAGATACTCTCTATTGTTGTCAATTCTGTAAAAGAACATTTTATACGCGCATGAGATTTGTTAGTCATTTAAAAACGCACTATTAACTTTATTATTTTTATTACTTATTGTTGTTATTATTATTATGGTTGAGTTTTTGGTCATCGTCGATTACGATGGACGAACCTCATCAATAGGAAATATCCTGGCGCATTATTGTTCAATAACAAAAGTCATTGCACTCGGCAAACCCGTAGACGTTACAGGAAGACCGTCGGCAGAAAAGGCTTCCGTACATAAAGTAAACAGGCCCTTCTTCTTCTTCTTCAGCGTTCATTCTCAAACTCCTGCTGGATCCCCCATGTAGCAGGACCATGGTCCTACTAGATGTCCAGCAGGATGTAGTCCAGAGAATGGAAATGCGTTGTGTCGCCGTTTTATTTGCGCAAATGACCCGACACATTTGTCTTCAGCGGTAAACACACCCTCATTTATTACGTTATTGATTATTGTCGTTATTGTTGTTGGTCACTATTTATATACTTGAAGTCGCATGCCAAAAAACGCCAAAGTTGATCAACTAAATGCATGACATAATTAAAAAATCTGCCTTTCATGTAATGTTTACTTTCTGTACACGTCTATATTGGAGGCATGTCATGAAGCATTTATTCACCAAAACATATGTCTAATGGTGCCTATAAAGGTGGTTTCTGTTGGCATCTCAGTATGTACACTTCTTATTCTGACACGAAGAAGAGCTTACATAACTCTACTTGTTAAACAGAATACAGAGTTTCCCTAGGCAGTGGGCGCCACCATTCACATGACTCTACATTCAGCAGGCTATTGCTAATCAACATCAGCTCGCTCTACTTATTCATCTTCAGGAACAAGCCAGGCAGGCAATGTTATGGAACCAGATGTCCCGCCGAAGACGGATGCGTCGGACCATTGTCGCAAATAAAACGGCCACACAACGCATTTCCGATCTCTGGACTACATCCTGCTGGAAATCTAGTAGGTTCATGGTCCTACTACAAAGGAGATCCAGCGGGAGTTTGAGAATGAATGCTGATGAAGAAGAAGAACCATCTGTAATTACAAAAAGTATATATCACCACGATGTGGCTTACCGTGTGAATTACCTGGGGGGGGGGTGTAATTTGATTCCAAAATACAGTGATAAAAAAAGCATGTCAGTATGAGAAGATGTGTAGATTGGCATATGTGAAGTGAGAAGTGAAAAACAGGTCATTGTGGAAAGATGTGTATATTGGCATATGTAAAGTGAGAAACCCCTCATCCCTCTACCCCTCCCCACAAACAAATATAAATATTATTTAAAATATATGCACGGGTATGAAAGTGCATGTTATAATGGATACCACGATGTTCTCATATCAATTAGCATTCTTGTTCAGACTACGAATGTTGTGGATTGTTGTCTTTCGGAGGTGCAATAAAATGGAACATGCATGTACACGTCGTGGCAATTGCAATGACACAGGGGCATTTACTTCTACTACCTATAAGAAATCTCCGTTTACTCCTTAACATAAAAACATACAATAAAAAGTCAAGTAAAGTAAAGCTTAGATATTGATGTTTGAATGAAAGTGTATTAAATAATAGAATAAAAGCGAAGACGAGATAAAAGAGATACTCTAGAAGATGTAGTAACCAGCCTAACATGCAAGACGTCTTAGCTGCTTCTTGCTACATTCATGGAAAAGCACATTTTTAGTATTATTCTTCTCGAATATTAAACCCCGACAACAAACGGGTGGTGAGTTCGTTGAACAATGATTTACTATTGATAACAATCGCTGGTGTCGTGACGAGGCCCAACAGAGGAGCAAAGAATATCACCACTCTTTACCTTTCATGCATGTCGGAAGAGGCGACTAAGGAGTACAGGATAGGAGATGACTGTTTTATCCCATATATGATCAAAGTGTCATAGAAACTATGCTGAATTGTGATGTGTCCACGAACAGGCGCATATATTTTGTCAAGCTGTAAACTATGAAACAATGCATTCGATTCTCCAGATTTCATCATGCACATCGGCGGGAATATAAGAACGAACGCAGAAGAAGAATAATATTTTATTAGACTTCTAAGCAATTGGTAATGTTTTTAATGATGAATGTGATTGATGAGCGTGCTGAATGATAACAACAAGAGACAAATATAACCGCAAACAATCTATCGGATCTGTTATAGTGTCATGAATACATAACACAAACACCTCGGGGCAGATGTAACTACTTTGAGGAGATAATATCAATGATCTTCTTTCTATTAGTCCAATGTTTCTCAACTTTTGTGATAACTCGGGCCGGAGAAAATGTTTTTATAGTTTAAAAAAAAAAAAAAAGTAGGGGTGCAAAGGGAACGCATTGCTCTAGGCGGACCCAGGGTTAGCAGATAACCAAGATCCCAAATGTACCTCCATGCGGTGCACCCTGGAAACAGAAATACAGCAGCTCGAGCTGATTCTGGCCAAATCATTTGGGGATCGTGTCCGAGAATGTGGAGGTAGCAGATGGAAAGAGATTTGCCTGCACAAGAGATAGACAATATCTCCGACACCACCAGCATCACCACATATAGCGACACTGTCGACATACAGTGAAGCTAGTCAGTCCAGTCCGAACATTGGAGGGGTGGCCAATGTAAAATGCACGTAAAGGTAGATGCATGGCGAGAGACAAATAGATTCCATACCGAGTACAGTGAAACAATGAAAGGGCAGAACAGCGCTAGAGGGCAGCGTGAACTGCAAATAGAAAGTGAAAAGTCTCTAGGAAAGGGGAACTACAAGCTCCATCAGCTCGAGACGAGCTTCTAGTTACCTGTGTTCCTTACAGGCAGAGACCCAGACCCATTCATTGGCGTTTGATAAAGCAAGAAGACCTAATCCAACTCTAATGTCGAGCCTTCCTAAACCGGAAATTTGCTCGCGAAGAGAAACGGTTCCGTACTCGATGCGCTCAGGTACAAAAGGGACAACGATTTAGCCCTGGCCCAACTCTACTGTCAGGTTTTCCTACACCGGAAATACACTTGAAGAGAGAAAGGGTTCAGTACCTGATGGGCTCAGGCGCTATTGGGACAAGGACGATCAGCTCGAGAACGCCTTGCTCTCAAACGCGTGGTGTGAGACTCGAACTTGGACAAGGGGTACACGATGTCGGTGAATGACACCTCGGCTAAGAGGGCGAAAGAGCCAGGGCCCAACTCCTCTGTTGAGTTCTTCCCCTTAAGGAACCAGGCTCACGGATGAGAAACGGTTCAGTACCCAATGGGCACAGGCACAGCACGTCCAATTATACGAGGCAAGTTCATAGACAGTGGAACACCTCGTTCGAGTCAGACGAGAGCAAAAAAAATAGTCTGGGCGAAGAGTCTCCACTACACGTGCCTGGAGACAGATATAGAGGCTGTCACAGGCTAAGGGTAGCCCACCCGAATTGTCAAGGCATGCCGAAATCGGATGTGCTAGGCCTACAAGGCGCATAACGGTGGCACAACGTAATCACGCTCCTGGCGGAAATCTCACGGATATCCGTGATGGTTACAATGGAGCGAACGAAAAACAAACAAACAAACAAAAAAAAAGTAAAGTAACCCATAGCTTCTGTTAATGCCGTAGGGGTGTGAGATGTTAACGATCTCACATTTCAGAGGCTCTGCAAATGAGGGCGGTAGCCATCTACTCTCCTTCGCAGTCTTTACTTCACGGATTAATACGGTACCCAATTAAGGCTGGGTCGACACGGGAGCCGCTGCAATCTGAAAAACATTTCCGCCTCAAATGGGGAATGAACCCAGGACCGCTCCCCATTCGGTCGCGACAACACAAATAGCAGAGGAAACATGATTATAGTAACAAAAACAGTCAATTCTTGGACAAAACGTGGATATAGTAACAACTAGTAATCAAAATCATTTCTTTGATAAATCATTGATATAGTAACAAAACATACAATAACAACACTATGAGAACAGTCATTTTTTTGGGGGGGTGGGATCTAATCTGTGATAACATCCTTTCTTTGACAAAACGTAGATATTAACAAATCTGTGATCAAAATAATTTCTGTGACAAACCATTAATATAGTAACAAAACTGTGATCAAAATAATTTCTGTGACAAACCATGGATATAGTAACAAAACTGTGATCACTGTCTTTCCTTTAATACAACATAAATATAGTAACACATCTGTGATCAAAATAATTTCTGTGACAAACCATGGATATAGTAACAAAACTGTGATCAAAATGATTTCTTTGAGAAAACCTAATTAAACTAGAATCGGCGTCACATTCGCTAGTACTCACCTCAAGTACTTACATTGACATTTGAATCTTTGTAACTAGATTTATTCTAGCCATCCGCTGAGTCTTCTCCGCCACTATCTCTCGTCTCCATTCGTCACATAATCTTCCAGGTCTGGTTATTAAGCACGGTCCTACAGTTCTGTATTCTTCTTTAATAAACGGTTAAGCTGTCTCATTCAAGGCACGAGGTTCAATTGCAGACTTGCTGCTTACCAGTTCTGTTACTATCTTGTGTTGTATTTTTCTATCTTAAACGTGGCTAACGTGGCTAGTGTTGTCAAGCTGATGCTTTCCGTACTAAATTGTGTGCCTCTTTCAAGTCATCTGCTGCCAACATTTTAGAAATGGTGTAGACACTAATTGAGCGCTTCTGTAATACATGTATACTTTTTTAGTGCTTTTCTTCAGCTCTGTGAGTTTTCAGTGCATTTGAGCTCGTTAACTATTTCAGACTTGTGATATCTTTTAGAATTTGAATGAAAAATAGGTTAGTACCTTTTCTAGTGATTTAAAAAAAAATAGTTTGCACTTTAGGCAAGGGACTAGTGTTTTTTTTGGCGAAACAAGTTTGCAACACTGACCTTGATCTGCCTTTGAAATGAACTTGTACAGTATAAGAATTATTGGGAAAGTAGAAAATCTCTTTTAAAATGACATGTCTTTATTCCTTGGATTTACATAAGCGGTCAGACAAGTACTATCACAGTGACCAATACAAATGATAGGAATAGTCTTATGAGTCATTAGTAAGTATATATTTCCAATTTGACAATGGGCCTTATACTGTATACAATCACGGTTTGTAATTAGCTCCGATCAGAACTATTGAATGTGTGATTGCTTGATATGCAGTAATTATATGACGCATCAGAGTATTGATAACTCCTTATTTAGAACTTCTTCTTGGCTTTCCTCTATATCTTGCTGTTTCCATTTTCATGTTGTATGTTCTTGCTGCTTGTATATAAGGGTTTCATTTGGTATGGGGTCTTTGTTACCTCTAATATTTTATGGTAGTGTGTCCTGATATAACGTAATTGGACTTTGTCCGCTGGTTGAAAGGGGCACGCCTCTCCAAAAGAGAGGCAAACTCATTAACTACCTACCTACCTACCAAAGGACTGATAATTTACAAAACAGTGAATAGGAATAACACAGACAACCTAAGATATAATGATGGTACTGTTACAATATAAAGTAAATAAAACGTGATCTAAGGAGAAATACATATTTATTTTATTGGATCCGACTACAGGAAGTCAAAGCCCTGTTTCTACCAGACAACCATCATACAATAGCACAACTCGTTTATTACATGCATATATATATCATGAACCAATCCAGGTTCTCATCAAATAGCTAATATTTTGGATGATGCTACTCTCTTGGCACATGATGTTGTCATCTTGCAGTCCCCTGGTAAACAACTTGTCAAGAGATGGTGATATATTCTCACTCTAGATACATGTGGAAAATATAGTTTTACTCATACACGGAGCTATCTCACCACAACTGCAATGACATTAAATGATGCTTCACTCAAGACAGTACAAATCTTCAATTATCTTGGATTTACAGTAAAGTACACTGTTGCTTGATGATTAGATCCACAGTAACTTGCACAGTATTACTCGATGAAGAGATTCACAGTAACATAAGCAGTGTAGAAATGAGCCGTGTGTGTATTTCAAAACCGTGCAAAATCGTGTGTGTTTTGCTGGGCATTTAGCACCGCAAGCACCGTTATGTGTGTTATATAAGACAAACGAGCTCCGCTGAGGAGTTCAACGGGGATGTTTAGCCCCTTTGTAGCTTTATATAAGAAAAACTAGCCATTCAAGGGCCCAAAAGGGTTTTTAGCCCCGTTTCCCCCAATTTTAACACCGCTATATGGACTATATAAGGGAAATTATACCCTATCGCTTCCTATTCAGTTCCATTTTCAGCTCCCCTATACATCCCTAATCGCTTCCTATTCGATTTGCGAGATCTCCCCTGTCGTTCTATATTGAGCCTCGCTGATTTAATGCCGGTTATATAAATATATTTTACATTATGGTACCCTTTTCTCAAGAATTACTCTCCTTGGTCTAATGTTTCGTTTATCTTACTTTCCCCTATGTGATCCCAAGTAAAAACACATGGCCCCCTGATTTAAAAAAACAACAAACACGGGTGAGCATTAGCAGTAGATAGAATTCAGGGTCGTTTTCCATGTCCGACTTAGCACACAACCCTATGATTATATCCTCTTCACACATTCGCTTCTACAAACATTACTCACGAATTTAAAACGTGTTTATATAAATTTATGTAAATGGTATGTGATCATATACGCTGAACTTGCGAATTTATATTAAATTTACATAAATGTATGTAAATTATGTTTATAGTATCTTTTAGCCTAAGGAGAAATATATCTGCCTCTAAAAATATATGCTGATGTAGAAAAATATCTGGCCTATATGGTTCAATATAGAGGTTCTCATAATATTGGCATTCAGGGTGGAGATCATTTAATGATGACGTGTTAGTGCAGGGGCGTGCAGCGAGCTGCAGAGGCCTCACATATCTTGTTATATGATTTATAAAAAGGAAGACTTTGTTGCACAGGGACGTGTGCAGGAGGGTAGAGACGCCACATACCTTGGTATGTAGTTCCTAGTAACAGGGCTAGTTTTTCTTATATAACACGTATAAAGAGGCTTGGGGTGCTGAGCAAAAACACGCACGGTTGTTCATTCTACACTACTAACATGTACACTTCACTTCATGAGGAAATCTACAGTAACATGTACACTATCACTAGATGAGGGGGTCCACAGTAACATGTACACACTGAGTCGATGAGTAGATCCACAGTAACATGTACACTCTGAGTCGATGAGTAGATCCACAGTAACATGTACACTATCACTAGATGAGTAGATCCACAGTAACATGTACACACTGAGTCGATGAGTAGATCCACAGTAACATGTACACACTGAGTCGATGAGTAGATCCACAGTAACATGTACACTATCACTAGATGAGTAGATCCACAGTAACATGTACACTTCACTTCATGAGTAGATCCACAGTAACATGTACACTTCACTTCATGAGTAGATCTACAGTAACATGTACACTTCACTTCATGTGGAAATCTACAGTAACATGTACACTTCACTTCATGAGGAAATCTACAGTAACATGTACACTTCACTTCATGAGTAGATCTACAGTAACATGTACACTTCACTTCATGAGGAAATCTGCAGTAACATGTACACTTCACTTCATGAGGAAATCTACAGTAACATGTACACTTCACTTCATGAGGAAATCTACAGTAACATGTACACTTCACTTCATGAGGAAATCTACAGTAACATGTACACTTCACTTCATGTGGAAATCTACAGTAACATGTACACTATCACTCGGTGAGGATATCTATAGTAACATGTACACTCTCATTCTGTATAGGAAAAGCGTGTACACCATTTGGAAACCTGACAGAGAGAGCATGGAAAAACTGAAAACTGACATTGAATACCCCAATGATGATCTATCAGCCATGTGTGCAAAGAATATTGTCGTATGGGTATGACACATGGACAACTTTCTCAATTCATTGATGGAGGATAAACATAGTTCATATACGGTGTCACCGCAACATATTGAACATCTGGTTGCAGGATACGTTAACTAACATGGAGGTCGTGCAGCGAGCTAATATACTCGTACCATCGCTCTACTTGAATCTCAGACATGGACGTAAACTGACTTAGCCATGTGATCAGAATACCAGACGATAGCATTTACAAAGAAACTCTTTGATGAGCTCTTATCTGGTGGGTGGCGAACGGGCAGACTGAAACTGAGATATAAGGACATCTGAAATACTGAGATATAAGGACATATGTAATACTGAGATATAAGGACATCTGTAATACTGAGATATAAGGGCATCTGTAATACTGAGATATAAGGGCATCTGTAATACTGAGATATAAGGACATATGTAATACTGAGATATAAGGGCATCTGTAATACTGAGATATAAGGGCATCTGTAATACTGAGATATAAGGGCATCTGTAATACTGAGATATAAGGACATCTGTAATACTGAGATATAAGGGCATCTGTAATACTGAGATATAAGGACACCTGCAATACTGAGATATAAGGACATCTGTACACAGCCATAAACAACTTCATGATCAATTCAAATTCTTTTGAAGAACTGGCTGATGCCCGTACATCATGAAATACTAAGCTGCACCAGGGAATCAAATTGTATGGCTTGTCAAAACAAACCGTTGAGAGTTAGATTCTTCTAGAAATCAAATACAACTTTAGGGAGACTCTTTATTGAACAAGAAATATCATCAATATTAAGTGCATTTGCCGCAACGAAGGTTTGTTGCACTTGACCTCCAACATGCCCTCTCATGATTTCGTAGTGTACTCTGTTAGACTGTAACTTGTCAATCTCGTGATGTTGCTCTCGCATGTGTATCTCTGTCTACATCTTGTTCGTCTACCCTCAACTGTACACTCAAATATGGACTTTAACGAGGTTTAACATATTTTAATATGTTCAAATACTTTATTTATTTAATGGTTATTTTCTTTAATAGTTTCATTATTAATCCGAAGTATTATTGGCACCAATTTGTTCCCTGACTTCTCTTTCCATGATGTTTTCCCTATTCTTCAATATATCCACATCGCAAAGGCATCACTTATGTCTTGTAGCTGTGTGTTCATTGTCCATGTTTCTGAGCTATACATTAATATAGAATAGATGTAGCAGTTTATAACTATAATTGACAGCTTGTTTGTAATTTGTTTAAATGTCAGTTTAGTCATCTTGTCACTGAAAGAACTTTTCATCATTATATTCATCAAGTGCTGTCTTCGCAACTAAAGTTGGCTGCAACAGACTTCCAACATCCGCTGCATCTTGTTTTGGTGGTGCACTCTGGTAGACTATAATCTATACATCTTGTGGTATTACTTTCCCTCTTGCATCTCTGTCTACATCTTGCTCGTCTCCCTTCGACATTTTCATCATGTAATTGAAAAATATCATGTTTTCTCTTAGTTTGATCTTGATGTTGTGATTGAGGCAGCTTTCGTTGAGTAAGGTAATGTGAAATTGAAATTCTTGACTTGCCTACTCCACAGTTCAAGTGAAAAGCTTCAAGATCACATAACCCTATTCAACTAAAGCTGTTTCAATCACAACATCAAGATCAAACCAGAGAAAACAGAAGTTATGTCTATACAAAGAAAATTCATTACAATCAACATAAAAATAAATTATCAACTACTGAAATAAGCGCAAAAATGTAAATATCTAGGGACACCATTTTTACAGCCGATGGAAGAATGGTCAAATCTCGAGACAAGAATTCAAGAAGAAAACTAAATTATTAATTTACACCAATTTTGAAAGATACATCTATCCCGATGCAAACTAAAAGGCAAATTATGCATTTTAATTCATCTCAACTGAAAAAATTATGTTTTAAATGTCAGACATAAACTCTAACTAAAGAACAAGAGAGAAAGTTTACTACGTTTGAAATGAGATGTCTAAGAAAAGCAGCAAACAGAATAAGAAGAGATCGTGTGAGAAATCAGGAGATTACAAGAACTGTTACAACAAAACCAGTGGTCAAATATATTGGAAAGCAGAGACTGAAATGGTTCGGCCACCTAATGACCATGGACACTTATTGGCCAGCCGCAAGACCATACAACATGAAAAGGGAAACATCAAGATACAGAGGAAGACAAAGAAGACAGTGGATTAAAGGAGTTACCAACATTCTGACAAGCACACTACTACTGCATACTAATCCACGAGACGTGCAATAGACCAAAAACCAATCGTAATTTAATCCTGCAACGCCTTACAGCATAAGCTGAGTAAGGCAATAGATAAATATATTTAAAGAATCTTTACACATTCCTATTATGCTTTTAACATTTTTTTCACATCTACTATCATTTGTGATTATGCACAGAAAGATACAATAACTATACTGTCCTTTATAACTAGGATCAAAATAAAGCACTAGACTTTATTTACGTAAAAAGTAGAGTATTAAATGTAGTATATACTTGATTCTTTAGTCCAGTGGTTTTTAATATGAGCCAGATCACCCTCCAAGGGAACCACATTTTTTTCTGTGGCCATGAAGTAGACACTTTTGTTATTTTGGCATGGATCCGTATATTGGGACTTCAAAAAGAGGGTTTAAAAGACGTAGAGGATTGACTTCACTGTACTCGGTTTCCCATATGTACTAGATCACTCTCAACGAAGCAGCTCGCTGCATGCCGAGAGAATCACTCATAGCCCGTAACTCCGTAGCTTAAAGTGATAATCCACATGGATCTCCGAAAAGATCCACCTTGTACACAAGACGACACGAGTTGGTTTCGAACCCATGACCTCTTTAACACAAGACAAACAGTTTAACAACTACGGGACTAATATTGGGACTACTATTTTGAAGCTATTATAATTACAATATAATGTTAAACATTGACTATCATTTATTTTAAGTCTTAGATGAAGCAAAGACATTTTATTTTTCAAAAGTGATCATGGACAGAAAAAGGTTGAAAGCGACTGCGCTAATCACATGCTGACAATTAACGTCTACACATTCTGATTTTGTTAAAACGTTCAAAGTCGTACCGTACAATACCTATAACACGGATACTTCAACAAAACAAGAACTGTGCCTCTATATGGAAATTTATAGCACCAAAATCTATTGTCAGTAATTTTCTACGATTCAACTACAGATAGTAAAGCACTACTCAAGACATACCCATAAATACGTCCGTGGACGTCCATGATTCTTATTTGATGAATATAATAGTAACGAGTACCCGATAATGAGAGAGATAAAACTAAATAAACAACTCAGAAGGGGACCAGGAAAATGTCACAAAATGACACGTGTAGCTTAAGGCCAGATTTCATCATTTATATATTGTAAAATATCAATTAATTTCTCAATCCTAAGAGTCTTTCTCTTGCACGATTGGCACGAATATCGACATAAAATAACTCACTGAACCAGGTCACGCCATCTACCTGATATCAAATAGTTATAAACAAGCAAATAATCACACATTGGCTAGCAAGCATAGAAGCAAATAATAATCTCTGAAATAAATTGACAGTTCGTTGTCGTAAAATAATCAACCGTAAACAGGTTTTGTGTCGTAAATTAATCAACCATTGATATGTTTAATGCAAAATAATTAGCCCTGAACAAGATTTGATGCCATAAATGAAGCTAGTAGCCACATGAACAGGAGCTTTTAAATATAAAGATTCGGATACAAGAGATCTAAAATGTATTTTCTTGAAATGTATCGATTTTTTTTGGGTATTCCAGTTGCTAAGTGCGTGTGAAGATGGCAGGTATATAGTAACTTGAGTGCTTTTATTGAGGAAAATGTCGTCATGTAATAGAGAATAACAGAAGTACAAACGGAAAATAAGAAACAATTACCATCCAACAAATTACATTCAGAGTCCACATATGCAATATGTCCAACATTCAGAGTCCACATATGCAATATGTCCAAGTTATTTAAGTGAAATAAGTTCCCTTGTTTTCTGCCATCTTTTGAACCCAGATGAAGGAAAATCTGAAGGCTTGATTAGTGGCTTATCATACTGTGCAACCAAGCAACATCTAATATACGACATGCATATATACTCAGGCTTTCTTCTTGCTGAAACCCTACAATATTGTATCGATACAATGACAACACTTTTAGAATTCTGTTTCTATATACTCTGAGTAGGAGGCTTGATCCCCTCCCTCTCAAACCCCCCCCCCCCCCCAAAAAAAAAATAGCATAGGGAAGAGTTGCAGCTGTCTGTGTATATAGTAAAACACTGAAGAAACTGCCCAATGAACGAAATGATACAGTAGCTCTATTGGTTACAATTTCCTACGAGACAACGTTAGAGGGTGGAGCCGGTGTTTCTATTGCATAGATAGTCGCATTGATACATACGTCATACAGAAGTCAAATGTGTCAGCCTGAAAGAAGCAGATGTCGCAACCAAACTGTAAACCGTGACATAACAAATTCCATTCTCCAGACCATATCCTTCTAATCTGCCGAAAAGCTTGGCAACGAACGTAGAAGAAGAAAATGACACACAAAAGTATATACATCTATTGTATTTTCTCTACTTATGATGTGAGACGTCGCAGGGTGGAAAGTTGATCAGTTTTAGGGCTATTGTACGTGTGCTCGCTCGATATGCAATACTGAGCCGTGTCAGAATTTTTATAAATCTATCAATCCACCTTCTTATTTGGTTGCATCTGTATCATGCATTTTTCATTTTCATGTTGTATGACCTTGCCACTGGCCAATAAGAGATTAATTTTATTTAAGATTTGCCTTTTAGTTTCGAACTGGATAGATCTAACAAAAATTACCTTTAATTAACTTCGTTTTCTACGTGAACCTCTGCAGTATACGAGTATATTCATTATCATCATCAATTTCCGTTAGCGCTGAAGTTAGCGCATAGGGCAGAGGTCAGATATCTTCAATTATGTCTGTTCAAAGCTATTCTGTGTAGTTCTTGAATAGTATGAATATTGTTTGTTTTAATTTCTCAAAGTATTGTTCTTCTGAGTGTTTCTTTTGGTCTATCCCTGGCTCTTTTGCCTGTCGGTATCCTTTCAAGAGATTGATGTTGTATTCACACTACACCACACCACACCACACCACGACACGACACGACACGACACGACACGACACGACCGACACGACACGACACGACACGACACGACACGACATAACATAACATAACATAACATAACATAACATACCAGACCAGACCAGACCAGACCATACCATACCATACCATACTAAAATATGTTATACTATGCTATGCTATACTATTCTGTATCCTGTCCTTCATGTGTTTCCTTCCCACGTGTACCTCTGAATATCTCTTACCTCTCACAACTCTACCTTCCCGTAAGGTTTTCAACGAGGTGTGTTTTTTTAAAACAGTGGTTCTTATCCTTTTGTTGCCATTGTCCCCGTTTTGACATAGCTTTCCTTTCGTGATCCCCATGGTGCCCATCCTCCCCACACCACCACCCCCCCCCCCCCCAAAAAAAAGAAGAAAAAAAACCACACACAAACAAATAGAGTATTGATATCTAAATGTTGCAAGGGAATTGAAGAATTATTGCTATAATCCTCGGTGTTTGCCATTCAATTGACCACCTTCCTCCCTCGGTGGACGAACCTAGGGCACACATTTCCAAATTCTGCCTGAGTCAGCATAGAGTATGCTACATCTTTCTTTTGTTTTTATAAATAGCATTTTTTTAGATCAAATGAAGTGTCTGAGAAAAGCTGCAATGGTTATTAAACTGTATTTGAAGAAATTAAAAAAAAATTGGTAAACGAGTAGATATAATATCATGTATTGAACATATAGAAAGACAGCAAGTAAAATGGTTCGGTCACCTACTGAGAATAATTGCATACCAAATATCAATAAAACCTTATAACAAAAGAGTATCCGGATATAGAGTGAAAGGTAGGCCAAGAAAACGATAGTTAGAACAAATCAAGATAATCTTGAACAAACATGGACTCAACGCAGTCAAGGCAACACATCTGGAATTGGAACACAATTTCAGACTCCCAACCCAACGCTTAACATCAAATGTGGATACTATCAACCATAATTCATTTGGGTAAAAACAATAGAGGGAATTTAGTTTATTGGTTGGTTGCTGATCCAGCGGTCTATGGGCTCATATCCTTTGACCCAATGTCATTGTGTGATATATTCATGTGTTTGTGAGCGGTTGTTTTGTTCCATATACTGTTTTCCATTTATTTGGCCCTGGAGGGAGAAACATTTTCCTGACATAATCCAGCGCTTGGCATTAAAAAAATAGACATAATTTAGAAGTCAGATATCAATATACTAACATATTATGTCTTAACGCGTACACCAAAACCAAACTTTACAACGATAAAGAAGGAAAGCTACTTGAAGACGGAAGATACACTTTCCATATTTAAAAAAAAAACGAGATATAGAGATGTCATACGAACATTACAGAGATTACTGCTTTGTCTCCCTGTCTCCCTTTGTCTCCCTGTCTCCCTTTGTCTCCCTGTCTCCCTTTGTCTCCCTGTTACTTATTGCGAAACATATCTAAATGAAAGCATTTCCTTTAAATATCAACACAATTATAACCAGGATATTATCTACTTTTGAGGAAATATAAACACAATAATTCTCTTTGAAGAGAGAATTAGAAAGAAATTCAGACACGAAACTCTTCTTCAATATTTATATCACACATTTAACTCATTTAGATATAAATACAATATATACTGAAAGACATTACAAAGGCAACATTATTGCAAATACTGATACCAAGATGGTAGGGTGAGTGGGGGGGGGAAGGGTTGTAGAATAATGAGAATTGATTTTCCACTTGTTGACATTATACAGAGGTATTTCACTTCATAGACACACTCAAAATGTTCAACATAATTCTAGAAAGAAGATTACAAGTAGTCATTGATCCACAGCTCAGCAACACTCAAAGGGATTCAGTAAGAACAAGAGCTTTGCTTATGACATTTTTACACTTAGACATGTGGTAGAGCAAAACAACATCCTTTGCGTGTTTTTGTGTGTGCAAACGATCAAGCAATAATAACAATAGCAATAGAATAACTACAGCAGCATACAAATATATGAAGATAAACACTGAAAGAACCGAGGTAATGTCAATCGCAAAAATAGAAAGAAACACCACTATTTTCATCGATGACCATCAACTTACACACATGAGAGAATGCACTTATCCTGGAAGTATCATATCATCAAATGGGAAAAACACCAAAGAAATCCGACATATATGCAACATAGCATACCAGATCTTGGGAAGATCTCTCCTATTTTCATAAACAGTTATATGTACATCAATATCAAAATGACACAATATAAAACGAACATCATACCATGACAATGCTACCAATGTCAAACGTTGACTTTAACATCAAAAGAAAACGTGTTACAACAGAAATGACTTGTCTATATAGAACTCTCGAGTAACAATAAGAAGAAAATTCAGAAATGAAAACATCAGATAACTAAGACACAATGCCAATCCTGGATAACATTAGCAGACAACGGATTAAGTGGTTTTCCCATGTTTTTACACAACAGACTACCATTATACAGTGCTCCTCAAAAGACATTACCATACAGACAGGATAAATATAAAGCCAGTGAGAGAATATGCAAACGATGGATCACAGAAATAAAGAGTCAACGAAAACAAACTTATATGAAGCTCACAAAAAACCCATCTCCAGAGAACTCTTCCACACCTGAGGTTCAAAGGCGCAAAGGGGTATATAGCGAAAAGAAGAAAATGAACGAAATATCTACAACAGAAGAATAACTGAATATCACCATTGGTTGGCCTGCCCTATCAAAAGACATGTACTGTATAAAACATATGTATAATGAGATAGGGAGCACAGCCTAAATACAAGGTTCTCCAGCTAATCATGTGTTGGTCTCCCTTATCACCAGACATGTCTCCTAAATAACGTGTATGACGAGCTAGGGAGTACAGTCTAAATACAACATTCTCCAGTTAATGTGTTACAGCTAGAATGTACTTAAACTGTGAGTGGGACTTTATTCCCCAAATTACTTGCAGAGACCGCATGAGTTCGATACACAGCCGCTGCCACGCTTGTCTGTAAGCACATGATTGACATTACAAATATGGAGGTTAGTGTGAAACACTTTTTTAATTAGTTTAATTTGTGTTTTCTTCCTTGCCTGTAAATATCAACAAATTAATAACCAGGATGGATTACTAGATGAATAGTAAAGATCACTAAAATCAGATCGCTAGTGTTTAGTACACTTCCTTTACGAATGTGAAAGTTGAATACGCAATGCAGATGCGGAAATACCAATTCAGACTTTTTAAACAGTGATACCAACGTTTGTTAAGAATTAGTTATATACAACACAGGACAAATATATTTGTCCGAAAGCAAATAAAAAACTCACTGTTTTAAAGATAACCTCAACCCCACCCTACACCTTACTGAATACGTATCTACGGCCATAACTAGTATATTATGCGTCTGGCAGAGGTATGGTAGCTAAGAAGTAAGAAATGATAAATGGCATACTGGACTACATACTGCTGATCGAAAGTAGTTTGTGAACGAGAATCGAGGAGCACGTTTAGATTACTTCTGAAACCCTACAGAAGAAGAAATACGGTTTATTGTAAACTCAACAGAAGACAAAGAGTGGATGAATTAGTATTATGTTGGAAGAGATAGATAAAAACAAAAGGCAATGTTTGTGCACAATGTAAACAACTGGGCCGGAAACAGAACGTGGGAAATAATAAGATCCCTAGATTATCAAAACACAAAGGAAACGGAAAACATGAGAGCTAATATGTCTGCTCCAATTTCTGCTTTGTAAGACGACAAACCACTGTAAGAATACAAACAAACACTGTAAGAAGAAAAACTAAACACTGTAAGAAGAAAAACTAAACACTGTAAGAAGACAAACTAAACACTAAGATTACAATATGTACTTTCGTTACTGCATGTTTTTATGTGAAGAGTGTAGTAAGGCTTTCTATGGGCTGTGGAAATAAAGGCCGCTTTGCCAAAGCAGACGCCACGACATTTACAGGAAGGATTTTGATTCTACGTTATGTACTTATATGTATTTATTTACTGCGCGAAACTGAAATCCAAATGGTAAATCCAGGAAGAGGATAAAACAGTTTTGCCAATAACTGAAAACATAATAACACACAGAAATGGACGCTGCAAACCAAAAGGTCTTTATCAAGACAAAAATTGAACATACAACGAGAAGTAAGAACTATAGAAGCTCACATGGCCAAGCTAACTATAGTGTGGAGATTAAACCAGGGGAGGTGTAACAAGGTCACAAAGTTGTAACATACATAGGTAAAACTGGAAGGAGACTCGCAGCCCGATTCCGTGAACATCTGTATAGCATCACACATCATTTGGGTCATCCTGTGGACGTCTGTGTGTTCGTCCATCACTAGTGATGATGACCATTTTTACATCACTTTGGAAAATTCACTTAGAATTATGACCATGCGTAATTTTTCGTTGATGATGACTAACGAGTCTTATTCGAGCTGTAAATGTTCTTGGACAGTTCGGACATGGAACGGTAACTGTAGACGAATTTTGGTCTATCCGTGACTTTCTAGCTACTCTCCATTGCTGAGCTACAGCATTTCTCATCGTTTCACAGATGATGCGTTCTTTTAACTGTAGAGTGCCATGTAGATTTAATTTGCGCAAATTATTCCCATGTGTCTTGATCTATTTCCAACGCTTTTAGTGAGGTCTTTAACGAGTCCTTGTAGCGCTTCTGTTGACCACATTGAGATCGTTTACTATTCTCTAACTCACCATAGAGAAGTATCTTTGGCAGGTGCTGGTCTGGCATACGTACCAAATGACCTGCCCAACGAATCTGTGTCTGCATCAGGATAGTGTAAATACTGGGAATACTAGATATGTCAAGGACAGTGGTATCTGGAATATTTTCTTGCCATTTGATGTTCATAACTTTTCTGAGACAGGTTGTGTGAAAGTGATTGAGTTTCCTCACATGACGTCTATACACATCCATGTTTCGCTAGCGCATAACAGCACTGGAAGTACCACTGATCTGTAGACTTTCAGCTTAGTATATAGGTTAATGTTATTTCTATGCCGCGCATTTGCGTACAATCTGCCAAAAGTGAATCAAATAGACATATCCATTTGACAAGCATAAATATTATGTTATAGAAAGCACACTTGATGTTATCCATCGACTATGATACTAACACCCACTTTGAACACAGTAGCACAAATGACACTGGGAAAAAAATATCAATGTGGATGTGCACTTCAATGGCACGGGTCATTGGGGCGCCTAGGACATTCAGGTTACGGCCATTAATTCGTGCTTCTCTGACGATTGGACCAGTCCTGCACTTGAGAACCACTACATATACCAATTTAGCACTGCTAAACCCTACGGATTAAATGGGCAGCTGTTTCATGGATGATATCTAGTTGTTCCATCATCTCTCCGTTTCGTGTCGTATGTATGTAGTTATTTTTGCACATTCCCTGTCCGATGTCGCTTCACCTCTGACCTTGTTACAACTCTTCCGGTTCAATCTCAACATTACAGTTAACTTGACCATGTGAACGTCTATTGTTCTTATTCGGACGCACAACAGACGTAACCTTCATCATCATCATCCCAGTTGAGCAATATGATTATTCTCGACATCGACACGAGTACAGCGTCATCACATAATACCGATGAGATATTATGTAATTTAAAGAAAACAAATTCAAATACATCGATATCTGTTTGTTTTTCATTCTAATTTTCACTCTCCATCTCTCAGTGTGTCTGGTGTCCTACAATTTACGATTTGTGTTCTCATTACATGCATGTTTTATTTCTTCCTAGTATCTCTCATCCGCGCCTCGTCATTTATACACATGTGGTTGCGTCTGTGGGTCTCACCAATGGCCTCCTAGATAAACCACCCATGCAACAGAAAACCTTAGTAGATGACATGACATTATAATGAGGTTATCTTCTTATAGAAACTTCATGGCACGTCATATATACAATTATGCTTTTATGTTGTTGTTGAAATGTGCTTCATGTTTGTTTGAATATATGTATGCACCCTCTGTGGTTGGGAGGGACCAAGAGATGTACTATGCAGCACTGGGGAGGAGGAAACTGACATAAATGTTTTTTCCTATGGCTGAAACCCATCATAGAGGCACAGTAACTCAGGACGTGTCAATCCTTTTGACTTGAACATTTGGTTGCATGCCTGGAGCAATAGAGAAGTTCGGCATAACCAGTAGTCAATTGGTGGCGGGGAATGTGCTCAGTGAAGCCTATCTTGGCTACAGTGGCTAGGAGCAGTGCATAGGGTGAACCCTACCTTCCTGGAGGTGTGATAGTTATTCTCTGGATCTGTCCTGGGGTGGGCCGACAATCCACAGACTTCCCAGCAATATAATGTCATTTAATGGCATTGATTCAAAGGGCATGAGCCCATAGACAGCTGGATCAGCAACCAACCAACCTCGTCATTTCTTAACCATCAATTTACATAAATAATTTTATATACAAAACATCATTTTTTAAATTACATCAAAATTCCATTCAATATGTCAAATATATAGAAACGAGTAAATACAAATTATATTTACGTAGCATGCAGTGATTTTAATTGCATAAAACTGTATTCTTCACTTATCAATGGAACATGTCATATATTTTCCATACTTTCTATTTAGATGGATAATTAATTCCAAATGTTTGCATTAAATGTACAAAAATATCTCTTAAGAAAAACAAAGATGTAGTATTCCATGCCGATAAATGTTTGAAGACATTGGAAACCAGGAACAATAAAAACTTATTTGCACGGTTATTATTTTATCGTAAATATTCATTTCTCATTTTAATATTATATGTAATATTGCAATGAAAATGCACGTACAACTGTGACATCATGAAGAACAAGACATTACAGAAAGTCCCTGGACAGTTGCTACAATATTGTGTGCAAGTACAAGATTAGAACGTAAACAACGGTTCAACTTTAAAAAATTTTATTGCAACATTGAAATCACAAATTGAATCTAGGTATTGCTGGAAACCGTTTTCTGAAATATTGATTTGTTTCATTGACAGGAATTAAGTATAAAATGCTATTCAAAACATGGCATGGGAAACAGTAAATCGAATTGAAAGTATATTGCAATGTAATGGTGATGACGAAATGATGATGAAGTAATGATGATGATGATGATGAAGTAATGATGAAGTAATGATGATGATGATGAAGAAATAATGATGGTGATGTATTTGTGATGAAGTAATGTTAATGAACTAGTGATGATGAAGTAATGATGCTGAAATAATGATGTTAAATTAATAATGGTGAAGCAATGGTGGTAAAGCAATGAAATTCAAATAATGAAGACAAAGCAATCATATTGAAGTAGAGCTGATGAAGTAATGATGATGAAGTAATGATGATGAAGTAATGATGATGAAGTAATAATGATGAAGTAATGATGATGAAGTAATGATGATGAAGTAATGATAATGAAGGAATGACGATGAAGTAATAATGATGATGTAATGATGATGAAGTAATAATGATGAAGTAATGATGATGAAGTAATGATGATGAAGTAATAATGATGAAGTAATGATGATGAAGTAATGATGATGAAGCAATGATGATATAGAAAATGATGAGGAAATACGAGAGTATAGTGTAATGTGATCAAAGATATAGTGAACATTCTCTGCAGAGTAGATTAGAATTTATCTTTAAGTATCGAACAAGCCACTGTTGCCTATGTTATTAGGCCCTATATACACATAATGATCGAAATACCAAGATCCTTAAGTTCATGCCTGGAGGACATAGAGACATCAAGTACTAATATATACGCATATATCCATGTCTAGAAGACATAGATGAATCAAGTACTAAGATATACGCATATACTTATGCCTGGAAGACATAGAGACATCACGACATGGTCAAGTACTCATACACACACACACACACACACACACATCCATGCGGTGAAGACATCACGTTCTACGATATACTCTTATACTATTGTCCACATCTGAAATACGTGCGTAATATTTCCTTCAACACACAAAACCTCGGGGAGGGGTCAAAGTGACCAAAAAGACATGTTGGAAAAAATGACGAAAATATTGCAGCCAAGTTATGTTTGTTTTGCGTTCGCTCCATTGTAACCATCACGGATATCCGTGCGATTTCCGCCGGGAGCGTGATTACGTTGTGCCACCGTTATGCGCCTTGTAGGCCTAGCACATCCGATTTCGGCATGACTTGACAATTAGGGTGGGCTACCCTTAGCCTGTGACAGCCTTTATATCTGTCTCCAGGCACGCGTAGTGGCGACTCTTCGCCCAGACGATTTTGCTCTCGTCTGACTCGCACGAGGTGTTCCACAGTCTATGAACTTGCCTCGTGTAATTGGACGTGCTGTGCCTGTGCCCATTGGGTACTGAACCGTTTCTCATCCGTGAGCCTGGTTCCTTAAGGGGAAGAACTCAACAGAGGAGTTGGACCCTGGCTCTTTCGCCCTCTAAGCCAAGGTGTCGTTCACCGACATCGTGTACCCCTTGTCCAAGTTCGAGTCTAACACCACGCGTTTGAGAGCAAGGCGCTTTCGAGCTGAGCATCCTTGTCCCAATAGCGTCTGAGCACATCAGGTACTGAACCCTTTCTCTCTTCAAGTGTATTTCCGGTGTAGGAAAACCAGACAGTAGAGTTGGGCCAGGGCTATTTCGTTGTCCCTTTTGTGCCTGAGCTCATCGGGTACGGAACCCTTTCTCTTTGCAAGTGTACTTCCGTTATAGGAAACCTTGACAGTAGAGTTGGGCCAGGACTACCATCGTTGTCCCTTTCTTGCCTAAGCCCATCGGGTACAGAACCCTTTCTCGTCGTGAGCATATTTCCGGTTTAGGAAGGCTCGACATAAGAGTTGGGCTACGTCTTCTTGCTTTACCAAACGCCAATGGATGGGTCTGGGTCTCTGCCTATAAGGAACACAGGTAACTAGAAGCTCGGCTCGAGCTGACGGAGCTTGTAGTTTCCCTTTCCTAGGGACTTTTCACTGTCTATGTGCAGTTCGCGCTGCCCTCTAGCGCTGTTCTGCCCTTTCATTGTTTCATTGTACTCGGTATAAAATCTATTTGTCTCTCGCCATGCATCTACCTTCACGTGCATTTTACATTGGCCGCCCCTCCAATGTTCGGACTGGACTGACTAGCTTCACTGTATGTCGATAGTGTCGCTATATGTGGTGATGCTGGTGGTGTCGGATATATTGTCTGTCTCTTGTGCAGTCAAATCTCTTTCCATCTGCTACCTCCACATTCATGGACACGATCCCCAAATGATTTGGCCAGAATCAGCTCGAGTTGCTGTATTTCTGTTTCCAGGGTGCACCGCGTGGAGGTACATTTGGGATCTTGGTTATCTGCTAACCCTGGGTCCGCCTAGAGCAATGCGTTTCCTTTTCACCCCCAGCCAAGTTATAAACTTGAACATAACACGTTCCTATCTCTAAATAAATTTACTGAATCCTGCCGCAAGTTGAGAGTGAATATATATACACAGTTGCCTGGGTGTCATTTCACAAGTGAGAGGGTTATATGTATTATAATATATACAGTTAAAAGTATGGTTACTCTAGACTTCAGCAGACAGCATTATATGAATTATAATCTCCTTTATTTGTATAGCCCAAATGGAATGAAAATAGACACCATGCGCAGTTGAAAGGTGCCCCAAAAGAAATTTTAATTTTTTGTAAGGATAAAATAAGACTCCCATTCGAGAAGCGAACACTCGGTTCTCTGATATCTTATAAACAAAGAATTACTTTTCTAAGGGAATTTTTGTACTCAAGTATAAATCCGTATTTCTTACTTTGAACACTGTAAGGTTATATTGATAATAAATCATTCACAAAATCTAATATCGGAACGGAAACCACTACATAACTTAATAGTCGCAACACTCCCGCATAAAAGATGTAAATTGTATATATTAATGATGACACGCACAATATGACATGTACGACATAAATATATTACTGTAAAGATAATGGCAATCTTGTCATAGGGGACAGCCGATGCATATTCAGAGCTTTCTTGAACAGGGTGATGTCAATTGTAATGCTTCTTCTCGTTCTACGTTCGTTCTGAAATCCATGTAGGATGTAATCCGTTTAACGGAATGAGTTTGTCATGGTTTACAGTTTTGGTGCAATAGCTGCCCCTTTTGTCCTGACACTATATGGAATTAAAGAGCTAACACCAACCATTAGCCTACTTAGTCTCAAACTTACGATATGCATGTAAGGTAAATAGTGTTGTTAAACCATGCTCCCCCTTCGAGAGAAAAGAAGTTAACGCAAGGAAATAGTTCAACATATTTGATGAGCTGATTTTCTTATCAATTGAAACATTGATCTGATGGTTGTCCGATGATCCGAGGGAACTTCACATCTTCCAAACAATGTCCGATAGTGGCATAAGAACACACAAAAAGACATGAGATGTTTGAAATACTCGGTTTTCTACTGAAGTTGAACCCATACATCATTGGCTGGTCATCTGTAATGTTCTCTGTTGCTAAGGGGAAGTAACTGCATGAATACAAAAGCTGAAAAAATGCGATTTGTAATATTCTATAAGGTCGATGTTATGGGACTTGGGTAGAAAACTAATTTAACAGCGAAAGAGATGGAATAATGATAAACATATTTCTAACAAACAGACAAGTGTAATGGACTATTGCAGGTCGTTGCGAGCAGGTAACCTGATCCACAATTTCGAATATTGTTCTTTATGAGCATTGGTTCTTAAAACCAAACAGGTTTCATGTTTGGCGTTGAGTGAAACGTTCATCACTACGAGACACCTTCTGAGTTCGTTCTCAAACTCCTGCGGATTAGCAGGATGTAGTCCAGAAGACGGAATGCATTGTGCCATGATTTACAGCTAAGCTGAAGCATTTACGTATTTTGGTCGGACACATCCAATTTCAGCGTGGCTTATTGGGTCAGCTTCATTCGCAACAAATGGCACAGCCAACTCCAACGTAAAACCTTGCTTTGTCGCCTCATGCGATGTGCCTGGCAGGTAACGCCGATGATATTCTATGCTACCCTCTTGAGCACTTACAACACAAGGATAATCACCATAAGAGTCAATTGGTGTATCTAGTTTTACTTTTTTAAGTCACAGCTTTGCCGTGCAGCGGAAGCTGAGATAATGATGTTGAATTAATAATGGTGAAGTGATGACTGATAATTGGTTGAAATCATACACACACAAAATCTTCGTAGATAGGTTCAAGAGAAGACTGTAATAGGGGACATAACAAGCAGGGGGGGTGTGGAAGTAGGGTTAACCCCCCCCCCCCCACAGTGAATCAAGCATCATAAATAATATACCCACCGAATATGGATGAGTGTTGCCATTGGTGAAAAGATAATGGCAACACAACACCTTTTCATGTACTAGACTACATCATACTGGAAATCTAGTAGGACCATGCTGCAAGAGAGATCCAGTGGGAGTTTGAGAATGAACGATGAAGAATACGAAATAATTCTGCGGTGTATACTAAAACTGATTTCTAAGAAAACAAGTCAGCTTTTTTGTGACATAATTCAACCATCACTCATTACACCATCGTCTAGATGAGTCAAAGGGAAAACGAATCAAGCGTGGCAGATCATGGATGGCAGAGGCTGAAGACACACTGCGAAGAGTATGTTAATTTGAAGAAATAGGAAAGGGCAGTGAATGGGTGGAGGTAGACACTGAGGAGAAATCACTGACTAAAGTAATAATATAACTAGGTAATTCGCGTCGAACATTGACGTGTGTCAGGGTCCAGGTTACAGTGCATGAACTCGCCCAGCTACACACGAAACGACAAGGCATAATTATAAAGACAGATGGCTCAGTTAATAGAAAAACAAATAAAATGTATTTATACGAATTGTATATGCGTAATGTTTTCTCAGTAGCGTCTCGGGCCTAACATCGTGCTCACCAAAACGCCACAGTGCTATGGAAAAGGGAACAATGCACTACTTTAAATAGTAAATGAATGAACAACTGCATCTAAGGAGACATGAATTCCTGTCACAAAATATCATGCAAGGAAAAGTAGAACAAGGAATGCATAGATGAAAATCTAGAAATAAACATGAACAGGGATTATCATAGAATGGATCAGTCACGAATGTTCTACTCATACACATAGCTGAAGATATGAATCATTGGATAACTCTGTGTGAGCGTATTAACAATGTAGCACCCTGACGATACTCTATGTTTATGGAATATATATATATATATACACTTGTGTTTGTAATCTATGTAATAAAATAATGCAGTGATATATAAGGAAACTACCATTTACCAGCAACATGATCACAACAAAAATGAAATCATGAAGTTTTATGATGCATTAAAATATCTAAGAAAAAAATCGCAACATGGGTACGTTTTCTGAACAATATGCTATATTTTTGGGTGAAAAGCAAACACACAACAATTACAACGCATTGTTTTCAATGTATCTGCACGATTAGTAAAAGCAGATGGAAATATTTAGATGACACAGGGATTTGTTCAATATCAGTGTTACCTTCTACTTGTCGTATTTTATGTTTTGTAACAAATAAAGGCCATTGTGTAACAATGTAAAATGTATGTTAACTTATATATGTACTAGTATCATCACGATACGGGACACCTGGATACGGGAAATCAGATGGGATGGTCAGAACATCAATGATGTTTCTTATTATCGATCAGATGTACCAATAACTGAACATCTACAGAAACAGATGATTAAAAACAACACAGACACAAGATTGTTAACAGATTTTGAACAGGTCAGAACAAATTGAGGGATAAATGTTCTAGTGTCGGGTAAAAATCGTAAACAGGATATAGGTGGCTTGAGTAACACAGGGCAAACAAATTTACATCAAAAGAATCACACATCTACCTATTTTTGTTTATCCAGAACAATTGACATTCTTTGTCTCAGAACAACACACAGCCGATATCGCAGCAACATGTAAATAACGTTGAAGATCGGCAGCATATGTTTGATGTGGTCAGATATCTGAGATGGAAGAGCATATAGTACAAGAGTATCCAGAACATGAGATGTTGAGGTAAACACACAAGCCCAGATAAACAACAAGTGAAGAAAAATCTCCTCTTACTTCTGTACCCGTTACAAAAAAAAATCCCATTTATAAAAGAGATAAAACTGGAGCTATAAACACATTCCAGGCGAATGAAGAAGAAGAAATGAATCTGTCTGTATGATTTTAGTAATTCTTTATACTGTACTCACTCCTCTAAACATTACTCTTTTTTCTCACTATTCGCTTAGATCATGTAATAAGCACTTACGGGTTTCCAGGACCGCCGTGAAATCGTTCTCATAACCATCGTAGTGTTACTGAAGTCCCAGCTATTAAGGATTGTTCACATGTCAAGCGTTGCGTCAAATTTCATCTTGATTCTTGATTCTTTATTAGAAACTGGCCTCACAGCACGTGTGGCATTCCCATAAGTGCTCCGCCCTCTGTTCCAGCAGCCATCCGACTCGATGGCTTTTCGAGTCTAATGCCGTCGAAGCAGACGTCGACATCGGGACACAACTCTGGCCCTTGCGACATGTTTCTTTGTTGTTCTGCCATCCACGCTGTGCCCGTAACTAGATCAAGCACAACGTCGGTCTGTCGGAACAAAAGTTGTTCCGACAACTGTTATCGAAGAATACGACTACGGGATTGTATAGATGGCGTGCCATTAAGCTTCTATAAGAAGAAACTCAATATAAAGGCATGTCATCTACAAAGGTTTTCAGTTACATGTTTGGTTTGTCTAGTGAGCCATTTGTGAGACCCACAGACGCAACAGCATGCGCAAATTTCATCACCAACCATAATACAGTCAGGGTAACGGCGCATACTTGTTTGGTGTAGACATGTAACGAGACGCGACTAAATATCTAAAACTATTTTTCAAGGAACAATTGATTGTGAAAGAAGAAGAAACGGCCAAAGACAATTCTGGGATGGCAACATCAAGAAATTTTCTGGGCATGGTTTTTCTGCACTGTTACGATTGACTAAGAAAAAGAAGTTATTGGAGGTCTTTTTTGTGCTAATGTCTCCAGTGTATCGCACCTGTACTTAGAGTTTAGAAGTATTACTGTATTTTGATGCTTTCAATGGAAAACTGCCGAAATCATCATAATCTTCAGACATACCAGCATAATAATAATAATAAGAAGAATCTTTATCGCAATCATCATCACTGTAAACACATTTACAATCTTCATCTTTATCGCACACGTCATCCGCATCTTGTACAACTTACGTCTTGCCAGGAGAGAGCAGTCCTTCAAGATCTTCGAGTAGTCCACAAGAGTATTATCTTCATCAAAGTCCACGTAATAAGGCCTCTTGTTATACTTGATGTTGTAACTGTGGAAAACAGCCTCGGCTGAAAAGTAGCAGTTTCTCTTCCCAGAATTAGGCCCCTTTTTATCACTGTAGATTATGGCCATATTTTTCCAGTGAAATAAGGTGAAAAGATCCAGCAAGAATTCGCTCCCTTTAGCCAGGGGTCCCTAGAACAGAATAAATGTCTGACAATGATCAAGTAGATCTTACTTGGACAAGACTAAAATTCATTAAATAAATAATTGAGTGATGGAAAGACTTGTTTAGTCTCAAATTCGTGATTTAAAAAAAAAGGAAAGGGGTGTATGTTTGTGTTACGAATCATGTTACACCCCGCCTCTTGTTTAGGAACAATAGAAGTTGCACGTGTAGTATTCAGAATCAATGAATCATTTTAATTTAAATACAACTTGTGATTCAATATATGACTGAATTGTTACTATATTACTGATCCATGGTCTTCTAGATATATATAAGGTCATGCTACAATTTACAAAAATAGTCGGTTATAAGGAAGCGTTGCCAGGATACCCAATCCTACAGGAATTCTTTTTCATGTATAAGTCAATCAATAATATAATATAATCACACGTATGGGCCTCGTGTATACCAATCCCGTCCTCGGAATAGTGATGTGCTAATAGAATAGTCGTAGACTAATAGAATAGCGTATGTGCTAACATAATAGTCGCGTGTGTTAACATAATAGTCGTCTGTGCTAACAGAATAGTCGTGTCTGCTAACAGAATAGTCGTGTGTTCTAACAGAATAGCGTATGTGCTAACATAATAGTCGCGTGTGTTAACATAATAGTCGTCTGTGCTAACAGAATAGTCGTGTCTGCTAACAGAATAGTCGCGTATACTAACAGAATAGTCGCGTGTTCTAACAAAATAGTCGTGTGCTAAAAGAATAGTTGCGTGTGATAGAATAGTCGCGAGTGCTAACAGAATAGTCGCGTGTGCTAAAAGAATTGTCGGGTGTGCTAATATAGTAGTCGTGTGTGATACCAGAAAAGTCGCGTGTGCTAAGAGAATAGTTGTGTGTGCTAAGAGAATATTCGTGAGTGCTAACAGAATAGTCGTGTGTGCTAACAGAATAGTCGTGAGTGCTAAAAGAAAAATCGTGTGTGCTAATAGAATAGTCGTGTAATAACAGAATAATCGCGTGTGCTAATAACATAGTCAAGTGCTAACACAACAGTCGCGTGTGATAACAGACTAGTCGTTTGTGGTAACATAATGGTCGTGTGCGCTAACATAATGGTAGTGTGTGCTAAAAGAATAGTCGTGTGTGCTAACAAAATATTCGTGTGATAATAGAACAATCGCGTGTGCTAACATAATAGTATATAGTGCATAATGCAACCGATTCTTGTGTCTGTTGCCGTAGCATGACCTTGTATATATCTGGAAGACCTCGTCGATCCGACATATCCGTTTTTCCTTAAAGTGGCTGGTTATAAAAAGTGATCAATAAAATACTTATCAATTAAATGAGCCAAGATTTGTGATGCGGACATGAGTTAGACTGCAGGTATGATTTAGTCCAGAGTTGATCATGTAAGAAACATGTAATCAAAAGTGTGAACCTATCTCCCATTTTGGTGTAAAAAAAATCATAAGTTGTATCATTCGTGTTATATGTGTGTAGCATGTCAAATATGGAGAAAACACACGTACATTCACACGCACACACACACATATACATGTATATATATATATATATGTATATATATATATAAATGTGTGCACTATATTAATATGTTTTCAAACAATATATTGTAGAAGATGCACTTATTGACGTCAACTTTTCTCAGCTCATTGTCAACAACTGTCAAAATAGCCACACCCTCTGTTGAAATTTGTTGATGTCTTTTATTGACATCCTTCAGGATAAATATAATCTGGACAGTGCATATGAAGATCTGACATATTGAAGAGATATATTGTGAAGCTCACCTGACTTTGAGAACACAGTGAACTCAGACTTGACCAGAGAATTGACAATATTCTTCGTTTTTTGTTCTGCGTTCATTCTCAGATTCATGCAGAATAACAGGATATATTCATGGGAACAGAATACGTTGTGTCTTGATTTACAGCTTAGCTGCAATAGCTGTGACTTTCGGCCTGAGACAATCAGCTTCACAATGGATTAAGGATGATACTGACACTTTATGTGATGAAAATAATGCCGCACGAAAACCTTCTTAGTCGCCTACTCCTTACACCATGAACGAATGGTAAACTGTGTTGCTATTCTTTGCTCTCATTTAGACTATGGTAACACACCAAGCAAAACTAACAATCTAGAAAATCCACAGAACTGTTCGTAGAAGAAGAGGGATAATTCAAAAGCAGTATTTTGGGGAAAAACATCTCGCAGATGATCACTACTTGTTTGAGTCAACACCTCACAGATGATTACTACTTGTTTGTCAACAACTCACTGATGATCACTACTTGTTTGAGTGAACAACTCACAGATGATCACTACTTGTTTGAGTCAACACCTCACAGATGATCACTACTTGTTTGAGTCAACACCTCACTGATGATCACTACTTGTTTGTCAACAACTCACTGATGATCACTACTTGTTTGTCAACAACTCACAGATGATCACTACTTGTTTGAGTGAACAACTCACAGATGATCAATACTTGTTTGAGTCAACAACTCACAGATGATCACTACTTGTTTGAGTCAACAACTCACTGATGATCACTACTTGTTTGAGTGAACAACTCACAGATGATCAATACTTGTTTGAGTCAACAACTCACTGATGATCACTACTTGTTTGAGTCAACAACTCACTGATGATAACTACTTGTTTGAGTCAACAACTCCCAGATTGTGTTGTTGTTATTGTGGATATCCAAATTCTGATGAGTAATGCTACTCCTGTCAACACAATTCCATTCTTAAATAGTTCAGATATTCTGGAGTCGATTTAGTGATCCATAAAGTAATATATTGATTGTGAAGGGTGTCTGTAGAAGCGTATTCCTGAAAGTTGAAAGGTAAGGATAGTCAAAAAGGAAGTGTTCCATTATTTTATTTTGTATGAATGCAGTGTCTACAAGTGGGTAATTGCTTGGATGTGATACGGTTTAAATGGCTATTGGTTCTTGGATGTTCTGTTCAGAAGTAAAATATAAGTTATTTGTTTCTCCTGCAGAGTTTGTTTATATTGTCATTTTCCTTTGACAGTGTCATTTCAATAAATACATTTCGACCAGTCATCCAATTTGTCTATCTGTTCAGCCAGAGTTCCCTGGTGTTTTTTCTCAGAATCTGTTTGACTGTTCCTATACTACAGGGTCTTTGCTTTTTTTCTTTCTTTTTTTTTGAGGTGCCTCTTTTTGCACGTTTGTCGCTACTTCATTTCTGGTATATCCCTATGTCCATGGATTCATGCATGATCCCACTGATTGGATATGCAGAGGTAAGAATGTGCGCTGCTCTTGCTATGTGGATACTATCTTGATTTTCATATGGGGTATGGTTAAATGCTTCCAAAATGGACAGAACCTGTAGAACGGAGTATGTCTGATGGTTTTTGTTCCATGAGATCCACAAAGGAAGAAACCCCTGTTTACCGTGGAGTAAAACTAGACAGTAATACTAAAAGACCCACATAGAAAATCTCAGTGAAAAAGCAAGTAAACACCCAAACTTCATTAAGAAACTAGCAAGTACAAACGTGTGGGGGGGGGGAGAAAGAAGACAAACAGACTCTCCGCCAACTGTATCTTGGCTATGTGAGATTAGTGATAGATTATAGACTTCCTCTCTATACCATTCTGAGAAATACTACGATCTCATCTCTGATATGATGCAGAACTAAGCTCTGTGACTAATGTGTGGAGGGATGCGATCAACAACTCGGAAATAACCACTGCTTCTGAGTCAAGACCTCGCAGATCACCACTGATTCTGTGAGACGTAAACTCGCAGATAACCACTGCTTGTTTGATAATATTCATGGTGCAGAAGGTAGACCATATAAATACAATTTTAATATATATTTATAGAGAATTAAAAAAAATTCCTTACCTGTACTCTGGTCAAGAGTTTGTATTCGGTCTTATCCTTGAACGCCGATACCATCGCTCCAGCTGTCAGAACAGGAATTCCCCAATAATAAGAAAATCGCGCAACAGGTGCGATCGCATACTCGCAGGCGGGGCCAATAAAAACGTGTGCTGAGTGGTTAATATACATGTCAATCGCAGCTAACGGACCAATAGTTTCAGAGCACTGTGAATCGGCAACATTCAACATAAATGTATATCCTTTAAGTATATTTGTTGAATTGCAAACAGTTTCTGTTGCAAGCTGTATCGCTGGAAATACAGCTTGTATCACCCACTGATGATCGCCGGTGAATGGCAACAAAACTCCAATTTTAATAACATTTGGCAGCGAAGCAGGGATCCTTGTGTTTGGACATGGCCCCGGTCGAACATGGCTACAAAGTACGCAGAACTTTGCAAGAAAAAATGTATGAAACCAAATTTTCATAGTCATTGTGCCCAGCAAAGACAATGTGAAAACCTTAAACGTCATGCAATAGTCATTAAATGCTTTTTATTTCTTCATTTCATCCGATTGTATCATGAAAATCTCAAACCGGGTGGTAAATATGTTTATAAGTATTTGTTCGTCTGTCTGCACCAAATGGTCAAAATTTATAACCACAACAATGGAACAAACAAACAAAAACACACAAAAAAACCACGGCTATGCTAATGCACACAAAAAAACCCATAATTGTCACATTCACGATCAACTGTTATAACCGCTACTTAGATCTGATGGTAGTGTCGCTAAACTAGCACATTCTCAATTTGTACAAACATTAACCTTTGTTAAAACAATTAAAACTATATGAAGATAAAGAGTTAAAGTTTACATTAACTTACTCCAATATGTAGATGCAAACACGATGTTTTTGTTGGCACAATAAGCTTTTCGAATTCTATACAATTAAGCAAACCAGCAGGTTTCCTCGAGAGCTTATATCGTGCTGGTATCCGAGGATACAATAATACTGAACAAATCAGAAAACACTGGATGAAATGGAACTGTGTGTGAAATAACATATTTAACAATTGAGAATATGTACCAATAGGTAAACAACCACATCGGTAATGTCGCTATAAAGCGCAACTATAAAATACATATATAGCTGTATATATATATATATATATATGTGTGTGTATATGTACGACGCGAAACTGCAGAGTATTCTACATATATAGAAGATTTGAATTCCTAGGTGTTGGACATGTAACTCGATTTTCCGATGCGATTATTCTTTCTGCTTATGTACTTTCAAAATCAGATAATTTCGGTTAAATTATAAGTGTGTAGCTAGTAAGCGTACATGTGTATGGAGATGTAGTGTTATATGATTGAATGTAGAAGAATATTACCCGTCGGATCAAATAAGGAATTGTGAACAAAGGGGAATAACTGGTAAAATACTAGTTATCATACAAACCTACATTAAATGCCGTCCCCTTGAATAACTATATCATTTTCAGACACAACGTAAAACAGATCATGAAAAGAGTCATAAAAGAGACATGTTGGACTGGGGACAAGAATGTGATCAACCTCCTAACTCATTCTAATCATAATAAATGTAAGCTACCAAAATGTAATCAAAACTCAAGTAATACGTTCTACACTGATCACGGTGAGGTATATTGAATTCTCCTAGTGCCTGGTACTGTGGCAGATAGATACAAGCGCGCGAGGGCGGACAACATACTAGCATCATTTTGTGCGGCAGGCAATTGTTCATCTGGTCCACTAATAAGCAGTGGAAAATTATTAAATGGAAAATGTTGCTCAAAAAGTTGCTAGTCAAGAAATACTGAGCAAGAAAAACTGAATATACTGATATCCTTCCGATATAGTTTAGTACATGATATAAATATATTACTATATAGGGATTAGAACAACTAACCAAGACCACAAAGAAATATATCGAATCACAAAACTATTTATTAAACAAATAAAAAACAAAAATCATGTCAACAGATATAACAACACAACTACCAAAATTCAGAAAAGACAATACCGAGATAGAATGTGTGGATAAATTTCAATACTTAGGAACAAACACCAACGGTGCAGGAGACTACATGGCAGAAATAAGGAAAAGATTGGCAATGGCATATTATAAAAATGAAGCGCTTGATAACATTTGGAGAAACTACAAAATAGAAACGAAATTGTTAATGCTACGAACTTTTATTTTTCCAGTTGCATCATACGGCTGTTAAACATGGACCATAAGTACGTCAGCTGCACAGAAGATCAACGCCTTTGAGATTAAATGCTGGAGAAAGATATTTAGAATATCATGGAATCAGAAACTCAGATATTATAAACACATTGAAGATTCCAGAGTGTTGGTTACTAAACACAATAACAAAAAAAGAAAATTACACGTGTGTGGTCATATAAAGAGACACAACTGTTTAGAAAGACAAATAATGGAGGGAAGAGTACCTGGGTAGAAGACAAAGGGCAGTATCATGTGAACTGTGTTTTGATAAGTAGCCATGCGCACATGTGAACTGTGTTTTTAAAAGTAGCCATGCGCACATGTGAACTGTGTTTTTAAAAGTAGCCATGCGCACATGTGAACTGTGTTTTGATAAGTAGCCATGCGCACATGTGAACTGTGTTTTGATAAGTAGCCATAGTACAAGCAAATGATTGAAGATTTTGATATGATTGGAATTAATATTCTTCAACCATTAAATGAGATCAGGGTACAAAGCCAGAGGAAGACCACTGAAAAGATGGATAGAAAACGTCAGGGACATCCTGAACATACATGGTTATAGCACAGCAAAGGCCACACATCTGGCTTTAGAACGGAAGCTCTAGCTCCTATCAGCCCTACGCTTAACGGTAAGAGTGGATCACAAACCACCGTGGGAAAGACAACAGACAATAGATAGATATGATTGGATGTTTGTATATAAAATTTTGGAATAAATATTCTATTTACATGTATAGATTCCTTCAGAAAAGGATACGACAATCAATACAAGGTAACTGCGTGAAACGTAACAACAATCGTACTTACCTGTACGTATTATACAGGTTAATATAATCGCTTCAATCAGACTATATCTAAAACTTGTGGGAAATGATGTGCACACAAGAAAACATACAAATTACTGTAAATGTGTATGTTTTCTTGTGTGCACATCATTTCTCACTAGCTTTAGATATAGTCTGTCGTGTCTGATTCAAGCGATAATATGAACTTGTGTAATACCTAAGTCTGAAAAGGATGCGGTTTCCTAAAGTATTGTATACTGTTGAGAGTAGGAATCTTTTGTATACCGCGGACAGTTGGTGTCTTTTGTACACTGCTGATATTTTGTGGTTTTTATGTTTCAGTCAATTGGTGTGTTTTATATACTGTTGACAGTTGGTGTCTTATGTATACTGCTGACAGTTGGTGTCTTTTGTAAGCAACTGAGTGTTAATTTCTTTTGTACACTGCTGACAGTGGTTTTGTATACTACTGAGTGTTAGTGTCTTTTGTATACTACTTGGAGTTGGAGTTTTTATATACTGATGCAACTGTTGACAGTTGGTGTCTTTTGTATGCTGCTGACAGTTGTGTCTTTTGTATGGAACATATGTTGGTGTCATTTGTATACTACTGAGAGTTCTTGTTTGTGTATACTGCTGACGGTTGTTGTATTTGTTTACCACTGAGAGTTGATAATTATGTATACTGTTGACTGTTGATATCGTTTGTACACTGTTGACAGTTGGTGTCTTTTGTATACTACTGAAAGTGTGTTTCTTTTGTTTACTACTGACAGTTGGTGTCATTTTATGCTGCTGACTTTTAGTGTCTTTTTATGATGCTGGCAGTTAAGTGTCCTTTTTATTCTGATGACAAGTGGATTGTTTGTGCATACTATTGACAAGTGGATTGTTTGTGCATACTATTGACATGTGGATTGTTTGAATATACAACTGACAATTGGGGGTCTTTCGAATACTACTGATACTTAGTGTCTTTTGTATGATACCGAGAGTTCGTGTATGTTGTATACTACCGAGAGTTCGTGTATGTTGTATACTACCGAGAGTTCGTGTATGTTGTATACTACCGAGAGTTCGTGTATGTTGTATACTACCGAGAGTTCGTGTATGTTGTATACTACCGAGAGTTCGTGTATGTTGTATACTACCGAGAGTTCGTGTATGTTGTATACTACCGAGAGTTCGTGTATGTTGTATACTACCGAGAGTTCGTGTATGTTAACTATGAAAGAATTTGTTGGAGAAATATGCCGATGTATATAACAAATAAGATCCACACCTCTCTTAATTTCTGATCATCAAAGTAGACAAATATAGAAACCATTATTTAACAACCTGCTCTAACCAGTAGACAACATTCAATTGTAACCACTAGATAACAGTCTGCTGTAACCAGTAGACAACAGTCTGTTGTAACCATTAGATAACAGTCTGCTTTAACTATTAGATAACGATCTGTTGTAAATATTAGATAAACGTCTTTTCTAAAATTAGATAACAGTATATTGTAACAAAACAATCTTATCTTTTCATCTGTTCTTCTTTTGTGTTCTTTCTCAAACGTTTGCAGATTATCGGAATGTTGCCCGGACAACGGATTTATCAATTCATATTAGATTATCAGGATGTAATCGGGAGATTGGATTCATCAGTTCATATCAAATACTAAGAATAAGAACTTCTTAAACATTGAACTGTTTAGCTTGACTAAATGTTATCCAAACTCCAACATTTCCCTACTATATTTATATGCGACAATGTGCACACGCTTATTGGTAGCATATCCTATCCAGGACGTAGCTATCAACCCAGCATTTGTTGGCTGTGGTGATTTTCTAGGCAATATAAATACGTTCAGTAGGTTACCATTGCATTCTGAACGGTCCGGATGCACAATTGTCTGTGGTGAGGATCGAACTCGGTACCTTTGCCGTCACAGACGCGCTGTGTACCACTTTGCCACAGAGCACACGCTTATACGGACGATAATACAAGTCCTGATACTAGCATGGGCGACTATAAAGCTAATGTTTCAATACCATAAAATTATGTACGTCAGAAAATAATCACAACCTTGTATTCATCTAATGTGTGTGATATCATCATTGCTGTTTGACCAAGAAGCCTCGAATAATTCTAGATTTATGTACGCAATTATTTGTATGTACTACACCAATATAAAAATCATGACTACTTCGAACATCGCAGAAAACTTCCTAGTCTCCAGGCGGTCTATACTTTAATCTTGAGAACATTCAATAACCCGTATGTCAGAAGTAATTCAACAAATCCGATAGTTGAGGCTGGGGGCTTTGTAATAATGGCCAAGTGGCAGAAGAAACAAAACCCCGGTGTTATACTAATAACCAATGCCACGCATGAATAGATATGTAATCCCAAAATATCTTCTATTGAAACTACAATCAACTATATACATTTACAACCGACGTTTCGGCGCACTTTATATAAATGCATACACTTTATTTAGTTACATATTGTACCTTTTCTAACTGGGTTGCATATACACAGTATTCAAGTGTATACCAAGTTTGAAATAAGTCTAGAGTAGATTCACGAAATAATTTTTCCGGTGCAACTATTAATATTACATTACAGCAATAGTCAATACAACTATCTATATTATATTGCACGTAGCAACTGATGGAACTATGAATATTGCATTACAAATTGTAACTCATCGCTACCGATTCGGGTTAGAAAAATCTTTCTTAGCTTATTCTTGCGTCACCTTGTCAATTCTGAACACTTATTACTGGCAATATCTCAAACTGTAAACATTACATCCATCTATCTCATTTGACTCATACACTTTTTTCTCTTAATCTGCGCCATTTTTTCCAGCCGTTTTCTCCAGCGCTTTCCTTCTACAAGTACATTTGTTGATCGAGGGTTCTAATAATCTTCTGTATACTGTTCTGCCACATTACACATGATGGTCTACCACGATCACTGGAACGACAGTTTTCAGTTTCTTCTTCTTCTTCTTTCTGTCCTCATGTACCTTTCGGTGTTGAGGGGAGAGTGAGTGTACGGTCTTTTGCCCTTCTATTTGCCTCCTCTGCTGTTATATTTCCGAGTGTCTCTAATACACTATCTATCCACCTTTTACGAGGGCGTCCAATAGGTCTCCTGTTTTCGTATCGTTTGTTAAGTGTTTTTTGGATAATATTTTGCCTCTCCATTTAAGTTTCTTTTTGAGCACTTTGTGTATCCCCTGTCGACGTTTAGTTTCCTATATCTAATTATTTTTTATCTGGGCAGTAACAACGAAATGTGTGTAACCACATTACTACACTCTGGCGAGTATATGATGTAGAAATAAATTCAGGAATCGTAGTAACGTGTGTTCCTGACTCCAATACTTTAATTTTGTTTTGCCACTGTCATTCAAACTAGACATATTTTTACAAAATCGTTGTGCTCTCCACGACAACATTATTACTACATTGGCGTAACCTTACAGAGGTGTGTTAATTACAGTGAAATAAAAATTACCATTTGTATACAGCGACAGACTGTCGTCACATGAATTAACGCATTTATGACTGGTACATGTGTCGATGAATGCCATTTTGTCAGAGAAAGACGTATTTTCACAGCGAAAAGATTTTGAATCAAAGATTTACACCCCCCTCCCCATTTTAGGATACTGACATTTTTACTGACGTAAACGTAAAAATCACATACATGATTGCTGAAACGGGTACCAATGTCTCTAACAGTTAGTTTTTTTTAAACTGTTAAAGGGCTTTGGAAATACCCATTTATAAGATGGTCACAAATAGCCCTCTATAAGATGATCGTAAACATATTATATCATGGTCGAAAATATCCTGCTGTAAAATAGCCTATCTATCTATCTATCTATCTATCTATCTATCTATCTATCTATCTATCTATCTATCTATCTATCTATCTATCTATCTATCTATCTATCTATCTATCTATCTATCTATCTATCTATCTATCTATCTATCTATCTATCTATCTATCTATCTATCTATCTATTCGCTAAACACTTTGTTGCCTTTCAGCATCAGGGGTAGAAGAGTTTTCTGGAGATGGTCCTCGTGTGCGCTGAGTATATTGTGAAGTTTATCGCCTGTTTTATTTCCTGTCGACCTCTAGGTCTGCCTTCACTGTATCTGTGTAGCATAGCTTGCTGTGGTATGATGTCTGATGGTAGTCTGCTGATTTGTGCACACCATTTAATCTGTTGTCTCTTAATATATTGCAAGATTGGTGTGTTACCGGTTTTTTGTCTAATGCTATTAAAATGGTCGAAAACATCCTACTATAAGATGTTTGAACAAGACTACTAAGATTATATCGTTAACAGCATGCTTAAATAAGGTCGAAAACATACTACTGTAAGTTGATCGAAAAAGACCTTGCTTTGAAATGGTTGAAAACACATTACGATAAAATGGTCGAAAACATCCTTCTGTAAGATGGTCGAAAACATCCTTCTGTAAGATGGTTGAAAACATCCTTCTGTAAGATGGTTGAAAACATCCTACTATAAGACATATATTTCCAGAAATCCAATTCGTTCTCTGGAAATTTTGTATCGGTATCTGAAAGTGAGTTCACATATGTGTAAGTATTTGTTGAATTATTTTAACTGATCATAAAACGCATTTGGGTCTTTTGCGTATAGATACCCTCTGTCCGGTATAAATGCAGGCATGATGAAAGACACGTTGAATGTGGGCAACCTGTACGTGTTTAGCGACGGTCACATGATTGGAGGAAGTCACTGATGCACTTCGGTATAATGAGGTTTCCTAAGAAAACATTTGTATTTTCTTGTTGTGGTTAGACATCTAGTTGTGGAACACAAACCATGTATTTGCTGTTTTACTTGTTTGCAAGTACTAAATGTCATGTTCTAACCGAACACATGTTATGTTTTGACATACTAAATGTTATGTTCTGACATACTAAATGCTATGTTCTAACTTAGTAAAGTACATGTTCCAACTTGCGAAAGGTTATATTCTGGCATACTAAATGTTAGGTTTTAACTTTATAAATGTTATGTTCTAGCGTTCTAAGTATTATGTTCTAACGTTAAAAATGTTGTTTTAACGTTTCATAAATATTACGTTCTAATTCTTTTAAATGTTATGTTCTAAATTTCTAAATATTATGTTCTCTAACTTAATAAACTGTTATGATCTGACTTCTAAATGCTGTTTTCTAACTTTCTAAATGTTATGTTCTAACTTTGTAAATATTCTATTCTAACGTTCTAAATGCTATGTTCTGACTTACTGAACTTATTTCTATAGAATTAACAATAAACAAAAAAAAACAATGTTGGTTACAGACAACGAGTACGATGCCTAATATGTCTCACATTGTCGAAGATATGGTTTAAAATAGCAGTAGGAATTTTAAATATATGTTGCCTCGAAATGTAAATAAGAATCCAAATTTATACTAAATATGTAACGATAAAACCGCCTTTCCTACGTCAGCTAAGATCCATCATGCACTTCTAAAACCTGCGGTAATGAACATTTCAAGAATGTGTTTCCAAGATGAGCACGTCCGGTAGAGAGATAGAGTAATGTTTTCTATAGTGTTAAGCCGGAGACTATATACCAACTATTTGTGCAGAGTTGAGATTATAATTTTACAGAGAAATATGGAGCGGGAATGTGTGTGAAATGCAACTGTCACGTAGAAGGAAATACCCGCAGATAAAACTCGTGTCTATAACCAAGAACAATTTAGAAGTAATACTAATAGAAGAAACGCAAACAAAGGTAAATTGAATAGACAACGTAATTCAATAATAAATTTATTTCACGAAAGCAAATTCTGAAGTCATTCAGAGTCTTATATTGGTGATTGAAAAAGTGTAATCACTCTTAAACGGATAGCGTAGGATATGTCAAAAGTGTATAAACAAGATTACATACGAATGCGGGATGACAGTTGATCTTAGTACAACAGCGTCAATTTTAAGTACATCCTAAACTGTGATTAGTCAACAGATGGTAGATACTGCTCAGAGTTAATGTCTAGAAAATTTAGGAAGAGATCAAATGAAAGGAGTCATCTATGATTCGTTGATTATGTAAATAATAAAGGATATGGTTACAGTGATATAAAAGCGACAGTTAACGACTATGGTATTGGTACATTGGTCTTCTTCTTCGCGATGTAACCTTTATAACAGTGTTTCTCAACCTTTGTAAAACAGACTCCTGAGTCCTGATTAGAAAATTGGCCCCACAGCACGTGGGGCATTCCTATAAGTGCTCCGCCCTCCGTTCCAGCAGCCATTCGACTAGATGGTGCTTCGAGTCCAATGCCGTCGACACAGACGACGATATCAGGGCACAACTCTGGCCCTTGCGACAGGTTTCTTTGTTGTTACGCCCACCCACGCCGTACCCGTAACTAGTTCAAACACAACGTTGGCTCGTCGGAACAACATGGTAACTGTTATCGAAGGTTACGGCTACAGGTCTAGTTTAACAGAGGCCTAGTTTAAACGAAAATATTACAACAACGTTTCTAAAAAGATGACATATACTGACAAATATCACTACAGTTCAAGAAGAATATGTCATGGATCGGTAGTCAATTTGCCGCGGCCCGTCGGCGGTTGAGAGACATTTCGTTACACAACATATTCATCAGTTCCTCTCTGTAAGCGCTCCGTATACTGGATCACGTATACATCCATCAAGGAAGCCAACAAGCAATTAATTCACGCTGTGATACCTAATATATCCATGATGGTTGTTCTTTCCCTCAGCACAACCGTTCTTCATTTCAATCGTAATAAGAAATAAAATATTATTTCATCACTATAATCCATCTATTTCCTTAAGACTTGTGATGACCTTTTCTTTAGAAAATTATGAACAAATTATGAGACGTGATTAATATGTTAATAACCTTATCCTCCACGTCACCATTTATTCCGAACTTAATCAATAACTTCATCCCTCCCACGCAACCGTTTCATATGGACTTGTATTAATAACTTTATCCCTAGAAAGTTTGGTAAGTTCACAAGTCATGTCGGAATTTGTTTTACAGTATTAATTTATACATTATTTTTTATTATTAAAATTAATTTTTCAACAATGAAAGCGCAATTTTATTCAAAATAAACTGGTAATAATTATATTTTCTTATATATATACTCGATTCTTGATTAGAAACTTGCCTCACAGCATGGGATATTCCCATAAGTGCTACGTCCTCTGTTCCAGCAGCCATCCGACTCGATAGTTTTTCGAGTCTAATGCCGCTGAAACAAACGTCGATATCAGGGCACAACTCTGGCCCTTGCTACAGGTTTCATTGATGTTCCGCCCAACCACGCCGTGCCCGTAACTAATTCAAGCGCAACGTCGGTCTGTCGGAACAACATGGGAACTGTTATCGAAGGTTACGACTACGGGATTGTATAGATGACGTGCCATGAAGCTTCTATAAGAAGATAACCTCAATATAACGGCTTGTCATCTACTAAGGTTTTCTGTTTATATATGCGCATGCAGTTGCATGTAACATAAAAGATATATATATATATATCACATTATGATTTCAATTTATTTAAAACTACTTTTTCATGTTCAGGTGATAGATGTGAACAAATCACCACACCCCCCCCCCCCCTAAAAAAAAAGTTCATTCTAAACGCTAAAAATACTGCTTACGGAATAGGTTGCACTGTCTCAAAACGCAGGCAGGGTGAAATATTGTATAGTACAATGAGGCCCAACACCAGAATAGTCATTAACACGGATTCATAACTGATCTCGGCTAATTTTATTTGATTTAACATTGTTTTTAAAGCACTGATATAACAAAATCGGACTAGGTCTATGTGTGTAAGGCGATTATCTCACCATAAGAGGTAATGTGTATGTTAATACGAATATCATGTATTTTCTGAAAAACAATTAAGTCTCTTAATTGTGACACATTGATTGTTAATAACGTTTCTTCCAAGCTGTGACATAGACAATGCCTCGAGTCAACCAGAACAGTGTAACAGTGGCAGGCAGGAACAATAGAATAGTGTAACAGTGGCCGGCCGGAATAATAGAACAGTAAGGTCGGCTGCTTAATCAAAATTCAGACAGAATGTCTGACAAAACCAAATGAAGGAGTAAAGTGATGGAACAATATTGTAACAAACATGTCTTCAGGGAACAGTAAACCATATTTAGAAAGGCAGTCTCCACGAAGCTAGCACGCTAGAAGACATAGGTCAACAAGTGGGATGGGCCTGACAATTGGCATTGTTCGTCTCCGCCAGAGGATACTCATTCGGCCAGGTATTGACATACCAGATAAAAGGTATCGTTAGCCCTGGCTATTTAACAACAACATAAGGTATAGAGACGTGGTTGATGCCTATAGTGGAAAACGATACATGTCAATAGCTTGAATGAAATAGTTGCAGACGGAATGTCTGGCATGGTCGATCCCTGACGGTAAAATGACCGGGGAGAATTGTTTTCATCTACGTAATTTACAGTCTTCACTTAAATGACAAAAAGGTGCGGTGAGGGGGGTTAGGGCTTTAAAACAAATGTGAGAATGCCAGATGGAAGCATATTGATTGGTCATACATTTCTCTCAAATACTGGGGAGATGAATTTTCGGGAGTTCAGGCTGGTAAACCGGAAGACCAGACGAGGTCATGGGGTAAGCCGGTAAATTAGGCTAATAGTTCGAGTTCGGACTAGGTTCGGGGCTCAGGTTAAGATCGTAGCTAGGAAGTGTAACAAGAAGTAATAGTAAAGGAAGCTGAGTTTCAAAGTTGTAATTATGAAGTTTTAGGAGAGCTTGAATAGCTTCCAGTTGACAGATGGAGTAGGTCTCTAGAGCAGCTTAAGAACTAAGAGATGTTTAATATTTCCTAAGATGATGTGCATTGAATTATTGATGTCGTAGCTGTGGATACTGTAAACTGGATGTTGTAGCTTGGACGTTGTGATGAAGTAATAAACATGTTATATATATGAAAACTCTGGTTGTTGCCATCTTATTGAATACACTACATATTGCCTCTATGGATCTTTCACAATTAAACACAGTCATAACAGCACCGGCAAAACGAGACAATTCCGGTCATATCGGCAGGTACGGTAACACCTCATTTAAAAACATTAAAATTAACAATGATATTGCTATCCCCCCCCCCCCCCCCAAAAAAAATACTCAAGCTAATGCAGATTTCCTTTTAATAATTTATTTAAAATTATATTGTACTAAATGCCGTTTTTTCATAATTGTTGCCACGACGTATACAGGTTTAGATTTGTAATGATATCTTCAAATATAAACATACACACCCTAGCGAGATTTGAACCCGAGTCGTAACGGCTCGTTGGTGTTTTTCGCATACCATGTAGAGATATGAACTACCACAGTGTGGTTGAGAAGAACGGAAGCAATATGACACACTATGATTGAAAGGGCTGCAGTATTATTGGGCTAGTAAACAGTATAAACGATAATATATAACGCAAACTATAAATATATAGGATGTTAAAGTTGGATGTATGGTGTCCTTTACACAAATAAAAGAGCGATGCAACACAAGCCCGATGTCTGGGCTAAATCATGCTGGGGATCTAGTAGGACCATTGTTCTGCTGCATGAGTTTGAGTCCTGTGGGAGTTTGAGAAGAAACACAAACAAGGAGACGGGCGAATGATACTAAGTAATCTAAGAAAAATCGAATGAGGCATCGCATAAGAAGTCTTCATCAAGAAGACACAGTCACACCACATTGAAAGTTTAGTACTAGAATACAAGATTTGTACTTTGCGAGGTTTCACAACTTTCTTCCAATGTTTAGATGGTGAGGTTGTTTAGTCACAAATGAAAAATATCCTTTGATGTGCTACTAATGTGTGAAAGCTATAATAGCTCAATTAGAATAGACACTTCCCACTCTTTGCTTAAACTCTGTCAGTATTGAATTTATTTTGTCTCATATAATTAAAAGCAAAACGATTCTGATGTTTCGATTTCGTATGCTCCATCGATTTTATAAAACTTAATTTTTACCATCAGCACGAACCAACAAAAAACAATTTTAAAAAAAGTGTTCTTACATGTGACAGAGTGTTTTCAATCACTTCCAAGCGTTCAATTTTTTTTTTCATCTTAACGCGTCTGTCAAGGCCTTCTGATTATATCGCCGGCTTGTTTTGCAATGTTTCCATTAAACGGTAATAATGGAAGGCGAGCGTCTCTAAATTGATCGATATATAATTTTCCGCACAGAATGGACTCATTGACATGTATCAAAAGCAAATATAGCAGAGTTAAACGTCTGAAACGAATAGATAATGGCCATGTTATGTTATCTATGCTGATCATATCCGCTATTAATGATTAGCACATTCATTTTATTAAAGTTGAAAGAACAAAATGCACTTCTTTCAAATGTAACTTTGTTTTCTTTCATATATCTGTTTATTTCCGACTTTCGATTTATTGCAAACTATGACATTTCACCAACCATTGACAAGAGACAGGTCACTACAAAGAGAGAAGTTGCTAGATGGACTAGTATTATAGCACGGGAGAAATCAACCTAGCTTATTGACAACACAAGAGACAGAGTCGTGAAGAAACATGATCGCTTACGCCATTCGGCGTGGTACTTGATTGATGATAACATTTCAACCATTTCAGCACAAGCTGAAAATATTTCTGGCTCATCAGTTCTAATGGAGTATGAGATTTGCTCTCAAAGTTGCACATAGTTTAGATTTAAATTATTTACACAGCTCTTCTGTGATCCCCATCTCAATTACACAAAAGAAGACACAATATCTTTTAATATTACATCCATATATCCTTCACTTTTACATTTAAAGATGATTTATAGTTAGATCCTAAAATCCTGTACTAGTACACTCAAAGATGTTTTACTTTTACACTCAATGATCTGTTATTTTTACATTTAAAGATGATTTATAGTTAGATCCTAAAATCCTGTACTAGTACACTCAAAGATGCTTTACTTTTACACTCCAAATTCTGTATCTTCACATCCAAAGATGACGATTAATGCTAAGAAATAAATGAGATATTCAAAAGAGAAAGATTCCAGGAAAGAGAACAAAAGATATACCAGGACTACGATAGAAACAGAATATGGAATACCTACTGAACTGGAAGATGCTGGATAGATTGTGCATAACCGAGAGACTTACATAGCAGCAATGAGGATAACAGTCTGCGAAGGACACATCACAGAGAGGGTGAGAGAGAAAGAGAGAGGGAAGACAATATATCGCTGAAGCAACAGTAAAAAAATGCAAAAATAAACTGTAAAATACTGCATGTTTCAGGTTTAGGAAGTTCCAGGAAGGATTTTGTAGTTGAGTGATAAAGGCAGCTTGCTCTTGATGTCTCCACGCCATGTACAGGGTGAGTATTAAAACATTATCCTCCAACAGTAAAACAGCACAACACATGTCTTAAAAAGACTATCTGAATATGAAGATTACGAGGCCGAAAGTACTTTTGTTTGTTTGTTTGTTTTGCGTTCGCTCTATTGTAACCATCACGGATATCCGTGCGATTTCCGCCGGGAGCGTGATTACGTTGTGCCACCGTTATGCGCCGTGTAGGCCTAGCACATTCGATTTCGGCATGGAAAGTACTTTTAAATATGAGCTAATACATGTTTAAGTGGGGACATCACACTTTGAAGGTTTTTTTATGACCTAATATTGAGTATGTGAATATGGAAACACATTAAAGCACTTTATATATTATTATCATAACTATGACCAAAATAAAACCAACATAAATACAATCCCTACAGAATACTGCGACAACAGTAGGAACTAGTGAACAATATATGTAGTAAGATATCCTAAGAGAAGGTTTAAAATTTGTTAAAACAGTATAAAAAGTGAATAATATCCGAGGTTAGCTATCCTAGAACGTTTATAAGTTATGAAAACAGTATAAAACGTTAAACAATATCAAAGTCAGAAATTCTAAGAGAAGCTTTAAAATGTATTGAAACGTTTATAACCAGAAGCTTTATACATTGAGTTGACTGTAATGAACAAAGCAATTATAGGAGAGGTTTCGATTTCAACGGATGAAATTCATGCACGTAGAATAATGAAGAAAATATGGATAGAAAACTAGTTAATAAAATCCCAAAGATGGAATCCGGTACCATAACACAGCGATAAAAGATAAAACATAAACTCGATGAGCATGATTGTGAAAGATCAGGCGGGTAGGCATTCGGGAACAATGGCTGGATGCAGTGAAGAATTCTTGTATGTGTAAAGTGACTTTCAGTTTTGTGCCGGAACATGCGGGAGTCGGGGGTAATGAGAGAGCAGATAGGTTGGCCGCACACACTGCTACTACGGCTGTTGGTGATGCGATGGATTGATCAGACATTTTGAACGCCCTACGGAAAAATGCACGAGAAAATGACTGCATAAGTGACGATGACTCTTGTTCCATGACTAGAATGAAGGAATTTGGTTTGAAATGTGGTGTCGCTAGAAAGGAACGGTTTCGTGGGAAAGAAGGAATGATGGTTAATCAACTGCGTACTGGGACCGTCAGTCAACGTGTAATGGCGGCTACACTCAAGGAGAGATCTGAGAACCTATGGACTTGTTCCGGAGTGTAGTTACCGTGATCGAACGACTAACTAACTAACTAAGTTGGGGATAAACAATCATGTTTGCTTGGTAAAGGAATAATGAATTGGTATGTACCGACAAGTGTTGTGACAACATGGGTTAGGTATGCATAAATTACATTAACAAATGCGGGGAGCGGGATCTGAAAATGTATGACAGTAGTAGACAAAGGGGAGATGGGTGGTTTGATAAAATTTAACGTCAACAATATAATATTTTACAAACCAATTTTATTGCCCGAATTTGAATACAATTTCCTAAACATTTGAAAAATGTTTTGGTGATTTTCGTACTTTTTTTCTACAGATAATTTGTTCGGGGGTTTGTTTGATTTTTATGACATAATTTAAGCTAGATTGTGTTCCTGAAATCTCCACAGGTATTACCAAGGAGGAGGAGGGAGAGAGGGTAACATTCGGTGAAAAAGTGTTGACGTAATTCATGGGCAAAATCTAACATAATAATTGATCTATATATATTTATATCTCATCTTCTGTGATTCTCGCCTTCTTCCTCAGTTGATACGACGATTTTGTTATTTGTATATTGTATATTTCGACAAACAATTCTTTCTTTTTCATACAATATATTTTCATAAACTATATTTTTAATGTAATGTAATTTATAACATATATCATCTCAAGATGATATACTCTCTAAAACATATGTTCCATCTCAAGATGATATACTCTCTAAAACATATGTTCCATCTCAAGATGATATACTCTCTAAAACATATGTTCCATCTCAAGATGATATACTCTCTAAAACATATGTTCCATCTCAAGATGATATACTCTCTAAAGCAAATGTTCCATCTCAAGATGATATACTCTCTAAAGCAAATGTTCCATCTCAAGATGATATACTCTCTAAAACATATGTTCCATCTCAAGATGATATACTCTCTAAAACATATGTTCAATCTCAAGATGATATACTCTCTAACACAAATGTTCCATCTCAAGATGATATACTCTCTGAAACATATGTTCCATCTCAAGATGATATACTCTCTAAAACATATGTTCAATCTCAAGATGATATACTCTCTAAAACATATGTTCCATCTCAAGATGATATACTCTCTAAAACATATGTTCCATCTCAAGATGATACTCTCTAAAACATATGTTCAATCTCAAGATGATATACTCTCTAACACAAATGTTCCATCTCAAGATGATATACTCTCTAAAACATATGTTCCATTTCAAGATGATATACTCTCTAAAACATATGTTCAATCTCAAGATGATATACTCTCTAAAACATATGTTCCATCTCAAGATGATATACTCTCTAAAACATATGTTCCATCTCAAGATGATATACTCTCTAAAACATATGTTCAATCTCAAGATGATATACTCTCTAACACAAATGTTCCATCTCAAGATGATATACTCTCTAAAACATATGTTCAATCTCAAGATGATATACTCTCTAACACAAATGTTCAATCTCAAGATGATATACTCTCTAAAACATATGTTCCATCTCAAGATGATATACTCTCTAAAACAAATGTTCCATCTCAAGATGATATCTCTCTTAAACAAATGTTCCATCTCAAGATGATATACTCTCTAAAACATATGTTCCATCTCAAGATGATATACTCTCTAAAACATATGTTCCATCTCAAGATGATATACTCTCTAAAACATATGTTCAATCTCAAGATGATATACTCTCTAACACAAATGTTCCATCTCAAGATGATATTCTTCTTCTTCTTCTTCTACGTTCGTTCTCAAACTCATGTAGATTAACATGATGTAGTCCGGAGAATGCGTCGTGTCAAGGTTTAAAGCATTGCTGCGATATCTGCGCCTTTCGGCCTGACACATCCGACTTCAGCATGGCGTTGGGTCACTGACCCTATATAGGACGGGACAGCCAACTCCATCCCATAAAATTCCTTAGTCGCCTTTTACGACATGCATGGAACGAAGATTATACAATTTATAATCTATAAAACATATGTTCCATCTCAATATGGAATGTTCCATATAGTACCGTACTTCATATACAAATGTTCGAATAAAAAATCAGAAGACAGCAGACAAGATTGAAACACGGTCAGTTCACATGTGATTTTAACCAGGACTACGGTTTAATCTTAATTATCAGGATATCCGTGGTGGCTGGATCACCAGAACTGAGTCCTCAACTAATTTTATGATTAATATCTATGATATAAACAAATTAGAGGAAAAGTCCGCGGTCAAAAGATGCGTATCTCATGATAAAAGTACACGTTATACAACCCAAAAATAAAGGCGTATATTCTCAAGTTATAACTGTTAGATGTTTTGTAATGGCATTGCTCCATTAAGACGCATGATTCATCTTTGAATCACATATTCTATGAAACTGGATGATTCAACTGTCCATGTCCAGTATATGAATTAAACAGCAAGGTCAAGCAATATTGTAAAAATTAAATGGGACATCACAGGCATTAATAATTTCTTATATGACAATAAAAGACATACTTTATTATCGTCATCAGATGGGCTCCAGTGAAAAACTGGGCCCTACTTGGGGAGTTTAGAACTATAAATTGTGACCTTCGTTAGAGATGCCTGTGTTTAGTACTGCCACTTAGACTATTTTTGTGCTGTATAAACGATGGAATAAAATCCGGTTTGGCTAAAGATAACGGTCGTCGTCAAGCATCAATATCCGGGATAGAAAAGGCAGAAAGCTGATTCTAGATGACAGAAAATATATCAGTGACAAAGAAAACAAATATCGAGGATCAGAAGCAATGGTGCAATGACTTTACAAATATGAGACACAGAATTGTATAATTCACAGAGATAACCCATACATACACGAGTACACGGATTAGGAGAGGCATTACGACTCCCATTCAGAGAAAGAGAGATGAGAGAGAATAGATACACAGATAATAAACAGTGAAGTTAGATCCACTGGTTCAGGAAAAAATATAGCTTTCAGAAATACAATTTCAAAAAATATCTGATTACGAGAATATCTCGAAACGCTAGAACATCACGGAACACAAGTACATGCCGGAACACAAGAAGATCTCGGAACACTAGAACATCTCGGAATACTAGAACATCTCAGAACACACGAACATCACGGAACACTATACCATCTCGGAATACTAGAACATCTTGGACAATTATACAACATCTCGGAACACTAGAACATCTCGGAAAACTAGAACATTTCGGAACACCAGAACATGGCGGAACACTAGAACATCTCGGAACTCTATAGAACCTCTCGGAACATGAGTTAGTTAGTTAGTTAGTCGTTGGATCATCGTCATTACACTCTGGACAAGTCCATAGGTGATCAGATCTCTCTTGAGTGTAGACACCATTACACGTTGACTGACGGTCCCTGTACGCAGTTGATTGACCATCATTCTTTCTTGCCCACGAAACCGCTCCGTTCTAGCAACACCACATTTCAAACCAAAGTCCTTTATTCTAGTCATGGAACAAGAGCCATCGTCACTTATACAGTCATTTTCTCGTGCGTTTTTCCGTAGAGCTTTCAAAATGTCTGCTCGATCCATCGCTCCACCAACAGCCGTAGTAGCAGTGTGTGCGGCGAAACTATCTGCTCTCTCATTACCCCGGACTCCCGCATGTCCCGGCACAACAATGAAAGTCACTTTACACATACATGAATTATTCACTGCATGCAGCAACTTTTCCCGAATGTATCCCGCCTGAATTTTCACAATCATGCTCATCGAGTCACAGATAGTCTTCGAGAAGACCCATTGCAAAGTCTTGGTTACTGAAAAAAAACTCCATTGTCATGCTGCTTGGAGTCTGAGCGAGAGGACCACTTTCCTCTCTGATGGTTTCCCCCCACCTTTGAGCCGTGAAGGCCAAGGCACTTCTGATGTGTCTCTCAACCGACCCATCTGTATATATAATAATACACATTCCCTGGAATTTTCACCGATTAGAGCGAGTACCTCCGACTGCACCACTATCGGACACCATTCCTTCATTCTCTACTAGGTGTTATTATTACTCTGATGACTGTCAGACAATCTAAGTGCGCACCACCCCACTCCGCACCAGGTAGCTGGTAGGAACACGAGTATATCTCGTAACACGTGTACATCTCGTAACACGAGAACATCTCGGAACACTATAACATCACGAAACACGAGAACCCCTCGGAACACTATAGAACATCTGGTAACACTAGAACATTTCGGAACAAGAGTATATCTCGGAACACGAGAACATCTCGGAATACGATAACATCACGGAACACTAGAACATCACAGAACGCTACGAGTAGTATGTAGTACAACAATCTCAATAATGTCAGAGGTTCCTTTACCAGTTCAAACATAACTTAGAAACTATATGAACAATGAACTATATACTCTGTCAGAAACAATGATGGATATTGAAAATAATCTCCACAAAACTACATTTCATTTGATGTCAGCTTTTACATGGAAATTAGAAGGCAGATATACTTGCTATGAAGACCTAAACAAGTGTCAAATTGAAAACAGCATGATATAATGAAATACATAAAACAACATATTCTTTACTGCATATTCTTATGTATTGAAGTGTAAGGAATATTTAAACAAATAGGCAATGGAAAAGGCAGCTTTGCCATAAAAGAAGTAAACAAGTGTACGATTTAAAAAAAAAAATTCAAGAACACTAAAGTAGGAAGCATGAGGATAAATCTTCAATTCCCGTCAGCCTCAAAGAGTATGTTTACCCTACCTCCAAAAGATTATATTCCAGTCTAAACCATTGTTTTAGTAAGAGTAATGTATCTGAGACTGGCATCTAGTGTGATCTTCGCCACTACAAGACATATCAACAGAATCAAAAGAAGATTACACACATTACGATTCTGATCATCACCGTGATTGTCATTAGTCACTATCAATATACTCTGTATCGGCTGCCAACTCCGGCTAAACGAAATGCACGGAAATAATCTAAAAGAGACCATGACATAAGAAGATTTGTTTTGATTGTGCTGGTAGATCTTCCACTTGTGAAAGCTACGGTTCTAGTCATTACATCGCTGTGAAATATTGTCTTGGCTCGGTCACTTGTGCCGTGAAGCGCCGTGCGGAGTCAAAGTTGATGTTCTATTGCCAAATTGTTGCTGTTGTAATCCAATGGAGTTGAAGAATGTCTCTGAAGTTGAGGATATTCTGTTGTTACACACTCTCGACAGGATGCAGTCAGATTCCTTACTCATGAAAATATCAGAACCATTTGATTTGATTTATAGTCATTGATTAGGCAACCTAAGATTTGTCTGATGTCATCGATTCACATTCTATTCATTATTGTGACGCCGGCAAGTGTTCTGAACACCTCACCTCACATGCTGTAATCTTACTACCCTCTGCATTCGAAAGTATCTAGGAAAGACACATTGTGCACTGGAAATGGTCTAGGAAAGTGTCATTGGAAAAAGGATTAGACATTGATAGCACACTTTTTGTATAACAATGTTATTTATTAATGTTTCTTTAGTTGTTATGTTGATGTTCGGATGTCCAAGTGGTTGTGTCGTAGTAATAGAATTTCTCAGTTGTTAGAATATTAGAGACTAAATATCAAAATACCAATTTCATTATCTTGCTTTGCATCTTCTGTACAAATATTTCCCAGATATCTAGATTCTCTGATCTGTTTAAGTTCGTAAGATTTAATTTGCATGTATGTTTTGGTGTTTGTTCTTCGGATTTTAATTATCTCAAAGTTTGTGGGATTGATTTTCATGTTGTACATTTCGCAAGATGGTATTAGTGTTAACATACATTTTAAGCAATATTAAATGCATATGTTAAGTGTTACAATGCTTGGATTTAGAACTGGGCATTGTAGACACCAGAATGTATGTATATTTTGTGAAAAGACTGGGTAAACATGCACTCGTGCACTCATGGGGAATCCAAGTAGACAGTAAAGAACAGGTAATTAGGTGTGCTGAATTAATAAAAAAAAAAAGAAGCAGATATGTGGGTAATTCCCGAAAAAATTAATTAATTTTCGCTAGGCGAGTAGCATGAGTATTGTGACATGCCATCTATCACCATAACTGTTCAACCTAAAGATCAAGGTGGAAGTCAGGAGACCGATAATAAACAATATATTTATTTCAACACTCTGCTATCAATGTCAGACAGGGGCGCTAACAGCAGCCCAGCAGAGAAAACTTGTGACATGGAATGCCGGATAAAAGCATGAGTGACTAATCTAGACAAAATGAGAAATTATACAATCAGGAGAAGAATCGGTATAATACCATGCACATAATGCGTCGAGAATCAACAAACAAATAACATGGTTTCGAAACCGTATGGGAATGAATCATAACCAACTACCGCAAGAAAATATAACATAAAAAGATCCGGATACGAGGCAATAGGACGACCTAGAAAAAGATGGATAGATAACATTAGGTAAATCCTTAACAAATACGGATCCAATGGAGCCACGTCGATACATCTGGCCTTAGACAGACAACTAAGGCTCTCAATCACTACCTCTACACATAACATCACTTGTGGATATTTTGACCATCATCCACCTGGGACAATCAAGCCTGATTTCAGGACATTTAAATATGACTGCAGATACCAGAAACTAGATATCCAGACGGCACAGTACTTTGGTTGGTTGGTTGGTTGCCGATCCAGCGGTCCATGGGCTACACAGTACTTTAAATAACAAACGATCACGACATACTGAACATAATTAAGTCAACCCAAAAATTCAGCGAAAAGCAAATCAATCAAGTGCCATGTCGAATCGCGTAGGCGATCATGTTTCTCCACGACTCTTGTGTTGTTAATAAGCTCGGTTAGTGACCTTCCTATGTGCCATAATACTAGCCCATCCAGCAACTTCTCTCTTTGTCTCTTCTTCCTTTCATCTTTCCGGTGGTTATTAAATGGTCTAGATGTGTTATTTTCAGTACATGCCCTAGAAATTTTGACTGTCTGCCCCTAATATTTGCTATGATTTTTCTTTTCACGTCAGCATCACTGAGAACAGCTGCATTAGTTTTCTTAGTTTTCCATGGTATTTTCATCATTCTTCACAGAAATTAAATCTCTGTAGCCTCCAGTTCGTTTTGAATTTTTGTGTGTTTACAGTTCATCCATAACAAAAATAAATTAGTTCAATAGAACATCCCAACACTCGAATTCGGATCTGCATTGAAAATGTTCCATTACACAAAATGGTTCTCATTTGGAATGTATTATTGGCTTGTGCTGTACGGGTCTTATCTCATTTGAGCATCTACCTTGTGATGTTAACATGGTGCCAAGATATTTCATTTCAACTCAATGACTCCACTAAGCAGCATCCAAGTGACTCCACTAAGCAGCATCCCAATGACTCCACTAAGCAGCATGCCCAGGTGATAAATTTGTTGTTCTCACATATGAACCACAATGAACAGTTTCTTTGGACCAACAGTTGGACAGTTTCTTTTTTTTAAATAGAGGAAGAGCGAGAGGAATGTCTTGGAGGGAGTATAAAGAGGAAAAACTTGGATGGCAGAAGCAGAAGATATCTACTTTAAGTTTGCGAGCAGAAGGAAGTGGGAAGAGGTTGTGAAGAGATGCCATTTAGAATTAAAAAGTTATTGATAGCAGTTGTGATACAGATGGGAAAGAATATGCCGCGAATGGGCTGCCAACAGAACAGAGGGAATGATCTAAGAATTCATACTGCCGCAATCGAAGCCACACGATACAACAATTTACAGAGACGGCTCAGTAACACAAGAAACAGATGTGACTGTGGTTTCGTGGACTACCCCAATGACAATAAATTAGCTGAAAACTGAGAATGAGAATGGCAATAGAGGTGGTGACAGCAGCTCTCACTTGGCTGGCGACGCAACCACCAACAGACTCAGTGATTCTATTGGACAAAGTATGCTACATAAGATAGAAAAGTATAGGATCAGAACTAAATCGGTCACTCTTCTCAACAATGCATTGACCATTACATGGATCTACTGTCCAGGTCATGTTCGGGTCAGGAAAACGAAAGAGCCGATGTGCTAGCTGGTAATGCCTTGGGGAACGGCACCGAGATAAGAAGAATTACGATTGAACTGAATAGAGCAGTCATGGATACCCTACTAGAAGACGAGGAGGTCGAACGAGACAATGTATATATTCAGAGAATGGTAGAAATGAGAGAGACTAGAGGCGTGGGTGAAAGTGCTCTCTCTCCGAAAAAAAATCAGAAGGACGCATAATCAACAACTGACCGGGACACTGAGCTTATACATATTTAGATGGTTGACGGCGCGACAAGCAGAGCATATATGGGAATGTCTCCAGAGCTGTGACGCTTGTTCCTAATCAAAAATTAAGATAGTTTACTTTTTCTTGTGTTAATTTTGTGTCATTAATCATTATTTTAATATCGTAAAAATTCTTGAGACTAACGGGAATTGAACCAGTCCGTTCTACGGCACCAAATCGCCTAGCAACAATTGCACACGAATTTTTCAGTACTTGACTAACCGCATCTCCAAAAAAAGATGCGATTTCATCAAGCCATTCAAATCGTGCACACAAAGTCACCCGAACGGACCAATCGAGACAAGGACTATTACAACAACAACAAACATCCCGTACAGGTATTGAAATATCCTCAGTAACAACAAACACATAACATAATATCCGTATTAGTTATACAAGGGCCGATAGGTCTTCTTGTAAACATGGATAACATATATAGACAATACAATTTTGCTTCAAATAATTGTTTATACAAGTAAATTTAAGTAGGAAGCCAGAGGATAATATTTTTAAAAATTCTTGAGACTAACGGGAATTGAACCAGTCCGTTCTTCGGCACCAAATCGCCTAGCAACAATTGCACACGCGTTTTTCAGTACTTGACTAACCGCATCTCCAAAAAAAATACTTAAATTTACTTGTATAAACAATTATTTGAAGCAAAAATTGTATTGTCTATATATGTTATCCATGTTTACAAGAAGACCTATCGGCCCTTGTATAACTAATACGGATATTATGTTATGTGTTTGTTGTTACTGAGGATATTTCAATACCTGTACGGGATGTTTGTTGTTGTTGTAATAGTCCTTGTCTCGATTGGTCCGTTCGGGTGACTTTGTGTGCACGATTTGAATGGCTTGATGAAATCGCATCTTTTTTTGGAGATGCGGTTAGTCAAGTACTGAAAAACGCGTGTGCAATTGTTGCTAGGCGATTTGGTGCCGTAGAACGGACTGGTTCAATTCCCGTTAGTCTCAAGAATTTTTAAAAATTGTCCTCTGGCTTCCTACTTAAATTTACTTTTAATATCGTAGTAGTGTATGTCTCTTCGAGACAATTATTATTTATGTTTTCTTCTTGTTTCAACTGAGGCCTTTGTTTTCACTTTCTCTAATTACTTTATCTAACTGGGTTTGAAGATCCTGTTCACTTCTTGCGATCAATACTGTGACGTCAGTATATCTCAAATTATTTATATTGTATCCTTCCTCTGTTATTTCTGGCATATCTTCTATATTTCGCATAATATATTCTGTATTCAGGGAGAAAAGTTCCGGAAACATTACACAACCTTGCCTGACACCCATTTCTATCTTTTGAAATATTCCTATATTGTTGTTAACTCTCATCGCAGCTGTTTTTATGTTTTTAATTATGGGGAATTAAAATAATTCATAATTCCCCGTGTTATAATTCATGTTTTTATTATATATAGGGCATTTCTTGTGCATTATCCCAATTCATATTGTTGTTCTGCAATTTATGGCTTTATCTTTCCTCCTATACGCCGAATAAAAATGCGCAGTGGGATTCTGGTCATGTAGCTCACAGGGCTGATAGTTCCGTGATCTTCGCAATCTACTGCACCAGGTTTCTTTGGTAGGACTATGAAAATTGATTGTAGCAAATCAGATTGAATATGGCAACTGTTGTAGTTGTCATTTAACATTTTGGTGATAACTTCATTTTCATTGCCATAATTTCCAGAGATTCGTATTATTTCTTTGTAATCTTATCCGGACCTGATGATTTGTTGTTTTTCAAGTGTTGTATAGCTTCCATTACCTCTGCGTTAAGATACTAGAGCCTTTCATTATTATAATTTAAGTTTCATTTCTGTTATGTTCCAAAAGTTCTTTAATATATTCTTCCCACCTGTTCGTTATTTCCTTTTCTCCCATTATCATGTGGCCTTTCTTTGATTTCAGGCACCCAGTGTTGTGAGCCTATTTTCTGCTTGTTAATTAATTAATTTGCAAATGTGTATCTCTTGTACTCCTATGATGATATTTTTCTATTTCACTGCATTTTGCGTTTAACCATTCCACTTTAGCCTTGTTGCGTTTATGTTTAATTTCCCTGTTCATCTTTGTGTATTCTAAAATATTATGCTTCATCTGTCTTTTTTGACCCATCAAATTCAAACTATCTTCTGTCATCCACTTTTTGTTAGTAATTTAGTAATATGTTTCTTTAGAAGCAGAATCTCTTTAGATGTTTGCTGCAATGTTTCTTTTAACATCATCCACTGTTCATCAATGGGTACTATTTTTCCTATAGCATTGCATCTATTTTGAATTATATTATACTGTTCTTGTAAATCTGTGTTCTTTATCAGCAAATTCACATTAGGGGTGTTATCTGCCCTTGATGTTTCAATCTCTTTACTCCAATATTAAGGTTTCCTATTACTGGAACATGATCATTGTTCCAGTCAGTGCTTGGACGTGTATTAACAGACTTTAATGAATTTGTGAATCTTATATTAATTATGATGTAATATATTTGATTACATGTATTATTATTTGGGCTTTTCCATGTCCACATTCGTCATGGATGTTGAGCAATGAATCTGTTTCCTATCACCATATTATTATTTCTGTCCCTATCTACTAGGACCTCACCTCTTTCATTCCTGTTCCCTAATTCAAATCAACCAGTAACATTCTAGTCTTGGCTGCCTATTACCTTAGCATTGCTGTCTCCCATGACAATATTTACCGCATAGTATTTACATTGTTTCATAGCTGTGTTCAAGTCCTTATAGAATTGTCGAGTGTCTTCTTTTGTATTCTCTGATGTTATTACGTAAACTTGTATAATATTTATATTAATAGACTTGCCCTTTAGCTTTACTAATAGCACTCTGTCTGATATATTCCAGAATCCTATAACAGATGTCGCACTCTCCTTATCCAATATTATTCCCACGCCGTTCCTATGTTGATCTCCAGCTGAGTATATTATTCTAACATGTTTCGGTACTATTATGCTGCTTGATCCTAGCCATCTCATCTCACATAAATCTAGTATGCTGATAGAACAACAAACATTGTTGGATGGTTGGTAGTTAATGAGTTTACCTCTCTTTTGGAGAGGCGTGGCCCTTTCAACCAGCAGATAACAAAGTCGAATTAGGTTATATCAGAACACACTGCCATAAAATATTAGAGGTAACAAAGACCCCAAATGTAAATATGATAAGCAAACCTTACTCCTAAATATGAAAATGACAAAAAAATGGCAATTGACAAAACGAAATCAAGAGCCAAAATTTATATAGATTACTGCGATTTGGAAGAAATGACACATTTTGATTATTTAGGAACTAATATAAATAATATGGGTGACTGCGGAGTTATGATTAAGAGAAGGACAGCAAAGGCGCAGTCAAAATTAAAACAGCTAAAGAAACTCTGGCATGGTACTAAGAATAAGTGCTAAGTTTTGTTTACTACGAACATGTGCGTTTCCTGTGGCAACATTTGGATGTGAAGTATGTACAGTAAATAAAACAGTGGCCAAGATAATAACATCACTTGTATTAAAGTGCTATAGAAGAGTTCTGAGAGTACCATGGATAGCAAGGAAAATATCCTATGAGGTGTTAAGAACAATTAAAGTCCAGGAAGGCTAACTTCTGAAAACCATATTTAAAAAAATGCTAGTTTTCTTTCAATAAAAAAAAGAGACAACGGCATAGGAAGAGTGTTACTGGAGGATATCGAAACTAGGTTTGAGGACGAGAAAAGGTTTAGTACCCGATGAGCACGGGCACAATACGTCTAATTACACGAGGTAAGCTCACTGGCTGCGGAACGCCTCGTGCAGGACAGACGTGAAGGACAAACCGTCTAGGCGTAGAGTCAGTACACATTCGCTGTCTGGCGACAGATAGGAATGCTGTCACAGGCTAGGGTAGCCAACCCGAATTGTCAAGGCATGCCGAAATCGAATGTGATAGGCCTACAAGGCGCATAATGGTGGCACAACGTAATCACGCTCCCGGCGGAAATCGCACATATATCCGTGCTGGTTACAATGGAGCGAATGCAAAACAAACTAGATGATATGTTAGAAGGCACCAGGGGCAAATGTTGTTCAAGACGCCGTTGAATACAGACATTCTAGAATACTTGGTTGGTTACTGATCCAGCGGTCCATGGGCTCATGCCCTTTGACCCAATGCCATTGTGTGATATATGCATGTGTTTGTGAGTTGTTGGTTTGTTCCATATAATGTGTTCCATTTATCTGGCCCTGGAGGGAAAATACTAGAATACTTAAACATGTCACTAAAAGAGTCGCGACAACTTGCACAAGACCGCCGATAATTCAAGAGATTCATAAGAAAGACTACATTCTGGAAAGAATATGTCACTTGATGATACACCTGGGGATAGACACAAGACAATAGACGATAGAGGAGCATTAGACAAGTCGTCACATTTATAAGATAGCTCAATGGGAATATTGATCCAGCAACGATGCTGAAGACGTGTAATTCGACCACGAGCACCTTAAAAAACTAAACTACATTTAGACGCCACACAGTGAGAGAACGAGGAAGACCCCGCAATGGATGGTATTGTTAACAGAAGCAAAGTATACTACATCGCAGAGTACTTAACTTCGGGTACAATATCAGGGTCGTATTCGTGCACAGAATAATTCTCCACAATCTTTATGTGGCAGTAAGAAAAGGATACCATAGACCAAGAAGTAATAGTGGAATAAAATAGTATCAACTACACAAATTGGTAGCATATCCTATCCAGGACGTAGCTATCAACCCAGCATTTGTTGGCTGTGGTGATTTTCTAGGCAATATAAATATGTTCAGTAGGTTGCCAGTGCTTTCTGAATGGTCCGGATGCACAATTGCCTGTGGTGAGAATCGAACTCGGTACCTTTGTAGTCATAGGCGCGCTCTGTACCACTTCGCCACAGAGCCGGACATCAACTACAAGATACGTATATATTCATATATGCATAATACAAGATTCGTATTACGGACATAGTTTGTTCTGGAAACGTATTCGTTAGTTCGTACATTCTTAGGCACTCGTATATCGAAACGAATTTTCCCAAAAGAAATAATGGAATGTAAGATATTTTAGTTTCACAACCAATTAAATAAGAGTACATGTATCAATTAATAACTGGTCACGCTGATCACAATAAAATCACATTTCTTTCTCCAAGCAAAACTGAGGATTCGTTTGGTGACCCTTTCCCATGCTTGTATTGGTGGCTAGCGCATGCGTATGTATATAGAGGTACAGTTTATATAACAATTGTGATCGTCTTGCAAAACATTCGTAAATACAGTTACTCGCAATTCGAGGATTTTTTGTGTTGTTTACAGTTTTGTATGGATGTCAAGGAAATAAGAGTAAATGGTAAAGCAAAATAAATTACACAGGTTACTAAAAGACTTACCGTAACAATGAATAAAAATAGATAGAAAAAGTATATAACACATATAATAAAATTAAACAGGACAATTCTTCTCGGATCGGTCCAAATGGGACTTTTTCAAGAAACTAATGTATAAACTAAAAAAAACCACATACAAATTATAACTGAATAAACCGCATCATGTTTCTCTTACGCAGACACGTACCGCAGTCACCGGGAAGTTAAGGTACCAGGACTCATACACTTGGTAGGATGAAGAATGGCGACATTGCTACTTGAACAAGTGTCGTAGACAACGCTAGTCAAACAATATCTAGTGAACCACTGCCTAGGCATCTGAGCACTTATGATGATCCGTTTTCTTTGTCGCTGGTTCCTAACTCCTATTTCATTACCATCAAATCAAATTTTCAGAGACTATTTGTATAAAATAAGTATATATATATATCAGTGAGAGTGTATATATTCATCCATGTCAATATATATCTCATTTTTAAAAAAACATTTCTTAACAGGTACCTCAACACCAGCGACGTCAAAAACGGACGAATCATTGAAAATTAGCAACAAGAGTCCTACCAGGAAGTCAACAACAGATCAGTAGTCAAGAAAGAGCCGGTCAACCAAAAATATCCAATCAATAGCTTCCAGGATTATCAAGAAAACAAGAGACCAGACCAAAAGTATACAGAATAATCAAGAACGCAAGTAACAGCAAACCAGGATCCAAAACACCATTCAATGATTTCTCAAAAACAGTCCTTTCTAGGGCTAACCTTTAATCCCCCCCCCCACTATTTAATGACCTTTTCAGGACAGACCAGAACCCAGGTAATTCCATCAGTCCCTAACAAGACACCACCCAGGTCATTCGACCACAAGATACGCCCCGATATAACCAAAGAAAATTATTTCACGATTGAAAAGGGCGTGACTTTCTCAAGAAAGGCAAATCCAGTAATAAACAAACAAACAACAACGTCTGCAATAAGTTGGTGTTATAAACAATGTTGAATGTCAATACTTCGTCATACACTGAAACATAGAAATAAAACAGATGAAACATTTACCTTTCTTCTATTCCCTACTGCAACTACCCGCAATATTATTCTTGTCTCCCAAACCGTGTAATATATGGTTCATACACCAAAAGACAAACGTACACTTTCTGGTAATTTATAGAAACATCGTATGTATATATATATATATATACACACATTAAGTGGCCATTAATACATAATCAAGTTGTTCAGATAAAAATATGGCCCTCAATATTTAATCAGACTCCAGACTGTTCAGATAAAAAGGTCTGTTAAAGTTCGAATGTGATTACGTACATAAGACAAATTGAGGTTTATAATTGTCATGTCCCTTTTGTCTCCCTGGATTGAAGTTCTGCTAACAGGACTCAATCACCTGAAGAAATCAGGTGCAAGTCTATTATTTCACACGCATAAGTACCTGTCCGTTTGTTCAGTTAAACTCAAAAAATATGTATATATAATTGAAAAATTGACAATTCTAATAGCATTGTTCTCGACAAGAAAAGTTTGTGTTCTTACTTTTGAAAAGTTTGTGTTCTTACTTTTGAAAAGTTTGTGAAATAATATTTACAGAAACTGTTTAAAGTATTTACAGTATCTGTGTATAGATGTGGAGTAGTGGTTAATTCCTTCCCTTTGTGCGCAAGAAGGCTCTGGTTCAAATCGCGTTTGCGAGGTCGTGTTTATCGGTTGGTTGGTTGGTTGGTTGCTGATCCAGCGGTCCATGGGCTCATGCCCTTTGACCTAATGCCATTAGATGGCATTATATTGCTGGGAAGTCTGTGGATTTTCGGCCCACCCCGGGACAGAGCCAGATAATAACTAACACACCTCCAGGAAGTTAGGTTTCAACCTTTGCACTGCTCCTAGCCACTGTAGCCAAGATAGGGTTCACTGTGCTCATTCCCCGCCACCAATTGACTACTGGTTATGCCAAACTTCTATATTGCTCCAGGCATGCAACCAAATGTTCAAGTCAAAAGGATTGTCACGTCCTGAGTCACTGTGCCTCTATGATGGGCCTCAGCCATAGGAAAAACAGTGATGTCAGTTTCCTCCTCCCCAGTGCTGCGCAGTACATCTCTGGCTCCCTCCCAACCACAGAGGGTGCATACATATATTCAGGCAAACATGAAAAAATATTTAAACAACACAACAAAATCATAACTGTATAGATGACATGCCATGAAGCTTCTATAAGAAGATAACCTCAATATAACGGCATATCATCCACTAAGGCTTTCTGTTGCATGGATGGTATGTCTAGTGGGCCATTGGTGAGACCCACAGACGCAACCACATGCGTAAAAGGTCGTGTTTATCAATAAGATATTTTAGGAATCTTTCGGGATTATCGTTTGAAGCTACGGTGTTACGTGGTATGAGAGGTACTCTCGGAAGGCGGCGTGTCGCTTCGCTGAGAGGGACATTGCACATATCGGGTAACCCGAGTGCACTGTAATCAGCTCTATACTCATTTGGAGTCTCTTTGTGATATATACAGTTGGAAGTGAAGGACATTGTCTTGGAGAATTGATTAAATTGTATCTAAATTATTTTTTAATTGAGAATGAAAGTGATTGAATGAGAAACCCAGAAAGCGCGATGTTTCTTATTACGTACTAGCGAATTCTATGCACTATTTTTTAGTTAGGTGACACGTACTCGTTTTTCCTTATATGACATGCATTTTTCTTATGTGACATGTACTCTTCTTACTTTTATGTGACATATTCTCTTATGTGACATGCACTCTTATGTGACATGTACTTTTATGTGACATATTCTCTTATGTGACATGTACTTTTATGTGACATATTCTCTTATGTGACATGTACTTTTATGTGACATATTCTCTTATGTGACATGCACTCTTATGTGACATGTACTTTTATGTGACATATTCTCTTATGTGACATGTACTCTTCTTACTTTTATGTGACATATTTTCTTATGTGACATGTACTCTTCTTACTTTTATGTGACATATTCTCTTATGTGACATGCACTCTTATGTGATATACACTCCTACGTGATATGCACTCTTCTTTTATTATGGACCATGTACCCCGTTTTTCTTGTGTAACGTTCACTCTTCTTTTCGTATGTAACATGCACTTTTCATTTCGCATTTCACATAAACTTTTCATTTCGTATGTGACATTCAATCTTCATGTCGTATGTGATATGTACTCTTCTTGTCGTATGTAACATGCACTCTTCTTTTCGTATGTAACATGCACTTTGGAAAATGTTATTACCACTGACAAGCTGAAAATAGTATATAATATTATGTTGTAGTTGGTTTCCATGCATCCTCCAGTGTTAATCGTGGTCACCACGTCCCTGTATTCATTAAAACCTCGAGAATGTTATTTCAAATGTTCATATTGTCTTTACCATTGCAAACGCCAATGTCCAGATGTGACCACCATATTCGAAAACAACAATAAATATAGCTAATTATTGGTTAGAACATTAGTATTATGTTTGTTACTTGTCATACAAAATTTCCCTATAAGAGTGTGTAGCCTGTGTGCATTGTCATTATCTTTGAATCTGATCAATGCTGAACACTCTACTGGGTAAAAAAATGGTAACCAATACAAATATGAAGAATCCAGGAAGAATAGAAAACAGTCAGAAGGCAGATGCTGGAATGTGAACCAGTTTCGTTTAACTGGCACATGTCTGCCTTGCAGCTTGAGTAAACACGTTTGCTGAATTCAACCAATTATATCTTAGCTATAAACTCTTAGTCTTGGAAGTTTTCACTTAAAGGGAAATTTATTCTAAAAAATGACAAAGTTCAACATAGTGCGTTCGATATCAGGAGCTGGACTTAACACAAAGTTGTTAGCGAAATGAAGATCAATAAGAGTCTAATTTATACCAATATTAAAATTAAATTTAAAAAAAAAATATGTATAGTTATCTCGGAAAGTCTGTTTATCAACTTCAATCACGGAATTACTATTTGTCTCACAGTGGATAGTCGAAGTAATGATGTTGCCTATACATTTCAATTTCTACACCAGATCATTGGTCACTAGTTCTCTGGTGATAATTGTGTTTCTGGTTAGTTCAAACCATGCATTACCTCATTCAATATAATGATCCTTGACTTTCACACTATTGTTGAAATTTGTTGCTTTATTAGCGAGGTTCCTGTTTCTCCTGATATTTATAAGATTTCAGTAAAATATCAGTTCATTCAATTAACATTCGGCATTAAAGTTCGGCTAATTTTTGTGTGTAAACTGCAGGCTCAAATTCCCACTGGATCTCTATTGTAGCAGAATAACAGTTCTCCTAATTTCCAGCAGGATGTAGTCCAAGAAACAGAAATGAGTTTTGCGTCATTTTATTAGCTCTAAGAAATACTATTAATATTTTATTTTAGCTGTTATTATAAGGCACGCCGCTTTCAACCGCATATGTTAGACGAATATGTTATATATCAGATAATTTAACCATATCGATAATGTGTGTCGCGGTTCTGGTAATCCAATCATTAATGATACATTCAATTTGATTATATTTTATTTGAATCACGGAATACACACATAGACAATTACATCTAGAAAACATTAAGGGAAATTCCGTAATATATTGTGCAATCTATTTTGAAATAAATCAGTTTTACAATGTCAGATTGTGACTGTTGTAAATACGTCATGGAAGAAATCAATTTACAGATTGTGGCTATCTGTCTATCGATCTATCTGTTCGCTAAAACCATAATTTGCCTTTAAGTGTCAGGTGTAGAAGGGTTTTCTGGAGTTGTCCCTGGTGTGTGCTGCGTATACTCTGGAATTTGCCTCCTCTATTATTTGGTGGTCCATCGTTTTGGCGGACGACGTTTAGGTCTGCCTTCAATGTATCTGTGTAGCATAGCTTGCCATTTGCTATTGTATGCTGTCTGATGGTAGTCTGCTGATGTGTGCAAACCATTTGATCTGTTGTCTCTTCTGCTAATGTGTGCAAACCATTTGATCGGTTGTCTCTTAATATATTCTATGTTGTGTCTGCGGGTCTCACCAATGGCTCACTAGACAAACCTCCTATGCAACAGAAAACCTTAGTAGATGACATGTCTTTATATTGCGGTTATATTCTTATAGAAGCTTCATGGCACGTCATCTATACAATCCCGTAGTCGTAACCTTCGATAACAGTTAACATGGTGTTCCAAAAGGCCGACGTTCTGCTCGAACTAGTTACGGGAACGGTGTGGGTTGGCGGAAGAACAAAGATACCGGTCGCAAGGGCCAGAGTTGTGCCCTGATGTCGACGTCTGTCTTTGGAGGCATTAGACTCGAAACACAATCGAGTCGAATGGCTGCTGGAACAGAGGGCGGAGCACTTATGGGAATGCCCCACGTGTTGTGAGACCAGTTTTCTAGTCAAGAATCAAGATTGTCACTGTTGTACACTTGTTTGTTGTTTGTTTGAACTCCAATAGTTATGAGAAATTAGCTCTTACTTCCTATGTGTAATGGGGAGGTTTATGAGCTTCCTTTCATACTAAGGAGCTTCAAATTTCGGCCTCGTGCAATGCCTATGGGAGGAGCCTTTTACTCAAAAAGGAGGGGGTACTTGAAACGAGACGAGGCGAGCTGATAGTTTGATTAAGTCACCGATTGTTTGTCTATCCTCTGATGAGGTGTTCGCATCCAGCGAGATGTTCATCGTGTAGGAAGACTATTCCATAGCCACGCTTTGTCTCCCTAGGTTTCAGACCTAAATTCTTTCGTATGAGCCGTGTTGGGTAACGGCGACGGTCGAATTAGACATGGTCGATACGCCGTCCTAGACGAGGCGCTGCTTTGCTAAACACGTCGGGGTTCTGGAATTCGACATGTGCATTTCTCACGCACTCGCCTCGTCCACTTGAGATGGCCTTCCAATCCATCGTTAGGCGCGGTCTGTGTATTTCGTCTCTTTGCTATATGCTATATTGTATCTCCCTCGACACCCGTAAAGGGTAAAAGAGGAAGGAAAGAAGAAGTAGCTATTGCGTATATTACACAAAGAGGTAGTTAACATACAAATCTAGGACGAGGAGCCCCGCAGTTAACCCTTGGGTACTGGACCCAATTCTCTTTGTATGGGCTGTGTAGAACAACGGCGGACAGTCGAATTGGTCTGGGTTTGTAGTGTAGTTAGAGATTTGCGGTCCGCCCCCTTCCTTGCCCGCAGTGTCCAGCGTACATAACTGCTTCGGTTAGACATTTGATCAATGCACGTCTTGTGTGCAATTGGGAGCTGTATTCACAGCTTTCTTCCATACCCGAGTACATGTTCAAGGTGGCGTATCCAGTACCTGAGACATGACTCCTACTCTGAATGGGACCAATTGTGATGGGGCATGACCTATCGAGCATGAACATCTCGACCATGAACACGCCAGTCGGTCTCATGCTGGACCATTGTAGTTCCGTTGCCACTGAATCGACTCACGTACACTACGCTGCCCTCTAGCGTGTGTTACCTTGTCTAGATTCGGTGTGTAATCATAAAATAACCGTAGAGGTTTCGGAGATATTTCCTGTCTCTCTGCAGGCAAGTATCATTCCATCTATAGCATCTACATCCATGGATACGAGTCTAAAGTGTTTGCCAGGAATACAGCAAGAGCAGCTGTATTTGTTTCCAGGGTGCACCACGTGGAGGTAATTTTAGGATCTTGGTGTTCTGCTAACTATGGTTAGCAGATAACGAGAGCACTTCAAAACCTTATCACACGTTGTAAAGTAAATTCATCATGAAAGAAATCAGTTTACAGTGTCACATTGTGACTGTTGTAAATGCAACGTGAACGTAATCAGTTTACATTGCCAAATTGTGACTGTTGTAAATACATCATGTAAAATATTCGATACAAATCATGGAAAAGGCGTTGTTATTTAGCTATGGCATCACTTCATCATGAACCATGAAGTATACTAGTGTGCTCAACTGACGAACTAATAATGTCCAAACAGAAGTAGGCATGGCTTCGCTGTGCCACGAACCATGATGTAAAACTGACTGACTAATAATGTTGAAGATGAAATAAAGGTCCATAAACGCAGAGATGTTGACTTTATTGCGGTGCCCCCATACCCCTCCTTTAATCGAAGCGGCCACCGTCAACCAAGAGTATCACTGAAAGCACGAACATCCGCAGTTTAAATTGGAAATCCTCAGGATCTTAGAAGAAATGCACTTATAATACGGCTTCACGTTCACGGAACGAACCTTCAACTTCTTTAGCACAATTAAAATGTCTAAACCACTAACGTTTGTTCACAATTTACAATATCTAAATCGCTAACTTGTGTTCACAATTAAAATTCCTAAATAAATAAATTGTGTTAACAGTTAAAATGACTACACCACTAACTTTCGTTCACAGTTAAATTGTCTAAACCAATAACTTTTGTTCAATTAAAATGTCTGAATCACTAACTTTTGTTCACAGTTAAAGTGTCTAAACCACTAACCTTTGTTCACAGTTACAATGTCTAAAACTCTATGTTGAGTTCTAGATAAAAATTAAATGTATAAACCATCGAGTTCTATTCACAATTACGATGTCTAAGTTGTGTTTAGAAGTAACATGAACATTTTTCAACTTTCAATTTCCGGGACACGAAAAAGAAGTAAGGAATAGTAACGCCGTTTACATTCAATACATGTCGTAAGAGACGACTAGGGAGTATATGGGGTGAAGGTGGCTGTTCCATAACATATAGTGTCACGGTAACCCATACGCGGTGCAGCGGTTGGATGTGTCAGGTCGAAAAGTCCAGATATCATAGCAGAGCTGTAAGCTATGAGATAACATATTGCATTTTCTAAAGCACCTCCTGTTAATTTGTAGGGATTTGAGAACTAACGTGGAAGAATAAACTGCACGCACATTGAACTGGTATCTTTGGATTACAAGATACTCGCTGTTTATTTCATCTGTTCTCTGTATGTATTACCTTGTAGAGGCACATTGTACCTTGTATCTTATAGATACTCACGTATTAATAAGATTGACTCACAAATACAGCAGCTGGACAATGAGAGTTAGTTCATTCCATAACACTAGGGAAGAGTGAGGGAATTTGGACCGGTAGGAGTATTGCACCCCAACCCCATGTATCTCAATAACTAATGGTCCATATTAATTTGAACCATAATGAAAATACACTAACAGTATGAGATCATTTCTAGGAACAATGTCCGATTTCTAGGAACAACGTCTGGTGTCTTTAAGTCCGCGAGAATTTTCACAATCTGTGATCACATTTTTACCAAGGAAAAAGTTGGGTCTTTGACGTGACATTGCAAGCTCAATTTTCGTTGTTGTTTTGCTGGTTGCACGGTAAGTTATTTTATCTGCAAAATTACTATTTCCCTACGTAAATAATGTACTTTATGCCAAATATACTTTATTATGAGACTTTGGAGTTTATGTGATTTAATGGGGGTATTTTAATACCTGTAGGGAGAAATAGACCGTCATTGGACCATTTCTCCCCACACATGGAAGGATTTCAGTATTCCATTATAAATTAATCACACATTTTTTTCAAATTTTATTTTGTTTAAACAATCGAAAAAATACATTGAAACTATATGAAATTTTCAATCTAAGCCTATTTTATAAATTTTCCAGTAAATACATGACCAGTGTTTACCAGAGAAAAGCAGATCAAGACAAAGTACTAGTGTCCATTATGAGAGCTGCAGTGACTGCCATTGCATATGGCATGTCTGTTAGATACGCTTCCATGAATATGCAAAAGCTCGTACAACACTACTAAAAAATATTTAAATGTCAACATTTGCGGTAATGAGACTCACCCCAAATTATCAACGCAGTCATTTTTTTAATCATGAACAGGAAGGGAGCCTGGCCAATTATCTTGATAAGTGCTACAAAAATGTTTCATGGACGAACTTCAAAAATTGCTCGTACTCTTGCCTTTGCAAATGACAACATTAAATCATTTGAAATGTCCACAAACATGGATAAGTAGAGAATGGATTTCTAAATCGACATCGACAATTGTCAATAAGACAGCCAGAAGCAACATCATTGACACGAGCAACTGCATTGAATGTGCAGAATGGATGGTGTAGAAAGTATAGATATAAATATTGGTTTATATGTTGTGTTTGAGATTGAGAAAGAGAACAAGATATAGATATAAATATTGGTTTATATGTTGTGTTTGAGATTGAGAAAGAGAACAAGATATAGATATAAATATTGGTTTATATGTTGTGTTTGAGATTAAGAAAGAGAACAAGATATAGATATACATATTGGTTTATATGTTGTGTTTGAGATTAAGAAAGAGAACAAGATATAGATATAAATATTGGTTTATATGTTGTGTTTGAGAATGAGAAAGAGAACAAGATATAGATATAAATATTGGTTTATATGTTGTGTTTGAGATTGAGAAAGAGAACAAGATATAGATATAAATATTGGTTTATATGTTGTGTTTGAGATTAAGAAAGAGAACAAAATATAGATATAAATATTGGTTTATATGTTGTGTTTGAGATTAAGAAAGAGAACAAAATATAGACATAAATATTGGTTTATATGTTGTGTTTGAGATTAAGAAAGAGAACAAAATATAGACATAAATATTGGTTTATATGTTGTGTTTGAGATTGAGAAAGAGAACAAGAAATAGATATTAAATATTGGTTTATATGTTGTGTTTGAGATTAAGAAAGAGAACAAAATATAGACATAAATATTGGTTTATATGTTGTGTTTGAGATTAAGAAAGAGAACAAAATATAGACATAAATATTGGTTTATATGTTGTGTTTGAGATTAAGAAAGAGAACAAAATATAGACATAAATATTGGTTTATATGTTGTGTTTGAGATTAAGAAAGAGAACAAAATATAGACATAAAGATTGGTTTATATGTTGTGTTTGAGATTAAGAAAGAGAACAAAATATATAATTAGGAAAGTCCTGCAGCGTAAAGATGAAGATAGTGATGTGGAAATCAGTGTTTTAAGAAAAAGTTGAATAATGTTTGTTACGTTTTTTTTTTACCTACTGTAGAAGATAGAGGGACTCTTATAATGAGTCAAATTATAGCAATTTTACCACAGCCTATTTGCTGCAAAGGCACAAAAAAGTACAGACATATATCTACGTTTCAAGATATCCTTTAATAATATATAATTGTATTGACTGATTTTCATGGACTATTTCTCCTACTTATGGTCAATTTCACCATATTTGGTCCATTTCGCCGCACTATTGTATCACTGTCTGAAATGTTTTTTTTATATAAAGTTTCAATGTGTAACCATTCTTTGAAGAGTATATTTTGAAATGAATGGATATTTCACTTACTGATATGAATACCATCTCAGACTTATTATTATTTATATAGTTTTAATTATTTTGGTGAAAAATGGAAAATGAAACATATCACCGAAAGAACATATTAACTAACACAATAGACAGAAAGTTGTGGAGAAATATGAACCCTACACCACTACGCATGACACTGATTGATAAAATGATCATGTCCTGCTCTACAACATATAACAAGTACCTTCTGTCACAAAATCCCAAGCGTTGAGTAAACCTGATTCTGAATTCATAAACAGTACATTACAATTTCATATTGTGTAATGAAATATTCAAAAACTGACGCTCAGTGACTGGTGCATAAAAGTTAAGACCATTTTGTAAAATTGTAGAGATAAATCACCAATGTCTGATAATCTATAATGGATGTAGGTCAGGTTGTACTGCCTAAGCGAAAGCAATCACTGAAAGATAACAACCATCGATAAATGTTCCAAGCAATTGATGATAAAATATAAGATAATTTATATCCGCAGACAGGAAGTCGATTATTATAACTGTAGATCGACAAATTGTCATAATTTTAATGAAAACATATTATTTAGAAGCAAAGATGTATTTGTATGGCATATTTACATTCTAGGTTCTGTATGGTTGAATTAAGTTGACACAAATTGCAAATGGTAGCAGTGTTTTGTTTTTGTGATTATATTGTTTTTCTCTTCTATAAGTCAAAACGTATCCAATTGTAGATTTATTTTCTGACCATCATGTGGTTTTGAGTGCAGCTGAGCGAGCTCCTCATGCACTGCAATCTGGGCCCTCAAAGCAGACCATTTTCGACACGCTTTATTTAGTTGTATTATTACGTTGGTCAAGTGTTTTTTTCTGAGTGTCTACCGTGACCAATTCACTGCCCTTTGCTATTTCCTAAATTCCCATAGTCTTCGCAGTGGGGCTTCAGTCTTTGTCATCCGTGATACGCTTGATATGTTCTCCCTTTGGCTCATCTGCTTTAGACAGGACTATTATTATCCCATGCTACAAGTGCCAAACCTGGCCAATGACAGCACAAGACAAAAGAAAAATAGTGACAGCAGAAATGGCATGTCTACGAAGAATACTTGTAGTGTAATTAAGAGATAGAATTAGAAACCATAATATCAAACAAATAACCAAAGGAATACCAGTATTTGAACACATCAAGAGACAATAGATCAAGTGGTTTTCACACACTTCCAGACTACCAATAAACAGCATGCCACAGATGACCATGACACATAGAGATCACGGATATAAAACGAGAGGTAAATCATATAAAAGATTTATCACACAAATAAAAAAGGCAACGGGAACAAGCTCATAAACAGCACACAAAAAGGCCATTTCCAAATAACTCTTCATACAATGACGCCGCAAAGCAAGCAAGGGCCACATCCTATAGATAGATATATAGAGTTTGACTCATCTACACGTTGGTGTGATGGATGATGATTGTTCTGTTACCTTACGGTACGACCTCACCTGACGACGCACTTTAATACTGAGATCAAGAAAAAATCTCATATCAGAGACGGATGTATACCTAGTACACCTCAGTACCGCTCTCATTGCCTCGTTTTGGACTTTTTCCAATCTAGCGACTTCTGTCTGCGACAGTGTTAGTAGGCCGAAAACATAATCTATGACAGATATCACCATAACTTGTTGATGCAAAAACAGTACTAATTACTGCATGTCAAATATGGCCAGAACCTTGCTAACATAATCCCTCTGTTTTGTGATTTTTGTGGTGTATTTATTGAATGCACGACTACTATCAATGGTTATCCCAGAATATGTAAGGTCATGTTTTCTTTCAATGGATGAGCCTATGCAACTGACAGCTATCAGTGTATTATTGACCAGATTATTATTCAAGTTTCTATAGAAGAATGCGGATAATACGAAGAACTGCCAGGAAAACTAATGTGGAGGCAGTTGCAAGAGTCAAATTTGAGACGGAGCGTAATCAATAAAATAAGAAAAAAAAACAATCTTCATTTTTTGGCCACGTTATGAGACAGGGAGGTTTGGAGAGCACAGTTACAACTCACAAGATTGAAGGCAATAAAATATCAAACATCTTAACAACCAGGCACGGCATGGAAACAACAACGTTCCTGATAAGGTTAATTTGTAGGAGGTTAATTTGCTGGATACTGAGCTGTGTAGAGCTATGATCGCCTACGCCAACCGGCATGGTAACTGATGATGATGAATATGAACCGAGCTAAGGAAGGGGGCGTTTATCATTACTCGATTTAATGTATGTGAGGTAAATAAGCCCGGACCACGTTTCGACGAAAATGACAGCTTCCACATGGACGAAAAGTAAGCGGCGAACACCAATATCAGATTAGAACTGCAGAAAAACAGTGGTGTCACGTGACAACTATAACAAATAGAAGACAATTCAGTTTTTCTAATTACCAGAAACAAATATAATAAAACAAAGAAAACATTTAGACCTAAACGCCTTTATTAAGAATATTAACTAACAAACGAAGAGCAAAGCACGGCACTGCGAACAATCGAATGACGATTCTAAATGAGATAATAAATGCCAGACATGAACAAATGAAAATTTGAGAAACATAGACACATCAAGAAGTGGAAATTGACAAACACAACAGAATATCTGCATGTAAGAATGAAGGTTGTTAAGACTGAATGATCACAGGGTACTAACAATGTTACTACACCGCTAGGGTATACCTAGGTAGTTCATCCGTGACCAAATGTTTTCATACGAGACCTGTCTACTAAAACGTAAACTAGAAGTAATTTCCGATATGCGTAAAACCTATTGGTTGGCCTTTACTATTTTTTGCATACGACTCCAAGTATGTTAAGAGCGACTTATCAAAAGCCCAGTAATAATCAAAAACGTCACGAATGTGGTCCAAATTAATTCAGTTAGAAGGCATGTAGTACAGGTGGTATCAACTTTTCATCAGACCGTCATTAACTAGTACTACTTGGACTTGACAGAATCACGTAGTCACACAAGACAATATTGAGTACACCGAAAAAAGCCAGAACGTTCATATTTTATTACAAATCATAAGCGGGTTAAGTATAATAAATCTGCCCCCACTCACCGTTTCACAAAATTACAAATATCCATTGCCGTATCTGCGCTTGAAATGGAATTCCTCAGAATCAATAACTAAAAATAAAGTATGATGCTTCAGATACATTTCACTACATAACCAGTTCTTCATCTATAATTCAATATATAGCCGAATACATTTTATTGTGTAGGCTTATCTCGTGTATTTATATGGGTAGAAATGTGTGAATACCTCGAGACAAGAGCTTAATGTATTTCCGGAATCGTCCTTATTCAGCTCTGAACTTAACATGTAAGGGAATCGCATATCAATACTGCAACTGGATATTTCAATTTAACTGATTTTGCATTCTAATATAATATAATAGACTAGACATCCGATATTAACAGCTTGATGGAATGCATCGTTCATCATAGATACAGCCAGCCAGATTTTGTTCCTTGTATTATACTTCTGATTCATTCTGCGTTCGTTCTCAAACTCCTATAGATTAGCAAAATGTAGTTCAGAGAACATAATTTGTTGTGTCATAATTTACTGCGATAACTGCGCTTTTCGGACTATCGTATTCTACTTTAGTATGAGCTCTGGGTAACTTAACCCTCTAGGGATGGGACCAGTCAACTACATATAGTCCCCGGAGGAAGTCCAATGCAGCAGTATCCGGGGCTTCCTGTATTTATGTAATTCTTTAAACATACCTTATTGAGATTTTCATATTTGATGTAAATTTACAATTTTAGTCAGCACGTACATACATTTTGCAATTAAAACGGGTAGAGATTTACTTAGTAGTGCATATTGATGAAACATGCAATGCATTCCTAGAGTTTGGTGTGCTAATTTGTGGGTAGGGCATATTGATGAAGCATGCAGTGGGATTCTGCTTGTTTAGTGACTTAGTTCTTCGCTAGGACATGTTGAAGCGTACAGTGGATTTTCCGGGGTTGGTGAGCTAGTTCTCGACTAGGGCATATTAATGAAGCATGCATTAAGTTCATCGGGACTTGGCGAGCTAGATGTTTTACATTTTTTCTACAAGCTAGCATAGCTGGAGCATCATTCTTACAAAATCCACAAAAGATTCTCAATTTCAGACATCGAGTCCCAACAGTTATTTGTCTTTGTTATAATATCCTCAAGTTGTATAGTGGGTTCAAGTACAGTACACAGTGGTGAATCGTATCACCCGTTGTTGCAGGGGTTCGAATGGGGAATAAAGAAAAACAACATCGTAACATGTAATGCATGTCGCAAGAAGCGACTAAGGACGTTTTCAGAATTGAAGTTGTCTGATTCCAGTATAGGGCCAAAATTGTCTCACACAAAGCTAAAGACGTACGTGTCAATGTTGAAAAAATCATATATCGCTTTTATATGTCTGTATATGAGACCTGTCTAATAAAACGTAAACAAGAAATAGTTTCCGATTTGCGTGAAATCTATTGGTTGGTCTTGACTATTTTTTCCGGATGTAAACAGCGTGATGGAACGCATCGTTCATCATAGATACAGCCAGCCTGATTTTGCTCTTTGTATTATACTTCTGAGTCTTTCCGCGTTCGTTCTCAAACTCTAAATTGACTGAATTAATCATTCACTTGATTTTCATTGACTGTCACATGACGCATAATCATGGTGACCCAATAAAGATCACATGAATAATCGAGTGTGCCATTACCAATGCTAGATTTCCTATTAGCCACTATGTCTTATATTGTAGAAAGTCATAAAATTAATTACACTTTCGTTCGCTGTATTTTACATTGTGTCGCGCGTGGACGTGGTGGTATGGCTTTTGTTTCAAATTTGTGATGGTTTCATTCAGGGTTTAGTGTTTATTCCTTCTAAAGGACTGGTATTTTTCTGTCGCTGACCAAATTACAAAAACAAAACTAGTCCATATATGGCGTGTGACAACAAAGGCAAGCAACCTTTATAACACGGTTACACGTACCACCGATCTGCAACTCCGTAACAGAAAATATGCAATATTTATCACACAGATACACGTACCACCTAATTGCAATTATCTAATTTAAAATACGCAATATATACAGTTTATATATATATATATATATATATATATATATATATATATATATATATATATATATATATATATATATATATATATATATATATATATATATATAATTTTGCATCATTCAAGCGACTAATGCTATGTACAAATAAACACAAAGAAACAAAAAGTCAGCTATCTATCTATCTAGGTGAATGATGGTTGATAGTGTCCACACTTGCTGTTAAGCGCAAGGTTTGGAGCTTCGGTTGTCCATGTTTGCTCAAGGTAAACTTGATGTTTTCTACTCACAGTTTTCTTGGTCTACCTTTGGCTTTATGTCCAGATATTCTTGTTGCCTAAACTAAATAGGAATATTGTAAAATGCCACATATACTGCACACATATCATCAGTGGTTATTAATGTTGGCCATGTGTCACTTTCGGAACACGAAGACTTGACTATTGCCTCGGAGAAAAAGTGTGAAATTGGAGGCCAATCACCGTCTTGGGACCTACAAATTTGCAAAGATACACATACCTCAAAAAGGGGGTGGGGCATATACCATGGAGAGACCACAAAAGAGAGACAACTTTAACAATACACAATACGAATTAATAGCGACATAGATTTGAAAATCTTGGTGTCTTTAAAAAAAACGTCAATGGCAGTTTTGATGCAGCAGGGAGGGAGTGGGGGGGGGGTGCTCGCATGTAAGAATTTTTTTTTTCAAAAAGAAGTCTCGGACCAAAAAGTGTTTAGACCTTTGTCCTACATTAATGTATGGCTCAAAAATATGACAGTCACCACAAATATAAGACATAATTGATAGCGTCGAGATTTGGATATATAAGAGAAGAGGGAGAGTATGGAAAGAGAAGAAATCAAAAAAATTCTGAGAATACTGCATATTAAATAAAAATTATTAAAGGAATAATACATATACAATATCATATTTTGTACATATTAAAACATATCACACCTATTTTTAAGATATTACTTGAAGATAGACTCGTAGAGCAGTGATCAAGAGGTAGCAAGAGATCCAAGATGGATAGAAATATAATGAGATTGATAGGATACTGTCTAGCAGAATGCACTGCCAAGACAGAAAATGTTGGAGGTCAGATGCAACCAACCCTCAATGCGGAGACATAACAATGCCTTAAAACGCCAACTCGTATGAAAAGATACAATAATGATAATAAAGAAGTATGAGAGCTAAACAAATAAACGTTTCAGTATGAGTCCTTTGTCAGAACAATAGAGATAATATATATAAGGAAAGAACAATACTTTTACAAAGTATTATTGAAACTATATGCAACCAGTCAAACCGTTCTGAATAAGTGTCATTTCATGGTCACTAATTGGGAGCAAAGAATAGCAACAATGCAACCGATCATGTATGTTGTAAGAGATGACAGGTGATTTATGTTGGTAGAGCTGGCTGTCCCATGTGTTAGATGCTCACATTGTTACAAAATCATCATGAAACATTGTGTTACGCAGCCACGCTTATATGCCACGCGTTTATGCAGCCACGCAGTAAACCACGACATAACGTATTCTGTACTAATGACTACACCCTGCTAATCTGCAGGAATATGCATACAAGCACAGAAAACGTATGTGTATTGTATCAACTCCTCTCTGACTTTGCCCTTTTAATTTTATATTGGTTCTAGATATGCCTACTGACAGAAAGCTTAAGAACGACAGAAGAGCGAAATGATTGTAAGACATCGATCCTTCAAGATTTATAGGGATTATTTCTGTGTTAGACTGCGTTCTGCGTCGCACAACTTGACATATGAAGGTTTTTTTTCTGTAACACAGCGAATCTGCTACCGAGTTTCTAGCGAGTCGACTTGAACTTCAAGTGTTAGCTTTGATCTACTCACTTTGAGAATACGACATACAAAATGACCGAGCACCAGCAAAGACCTGTGTACTGGAAGTAAACATCAGATGACAGGCTGATTTGTATTATTTCTGTGCCAAATATTAGTTGGCATTGGAGTTTTTGGCAGATGACTCCAAGTATATAAATAATAACCAAAGAAAACACAACAATACTAAAACACGTAAGAAATGAAATCGTGTTTATCTTTTGTACAGTGGTCTTTTCAGTCGACGGTCTAGCATAAATTACATATTAAAACTTGTAGCAATACCAGGTCGTAAAATTATGGTGATTACCAATGCAGTGTTCTCCTGCTGAAATTGTTTATTTCGGGCGATTGACTAAAACAAAAATGCGAAACACGCATGAAAAAAACCAGCGGGAGTCTGAGAACAGCCGAACATGCAGTGTTATTCGTATATAACGTGTCCTATTTGGGTGTCTAACTATACTCTATGTCTATATGCCCTCTTTGTGTGTCTGTCAAGTTCTATTTTATTTGACGTAAAGTCTTAGTATCTGACTTTTTCTCTATGTGCACCTAACATGTTCCCATTTTTAATCTAACGTCTTCCCTTTGCTTATCTAATGTTTTGTCGGTGTGTGCTTGGCGGTCTCCCTTTGTATATAACATTTTCTTCAATTATACCTAGCGTTTTCTCTTTGTGTAACTAATATTTTTGTTAATATCACTTTTTATCTATGTGTATCTAACGTTTCTCTGCGTGTACCTGATGTGTTATTTTTGTGTTCCTGACGGTTTTGCTCTTTGTATAGCTAACGTGCTATCTACTTTGTGTATAAACAATTTTCTCAGAGTGTACCTGACGCGTTCTCTTTTTTTTTATATAACGTTCTCTTTTTAGCGTGCATGACAAGTTCTCAATGCGTAACTATATAGTGCTCTGTGTACACAAAATGTTCCATATGTGGTAATGCTTTATGAATACTACTGTCTTTTATTATAAATATGTCTTCTAGTACTACACACGACTACCATCTTTCATAGTACTTGCACAAGACTTCATTTTAACTGTGGTAAGTCGTGTTGTGCTCAGACAAGACTTAATTTTAACTGTGATAAGTCGTGTTGTGCTCAGACAGGATTATCATCTTAACTGTGATAAGTCGTGTTGTGCTCAGACAGGACTATCATCTTAACTGTGATAAGTCGTGTTGTGCTCAGACAGGACTATCATCTTAACTGTGGTAAGTCGTGTTGTGCTCAGACAAGACTATCATCTTAACTGTGGTAAGTCGTGTTGTGCTCAGACAGGACTATCATCTTAACTGTGGTAAGTCGTGTTGTGCTCAGACAGGACTATCATCTTAACTGTGGTAAGTCGTGTTGTGCTCAGACAAGACTATCATCTTAACTGTGGTAAGTCGTGTTGTGCTCAGACAGGACTATCATCTTAACTGTGGTAAGTCGTGTTGTGCTCAGACAGGACTATCATCTTAACTGTGGTAAGTCGTGTTGTGATCAGACAGGACTATCATCTTAACTGTGGTAAGTCGTGTTGTGCTCAGACAAGACTATCATCTTAACTGTGGTAAGTCGTGTTGTGCTCAGACAGGACTATCATCTTAACTGTGGTAAGTCGTGTTGTGCTCAGACAAGACTATCATCTTAACTGTGATAAGTCGTGTTGTGCTCAGACACGACTATCATCTTAACTGTGGTATGTCTTGCAGTACTCACACAAGGGTACCATCTTAACTGTGGTAAGTCGTGTTGTGCTCAGACAAGACTATCATCTTAACTGTGGTAAGTCGTGTTGTGCTCAGACAGGACTATCATCTTAACTGTGGTAAGTCGTGTTGTGCTCAGACAGGACTATCATCTTAACTGTGGTAAGTCGTGTTGTGATCAGACAGGACTATCATCTTAACTGTGGTAAGTCGTGTTGTGCTCAGACAAGACTATCATCTTAACTGTGGTAAGTCGTGTTGTGCTCAGACAGGACTATCATCTTAACTGTGGTAAGTCGTGTTGTGCTCAGACAAGACTATCATCTTAACTGTGATAAGTCGTGTTGTGCTCAGACACGACTATCATCTTAACTGTGGTATGTCTTGCAGTACTCACACAAGGGTACCATCTTAACTGTGGTATGTCGTGTCGTACGTAGACAAGACTACCATCTTAACTGTGATATATCTTGCATCAATCACACACAACTTCCAATTTTATTGTGGTTTTATTGTAGTACCCACACAAGACTCTCATCTGTATTGTGATATATTAAAAGTAATAAAATCAGATCTTCCCATTCAGAAATGCATTTAGCAATTGAGTCAAACAACACAATCTATACCCACATTTTTCAGCTGCAGAAGATTATGCTTTCTGTTGAATTAGATCTATGAGGATATTTAAAACATCGGTAAACCATGTGCATTGGGCTCACGATGTTGCTGATTCTATCCAATTGGATCCCTGGATATTATCGTTTTAAGACAGGGAGTTAAGTACTACATTGGGTGCATGTGTCTGGCGTTTAGTCACTTCCTTGATGAGGGGCGATGTTGATAATGATAAATCTTAGTACAAAGATGTCAATCCGCTACACCTACAGAATAGTTTTGAGTAATTGTCTATAAATATTGCAACATAACTGAAGATAACAATATTGTTGCCAAAACTTAAGCAATAATAAGCTTCGCTCCATTCTCTGAACGTGATCACTTTATATTGTGTGCTTTTCTATACATATTTAATGGATAAACTAATCCGGGCATTCTCTAGAATGCTTTCTCTACTTGTCTGTATCCTTTTATGCGAATATATTTTATGAAAATCTTTGCAAGCACTTTTTCTTTATTTATTGACTCTTGTGAACAAGATAGTGGTGTTTCACAGGCCGAGACAAATGTCGAAAGAGAATAATCATATTTTGTGAACTGTGTTGAATACCTTTCGGATAACAGTATTATTATTATTAATAATTCAGAATGTCTCAAAGAAAATATTTCTACTAGATTTAAGTGTACATTGCATGTTGTCTGATATAATAATGCATACATTTATACATTAGTTACTGAATGATTGAAGCGAATTAAAAATTGATTGTAGTATATGAATACTATGAACGGAATAATTCGAAACAATTGTATACATAATGAAAATGTTTAGTTACGATTCACACGATAGATTCATGACATATAGACCAACTGAAATGGAGACATTTATTTATGTATATTCTTATATTTTAGATTGCATATGTTCTTGTTTTGCAAAAGTACTTATATTGTATGTTCTTTTGCGTTCGTTCTCAACCTCTCATCTGATCTGTCTTATAGCAGGATTAACTACTAGATTTGCAGCAGGACGTAGTCACTGCAATGCTCAGTGTCCTACTTTTATTTTCACAAACGTTCTTCGTACAAATCGATATTTTCTTCCTTGTATGTGCTCTTCTTTGTATATTTTGCTATTTGTATACGTTTTAATTTGAGTATGTTTCTGCGTGGATTTGTTCTTGGTTGTATATGTTCTTGTTTGTATATAATCTTATTTGTATATCTTCTTTTTCCTACGTGTTCATGGTGGCATATATTCTTATTTGTACATGCGTTTGCGTGTACATGTTCTATTTTGTATAAGTTCGTTTTTGCATATTAATTGTATATATATATATATATATATATATATATCTTATGTACTTGTTTATATATTTTCTAGATCCTATACTCTCTTATTTTGCACAAACATTGCACACCGCCTATAACTAGTCTTCTGAGTATAAAATAAAGTTCCAGAGAAACCACCTAATTGAACATATGGAGTTAAAGTGAATAGCTCTTAATTCGTTTAAATTTAAATATTAATAACAATATGATCTATTATATATGTCCTAGTTAATATATGTTTTTGTTTATATATGATGTTGTTTATATATGTTCTTTGGGTCAAAGGGCATGAGTCCATGAACTGCTAGATGAGCAACCATATATGTTATTGCTGCTATATATTCTTGTTTGTGTATGTTTTTATTTGTATGTGTTCTTGTTTGAGTATGTTTTTATTTGTATATGTTCTTGTTTGAGTATGTTTTTATTTGTATGTGTTCTTGTTTGAGTAATTCTTATTTATATGTAATCTTGTTCGTAAATATTCATGGATGTGGATGTTTGTATTTATATATTCTTATTTATATATGTTTTAGTTTCCATATTTCTTTTTTATATTTTCTTGTTCTATTTTCTTACTTTTGCCAACAACCATGAGTTATATGTCCCTGTCGTAAAATGATAATCTTGTTTGTAAACGTGTCCTTAATGTGGAATGGTAATCTTGTTTGTAGATGAGTTCTCACTGTGATAAAGTAACCTTGTGTGTAGACGTGTTGCTGCTGTAATATTGAAATTTTGTTTGTAAACGTATAGCAAATTATTATAATAAACAAGCCATCATCTTAATGTTAACTGTAAACAATGTAACAAGAGAATAAGAAACTCCAAACCAAGCAAAAATAATTAAAGCATAAAAAGAGGCTTTTGATACAGATGTCCCCCGGGACAACGAAGATATAACAAAGGATTCCATATGTGGTAGTCAATCGCGACCATTTATTATATATGAGACCTGTCGACTAAAACGTATACACGTACACTGTACTACTTTCAGACTTGCGAGAAATCTTTTGGTTGACCTTGCCGATTTTTGACATGCGACTACAAGTATGTAAATAGCAACCAATTAAAGGTCAAATATTAATCAAAAACATAACGAACGGGGTCCACATTAATTCATCTAGATGGCATGTATCGTCGATAGCCAAAGTCGATGATATCAGAAACAATTCAGACGCTGGTCCATAAACGATGTCAAAACACCGAACAATATAATGTATGAGATAGCTGTTACTGGTCAATAGAAGATATTTAAAAAAAATCTTGACAATATAATTTAACGAAAAGTTGAATTAATGGTATGTAGACGATGTTTATACACTGGATAATAAAATTTTAGGAGTCTTAAGTTACAAGTCAGTAAATGTTCTGAAAACACTGGACGATACAATTTAGGAGTTCTCAATTACTGTTATGTAAATGATATTTAAAAAAAAACAATACAATTTGGAAGTTTTAGTTGATGTGAGTATTAGAAAAAAAATATTACAATAATTAAATAGCAGTTATACGTAGAACACTAAACAGAATAGACGTTTCTACCAAGAACGTCTTTATCAAGATAAGAATAAACAAACACATAATATAACCATTAAATCACGCAAAGACTATATTTCATTCATTTTGTACCTGACAGGTCTTTGATAATAAATATGAGTAAATGTCAGCTGTAACACTCTAATGAATATATTCAGACGGGGACCGGTGCACGCATGGACCTGTTCGGTGCGCACTGTTGATAACCTGTATCCATTACTTATAAATATCCTTACCAAATGACACCTACCACAAATAAGATTGTCTTTTCTTGTATTATTCATTAATCTCCGTCTGCCATTTGACTCTTTCAACACTTTAACATTAGTTTTCTTGGCAGTCTATGTAGCACTAAATATATAGTATCTGTAATGTCCCACTTTCCTGTTTGTTCATTGTCCAAGACTCGCATCCATAAGTTAGTATAGTAATTATATAGACCAGCAGAACTCTCTTCCTCATTTCTAATGACAAGGTTATATTACATAATATATTTTTCATTTTTCTGAATGTAGTTTTTGCCTGCCCTATTCTGCTTCTTATTTCTGTTGAATTTTTTCCTTCATATTTATGTAATCTTGTTTGTAAACGTATAGCACATTATTTTAATAAATAAGCCATATTCTTAATGTTAACTGTAAACAATGTAACAAGAGAATAAGAAACTTCAAACCAAGCAAACATAATTATAGCATAAAAAGAGGCACATGATACAGATATCCGCCGGGTCAACAAGTAAAAAAATAATTAAAACTAGGCAGTGAAAACACTTTATTCTTAAGAACTGAAGACTCTGAAGGATTTTGATATTACAAAGATAATATTCAGAATGTATAGGATTCCAAAAGTGGACGTCAATCTCGACCGTCGACTGTATATGAGACCTGTCAGCTAAAACGTAAACATGAACTATTCTACGACTTGCAAGAAATCTATTGGTTGGCCGTGACGATGTTTGCCATGCGACTCCAAGTATGTAAATAGCGACAAATTAAAAGTCCAATAGTAATCAAAAACATAACGAACGGGGTCCAAATTAATTCAGCTGGTCATTTATTATATATTGGATCTATTATAAACACCAAGGCATGATTAGGCATATAGAAATATAGCACTAGTAAAGAAAGATATACGTACAACTTCAACACTGAAAAAACAACATTTGAATCATGTGTAATATACTCAAATATACTATTTATATATTGAGCACAAGTTCAGGAAACCAGTAAATAATATAGCTAGAAGATCAATTGGGACATTAGAGGCAACAGAGATGTGGTTCTATAGAAGAATACTGAGGATTATATGGACTGCCAGAAAAACTAATGTAGAGGTGTTGAAAGAGTCAAATGCGAAGCGAAACTTAATCAATAATATAAGAAATAGACAATCTTCATGTTTTGGCCACTTCATGAGAAAGGTAGGGTTGGAGCTCATAGTCACAGGAGACAGAGGGCAACAACGTGAGAAAATATTAGAGAGTTTGACAACCTAGCAAGGCAGGGAAATAAGAACGATCTTGATACATAATACTATGGACAGAGAGCTGTGGAGAGCCATGACCGCCTATACCATTCGGCATAGCACCTGATGATGATGAGACGATCAATGACATGGAGCCCGCATGGAAAAGGGATACACGGAAAATATATAACATAAGTAAAAGAGAGATTATGAAGGACTTGACAGAGATGAGAATCAGATGGAATGCGGGTGAGCATATATACTAGGATAGAGCCACATTACAAATCCTTTCCGTGGCTTATGCACCAGATGACATGTCAACACCCAGGGGGTAGGTGGGAGACGTGCATTGATTGATCTCTATGATACATTACAGCCCAGTTTTATTTTGTGTAATTTCTCATTGTTGAAGAAATCTGCATATGCAAGTCCATATTTGTAAACAAAAGTAAACAATTCCCATGCTAAAAGCCGTACAGATGATTTAAGGAGTATGGTGTTAGGACTACATTTATCAGTGATAAACGATATGCCTAGGGATGATGTGGTCATCACCACGCCCGTTACATTTAGTTCCACAGAATATCGAATACCCATTTCCTTCGACTAAATTCGACCGTTGGTGATTTCAAAAAATATGTCCTAATGAACAGGAAATTGAATATCACATGACCAGATTAGAAGCTAACCTACTAATATTATTATTAACATTTTTAAAATATATATTTGGGCGATATCAGATTATCTCTAACAGTGTGGAAGCCAGCGTCATTCGTTAAAAATAAAATCAATAAGATAGATCACACCAAAGATAATGTGACAACATATGATGTCATACGCGAAATTACATCTGAAATGCATACAAACAGTACGATGACACTAAGAAGACATAGGCATGTTGTTATCTTATATTTAACATTAATAAGCTTGTTATAAAAATTAAAATATGAAAAATGAACTAACAATACAGTTCAAGAAATTGTGTCGACAAATACACAATCAATAAAGTTTGACAAAACTTGGTCAATTCAGAAACAAACATCTGCATCTCGGGGGGGGGGGGGGGGGTGAGAGAATAATTTGCATCTCTGGGGAAAAAAAGAACAATCAATGAAAACAATTGTGATTCTCTGTTATTTCTTTTACCTTTAATTGCCACGTTTCGGTTGTGTTTGCCATTCTGAATATTTCATTCAGCTGAATATTGTTTATCTTATTCCTTTAATTTCTTCACTGACCTGCCACCGAGATCAAAGGCCTAACCTTTAAACTCAAGGACAGGTAAATCTGTTTGTGAAATTATGTGTTTAAAGATGGTTCTGTTTCTTTCAACGATTATTTCAGTTCGATATTGTGTTCTTTAACTTCATTGATTTATTTCTGAAATGACATCTTGACATTTAGTGACGTTATTAGCGTGCGTGTTTATTCATTTATCCAGTGATTATTAACCTGTTGCCTGCTATGGTCTTGGTAGGCCAGCGAAGGGTTGAACACTTTTACTTACTGTGTATTTACATTAAATTGAGACGTTCAAATAAAAAAAATGTAGCATGCTAAAAAGTCGTGTGCAAGGACTTCGCACAGATCCGCACTTAATACTCACAATTCATATGACCCATTGTTGCCAGCAATGTGATTGCACGGTGAAATTATAGACACCCGTTAGAAATAAAAATGTATATGACAAAGAATATGCAGTTGAATTTTATACAACATTCACACACGTATATAAACGTTAATAAAATATATTTCATGGTAGTTATAAAATGGGAAACATATAGGTGAAAGATTCAGTGAGATTATTTGTATCATAACAATAACTAAATTCAGATGAATGAGAAACGTATTTTGTGTATTATGTCTTTTTTCTAATTAATCATCAATGCAGTCTCATTACAGGTACAGCTTACTCAAGTACTTACTCAAGTACTTACTCAAGTACTTACTCAAGTACTTACTCAAGTACTTACTCAAGTACTTACTCAAGTACTTACTCAAGTACTTACTCAAGTACTTACTCAAGTACTTAGTCAAGTAGCTAAGATGACTGTGTCGAATATATTAGCTGAGAAGACATTTGGGAGAATATGCTAGCTGAGAAGACATTTGGGAGAATATGCTAGCTGAGAAGACATTTAGGAGAATATGCTAGCTGAGAAGACATTTAGGAGAATATGCTAGCTGAGAAGACATTTGGGTGAATATGCTAGCTTTGAAGACATTTCGGAGAATCTGCTAGCTATGATGATATTTGGGAATAAATGCTAGCTGAGAAGACATTTGGGAGAATATGCTAGCTGAGAGGACATTTGGGAGAATATGCTAGCTGAGAAGACATTTGGAAGAATATGCTAGCTGAGAAGACATTTAGGAGAATATGCTAGCTGAGAAGACATTTGGGAGAATATGCTAGCTGAGAAGACATTTAGGAGAATATGCTAGCTAAGATGACAGACGAGTTAGCTAAGATAATGCGAGTCTGTAAACAGGAGTAATGGCAGCGGAGTGGCTACATAGCTATCTTATACCCGTGCCAAAACCATGCAAAGATTCTACAGACATAAAAGGTTATCGCATCATCACACCTTACATAATGTGTACGGTACGATTCTGAAAAGAATTGTCCCTAGCCGCATAACCAGGGAACTAGAGATCACAGGCGTTCACAATAACAACGTGAAAACAAATAACTTAGAACTTAGGTGAATACAGATCCAGAAGAGACACAGTCAGAAATGCAACAGTTCTTGCATATGAAGTTTACGAAGGTTTTCAGAATAAAGAAGAATCTGTAGTTGCAGCAATAGACCTAGAAGATGCGTATAATAGAGTCAGTGATACTCATCTGGTCGACATGCTAAGGAAGCATGATAACCATCTCTGCTGGATAGAAATTGTGCTAATCTGTAGAATGTTGCTGAGTTGTCGATCCTGGACGTCTGAGATCAGAACAATATCACCTGGTCCGTCACAATCCTCTCTGTCCCTAGTGATATTTAATGTGTGTGTGTTGAAATTGCACATTAGCACCCCTCCCCTCCAAGCAATTGTAGAGTTCTAACCTATGCTGATGATATTCTACAATACAACATGGACAAGAACAGAAATCACTAACAGTGTACACCGTGGATTAGATCAATTGTAGATATAGTGCAGAACATACAATGCTGTGATCAATCCCTCGAAAGTAAAGGTCGTCTGGTACTACTTAAATAATAATCTGATCAGTGTCGCAATGCCAGCTATCAGTTGCATGGGCTCATTCATTGAAAGAAAACAGGACCTTAAATATCTTGGGATAATCTATGATAGAAGTTTCTCATTCAACAAACACATCACAAATATGATTCAGAAGGCTAAAAGAGGGATTAGTGTCATCAAGGTTAAGGCAACCTTCGACATGAAGAAATTGGTACTGTTTTTGCTTCTATAAGTGATGGTGCTATCTGTCATAGATTATGATCGCAGCCTACTTACACTGTCACAGACACAAGTCGATAGATTTGGTAGCATAGGTTAGGTCGTACCGTAAAGTGACAAAATACAACGACCACAGGTTACACCAACGTCTAAAAGTGTCAGAAAGAAAACGAATCAAGCGTGGCAGAACATGGATGGCAGAGACTGAAGACACACTGCGAAGAGTATGTGCATTTGTAGAAATAGAAAAGGAAGTGATTATGCGCAGGTAGACACTGAGAAGAAATCATTGACTAAGGTAATAATACAACAAGATAAAGCGTGTCGAAAATGGACGGCTGTCATGGCCCAGGTTACAATGCATGAACTCGCACAGCAACACTCTAAATAACAAGATATAATTATATACACAGATGACTCACTTAGCAGAAATATAAATAAAAGCGGTTGCCTACAGAAACGGCGTGAAGTTGGTTGAGAAATCTTCAGCATACTCCAGTGCAACATCCAGCATGATGGTGGCGATAGAGGGAGTTACAACATCACTTAATTGGTTGATAACTGATACATCAACACACTCGATAATACTCGCAGACTCTCAAAGTATGCTGCGCAAAAGTGCATACTGAGAAAATACTGGCGGGACATACTGAACAATCCAATCGTCCAGAGCATTACATCGATATACTGCCCTGGCCGTGTTGAGGTCGGAGAAAACGAGAGAGCCGACGTATTGGCAGGCAATGCGACGATACACTGCACA
>CM067304.1:33990769-34035358 GCA_034231615.1 Meghimatium bilineatum | reverse complement strand
TCACCTGAAGAAACCAGGTGCAAGTCTATTATTTCACACGCATAAGTACCTGTCCGTTTGTTCAGTTAAACTAAAAGAATATGTATATATAATTGAAAAATTGACAATTCTAATAGCATTGTTCTCGACAAGAAAAGTTTGTGTTCTTACTTTTGAAAAGTTTGAACAATAATATTTACAGTAACTGTTTAAAGTATTTACAATATCTGTGTATAGATATGATCGTAGTGGAGTAGTGGTTAATTCCTTCCCTTTGTGCGCAAGAAGGCTCTGGTTCAAATCGCGTTTGCGAGGTCGTGTTTATCAAGAAGATATTTTAGGAATGTTACGGATTATCGTTTGAAGCTACGGTGTTACGTGGTATGAGTGGTACTCTCGGAAGGCTGCGTGTCGGTTCGCTGAGAGGGACATTGCACATATCGGGTAACCCGAGTGCACTGTAATCAGCTCTATACTCATTTGGAGTCTCTTTGTGATATATACAGTTGGAAGTAAAGGACATTGTCATGGAGAATTGATTAAATTTTATCTAAATTATTTTTTAATTGAGAATGAAAGTGATTGAATGAGAAACCCAGAAAGCGCGATGTTTCTTATTACTTACTAGCGAATTCTATGTACTATTTTTTTAGTTAGGTGACACGTACTCGTTTTTCCTTATATGACATGCATTTTTCTTATGTGACATGTACTCTTCTTACTTTTATGTGACATATTCTCTTATGTGACATGCACTCTTATGTGACATGTACTTTTATGTGACATGCACTCTTATGTGACATGTACTTTTATGTGACATGCACTCTTATGTGACATGTACTTTTATGTGACATGTACTTTTATGTGACATGTACTTTTATGTGACATGCACTCTTATGTGACATGTACTTTTATGTGACATGCACTCTTATGTGACATGTACTTTTATGTGACATGTACTCTTCTTATGTGACATGTACTTTATGTGACATATTCTCTTATGTGACATGTACTCTTATGTGATATACACTCCTACGTGATATGCACTCTTCTTTTATTATGGAACATGTACCCCGTTGTTCTTGTGTAACGTTCACTCTTCTTTTCGTATGTAACATGCACTTTTCATTTCGCATTTCACATAAACTTTTCATTTCGTATGTGACATTCAATCTTCTTGTCGTATGTGATATGTACTCTTCTTGTCGTATGTAACATGCACTTTTCATTTCGTATGTAACATGCATTCTTCTTTTCGTATGTAACATGCACTTTGGAAAATGTTATTACCACTGACAAGCTGAAAATAGTATATAATATTATGTTGTAGTTGGTTTCCATGCATCCTCCAGTGTTAATCGTGGTCACCACGTCCTGTATTCATTAAAACCTCGAGAATGTTATTTCAAATGTTCATATTGTCTTTACCATTGCAAACGCCAATGTCCAGATGTGACCACCATATTCGAAAACAACAATAAATATAGCTAATTATTGGTTAGAACATTAGTATTATGTTTGTTACTTGTCATACAAAATTTCCCTATAAGAGTGTGTAGCCTGTGTGCATAGTCATTATCTTTGAATCTGATCAATGCTGAACACTCTACTGGGTAAAAAAATGGTAACCAATACAAATATGAAGAATCCAGGAAGAATAGAAAACAGTCAGAAGGCAGATGCTGGAATGTGAACCAGTTTCGTTTAACTGGCACATGTCTGCCTTGCAACTTGAGTAAACACGTTTGCTGAAGTCAACCAATTATATCTTAGCTATAAACTCTTAGTCTTGGAATTTTTCACTTAAACGGAAATTTATTCTAAAAAATGACAAAGTTCAACATAGTGCGTTCGATATCAGGAGCTGGACTTAACACAAAGTTGTTAGCGAAATGAAGATCAATAAGAGTCTAATTTATACCAATATTAAAATTAAATTAAAAAAAAAATATGTATAGTTATCTCGGAAAGTCTGTTTATCAACTTCAATCACGGAATTACTATTTGTCTCACAGTGGATAGTCGAAGTAATGATGTTGCCTATAAATTTCAATTTCTACACCAGATCATTGGTCACTAGTTCTCTGGTGATAATTGTGATTCTGGTTAGTTCAAACCGTGCATTACCTCATTCAATATAATGATCCTTGACTTTCACACTATTGTTGAAATTTGTTGCTTTATTAGCGAGGTTCCTGTTTCTCCTGATATTTATAAGATTTCAGTAAAATATCCGTTCATTCAATTAACATTCGGCATTAAAGTTCGGCTAATTTTTGTGTGTAAACTGCAGGCTCAAATTCCCACTGGATCTCTATTGTAGCAGAAATACAGTTCTCCTAATTTCCAGCAGGATGTAGTCCAAGAAACAGAAATGAGTTTTGCGTCATTTTATTAGCTCTAAGAAAAACTATTAATATTTTATTTTAGCTGTTATTATAAGGCACGCCGCTTTCAACCGCGTATGTTAGACGAATATGTTATATATCAGATAATTTAACCATATCGATAATGTGTGTCGCGGTTCTGGTAATCCAATCATTAATGATACATTCAATTTGATTATATTTTATTTGAATCACGGAATACACACATAGACAATTACATCTAGAAAACATTAAGGGAAATTCTGTAATATATTGTGCAATCTATTTTGAAAGAAATCAGTTTTACAATGTCAGATTGTGACTGTTGTAAATACGTCATGGAAGAAATCAATTTACAGATTGTGGCCATCTGTCTATCGATCTATCTGTTCGCTAAAACCATAATTTGCCTTTAAGTGTCAGGTGTAGAAGGGTTTTCTGGAGTTGTCCCTGGTGTGTGCTGCGTATACTCTGGAATTTGCCTCCTCTATTATTTGGTGGTCCATCGTTTTGGCGGACGACCTTTAGGTCTGCCTTCAATGTATCTGTGTAGCATAGCTTGCCATTTGCTATTGTATGCTGTCTGATGGGTAGTCTGCTGATGTGTGCAAACCATTTGATCTGTTGTCTCTTCTGCTAATGTGTGCAAACCATTTGATCGGTTGTCTCTTAATAGATTCTATGTTGTGTCTGCGGGTCTCACCAATGGCTCACTAGACAAACCTCCTATGCAACAGAAAACCTTAGTAGATGACATGTCTTTATATTGCTGTTATCTTCTTATAGACTTATAAGAAGATAAGTCTTCATGGCACGTGCTTCATGGCACGTCATCTATACAATCCCGTAGTCGTAACCTTCGATAACAGTTACCATGTTGTTCCAACAGGCCGACGTTCTGCTCGAACTAGTTACCGGAACGTTGTGGGTGGGTGGAAGAACAAAGATACCAGTCGCAAGGGCCAGAGTTGTGCCCTGATGTCGACGTCTGTTTTTTGATGCATTAGACTCGAAACACCATCGAGTCGATTGACTGCTGGAACAGAGGGCGGAGCACTTATGCGGAATGACCCACGTGTTGTGAGACCAGTTTTCTAGTCAAGAATCAAGATTGTCACTGTTGTACACTTGTTTGTTGTTTGTTTGAGAACTCCAAGAGTTATGAGAAATTAGCTCTTACTTCCTATGTGTAATGGGGAGGTTTATGAGCTTCCTTTCATACCAAGGAGCTTCAAATTTCGACCTCGTGCAATGCCTATGGGAGGAGCCTTTCCCTCAAAAAGGGGGGGGGGTAATTGAAACGAGACGAGGCGAGCTGATAGTTTGATTAAGTCACCGATTGTTTGTCTATCCTCTGAGGAGGTTGTTCGCATCCAGTGAGATGTTCATCGTGTAGGAAGACTATTCCATAGCCACGCTTTGTCTCCCTAGGTTTCAGACCTAAATTCTTTCGTATGGCCGTCAAGGGTAACGGCGACGGTCGAATTAGACATGGTCGATACGCCGTCCTAGACGAGGCGCTGCTTTGCTAAACACGTCGGGGTTCTGGAATTCGACATGTGCATTTCTCACGCACTCGCCTCGTCCACTTGAGATGACCTTCCAATCCATCGTTAGGCGCGGGCTGTGTATTTCGTCTCTTTGCTATTTGCTATATTGTATCTCCCTCGACACCCGTAAAGGGTAAAAGAGGAAGGAAAGAAGAAGTAGCTATTGCGTATATTACACAAAGAGGTAGTTAACATACAAATCTAGGACGAGGAGCCCCGCAGTTAACCCTTGGGTACTGGACCCAATTCTCTTTGTATGGGCTGTGTAGAACAACGGTGGACAGTCGAATTGGTCTGGGTTTGTAGTGTAGTTAGAGATTTGCGGGTCGCCCCCTTCCTTTCCCGCAGTGTCTAGCGTCCACATCTCAACACTGCTTCGGTTAGACATTTGATCAATGCGCGTCTTGTGTGCAATTGGGAGCTGTATTCAAAGCTTTCTTCCATACCCGAGTACATGTTCAAGGCGGCGTATCCAGTACCTGAGTCATGACTCCTACTCTGAATGGTACCAATTGTGATGGGCATGACCCATCGAGCATGAACATCTCGACCATGAACACGCCAGTCGGTCTCGTGCTGGACCATTGTAGTTCCGTTGCCACTGAATCGACTCACGTACACTACGCTGCCCTCTAGCGTGTGTTTCCTTGTCTAGATTCGGTGTGTAATCATAAAATAACCGTAGAGGTTTCGGATATATTTCCTGTCTCTCTGCAGGCAAGTATCATTCCATCTATATCATCTACATCCATGGACACGAGTCTAAAGTGTTTGCCAGGAATACAGCAAGAGCAGCTGTATTTGTTTCCAGGGTACACCACGATGAGGTAATTTTAGGATCTTGGTGTTCTGCTAACTATGGTTAGCAGATAACGAGAGCAATGCAAAACCCTTATCACACGTTGTAAAGTAAATTCATCATGAAAGACATCATTTTACAGTGCCAGATTGTGACTGATGTAAATACATCATAATAGAAATCAGTTTACAGTGTCACATTGTGACTGTTGTAAATGCATCATGAACGTAATCAGTTTACATTGCCAAATTGTGACTGTTGTAAATACATCATGTAAAATATTCGATACAAATAATGGAAAAGGCGTTGTTATTTAGCTATGACATCACATCATCATGAACCATGAAGTATACTAGTGTGCTCAACTGACGAACTAATAATGTCCAAACAGAAGTAGGCATGGCTTCGCTGTGCCACGAGCCATGATGTATAACTGACTGACTAATAATGTTGAAGATGAAATAAAGGTCCAAAAACGCAGAGATGTTGACTTTATTGTGGTGTCCCCATACCCCTCCTTTAATCGAAGCGGCCACCGTCAACCAAGAGTATCACTAAAAGCACGAAAATCCGCAGTTTAAATTGGAAATCCTCAGGATCTTAGAAGAAATGCACTTATAATACGGCTTCACGTTCACGGAACGAACCTTCAACTTCTTTAGCACAATTAAAATGTCTAAACCACTAACGTTTGTTCACAATTTACAATATCTAAATCGCTAACTTGTGTTCACAATTAAAATTCCTAAATAAATAAATTGTGTTAACAGTTAAAATGACTACACCACTAACTTTCGTTCACAGTTAAATTGTCTAAACCAATAACTTTTGTTCAATTAAAATGTCTGAATCACTAACTTTCGTTCACAGTTAAAGTGTCTAAACCACTAACCTTTGTTCACAGTTACAATGTCTAAAACTCTATGTTGAGTTCTAGATACAAATTAAATGTATAAACCATCGAGTTCTAATCACAATTACGATGTCTAAGTTGTGTTTAGAAGTAACATGAACATTTTTCAACTTTCAATTTCCGGGACACGAAAAAGAAGTAAGGAATAGTAACGCCGTTTACATTCAATACATGTCGTAAGAGACGACTAGGGAGTATATGGGGTGAAGGTGGCTGTTCCATAACATATAGTGTCACGGTAACCCATACGCGGTGCAGCGGTTGGATGTGTCAGGTCGAAAAGTCCAGATATCATAGCAGAGCTGTAAGCTATGAGATAAACATATTGCATTTTCTAAAGCACCTCCTGTTAATTTGTAGGGATTTGAGAACTAACGTGGAAGAATAAACTGCACGTACATTGAACTGGTATCTTTGGATTACAAGATACTCGCTGTTTATTTCATCTGTTCTTTGTATGTATTACCTTGTAGAGGCACATTGTACCTTGTACCTTATAGATACTCACGTATTAATAAGATTGACTCACAAATACAGCAGCTGGACAATGAGAGTTAGTTCATTCCATAACACTAGGGAAGAGTGAGGGAATTTGGACCGGTAGGAGTATTGCACCCCAACCCCATGTATCTCAATAACTAATGGTCCATATTAATTTGAACCATAATGAAAATACACTAACAGTATGAGATCATTTCTAGGAACAATGTCCGATTTCAAGGAACAACGTCTGGTGTCTTTAAGTCCGCGAGAATTTTCACAATCTGTGATCACATTTTTACCAAGGAAAAAGTTGGGTCTTTGACGTGACATTGCAAGCTCAATTTTCGTTGTTGTTTTGCTGGTTGCACGGTAAGTTATTTTATCTGCAAAATTACTATTTCCCTACGTAAATAATGTACTTTATGCCAAATATACTTTATTATGAGACTTTGGAGTTTATGTGATTTAATGGGGGTATTTTAATACCTGTAGGGAGAAATAGACGGTCATTGGACCATTTCTCCCCACACATGGAAGGATTTCAGTATTCCATTATAAATTAATCACAAATTATTTTCAAATTTTATTTTGTTTAAACAATCGAAAAAATACATTGAAACTATATGAAATTTTCAATCTAAGCCTATTTTATAAATTTTCCAGTAAATACATGACCAGTGTTTACCAGAGAAAAGCAGATCAAGACAACGTACTAGCGTCCATTATGAGAGCTGCAGTGACTGCCATTGCATATGGCATGTCTGTTAGATACGCTTCCATGGAATATGCAAAAGCTCGTACAACACTACTAAAAAATATTTAAATGTCAACATTTGCGGTAATGAGACTCTCCCCAAATTATCAACGCAGTCATTTTTTTAATCATGAACAGGAAGGGAGCCTGGCCAATTATCTTGATAAGTGCTCCAAAATGTTTCATGGACGAACTTCAAAAATTGCTCGTACTCTTGCCTTTGCAAATGACAACATTAAATCATTTGAAATGTCCACAAACATGGATAAGTAGAGAATGGATTTCTAAATCGACATCGACAATTGTCAATAAGACAGCCAGAAGCAACATCATTGACACGAGCAACTGCATTGAATGTGCAGCATGGATGGTGTAGAAAGTATAGACATAAATATTGGTTTATATGTTGTGTTTGAGATTAAGAAAGAGAACAAGATATAGATATAAATATTGGTTTATATGTTGTGTTTGAGATTGAGAAAGAGAACAAGAAATAGATATAAATATTGGTTTATATGTTGTGTTTGAGATTAAGAAAGAGAACAAAATATATAATTAGGAAAGTCCTGCAGCGTAAAGATGAAGATAGTGATGTGGAAATCAGTGTTTTAAGAAAATGTTGAATAATGTTTATTACGTTTTTTTTACCTACTGTAGAAGATAGAGGGACTCTTATGAGTCAAATAGCAATATGAGTCTTATATAGCAATTTTACCACATCCTATTTGCTGCAAAGGCACAAAAAATAACAGACATATATCTACGTTTCAAGATATCCTTTAATAATATATAATTGTATTGACTGATTTTCATGGACTATTTCTCCTACTTATTTTGGTCCATTTCACCGCACTATTGTATCACTGTCTGAAATGTTTTTTTTAATATAAAGTTTCAATGTGTAACCATTCTTTGAAGAGTATATTTTGAAATGAATGGATATTTCACTTACTGATATGAATACCATCTCAGACTTATTATTATTTATATAGTTTTATATATTTTAGTGAAAAATGGAAAATGAAACATATCACCGAAAGAACATATTAACTAACACAATAGACAGAAAGTTGTGGAGAAATATGAACCCTACACCACTACGCATGACACTGATTGATAAAATGATCATGTCCTGCTCTACAACATATAACAAGTACCTTCTGTCACAAAATCCAAGCGTTGAGTAAACCTGATTCTGAAATCATAAACAGTACATTACAATTTCATATTGTGTAATGAAATATTCAAAAACTGACGCTCAGTGACTGGTGCATAAAAGTTAAGACCATTTTGTAAAATTGTAGAGATAAATCACCAATGTCTGATAATCTATAATGGATGTAGGTCAGGTTGTACTGCCTAAGCGAAAGCAATCACTGAAAGATAACAACCATCGATAAATGTTCCAAGCAATTGATGATAAAATATAAGATAATTTATATCCGCAGACAGGAAGTCGATTATTATAACTGTAGATCGACAAATTGTCATAATTTTAATGAAAACATATTATTTAGAAGCAAAGATGTATTTTTATGGCATATTTACATTCTAGGTTCTGTATGGTTGAATTAAGTTGACACAAATTGCAAATGGTAGCAGTGTTTTGTTTTTGTGATTATATTGTTTTTCTCTTCTATAAGTCAAAACGTATCCAATTGTAGATTTATTTTCTGACCATCATGTGGTTTTGAGTGCAACTGGGCGAGTTCCTCATGCACTGCAATCTGGACCCTCAAAGCAGACCATTTTCGACACGCTTTATTTAGTTTTATTATTACGTTGGTCAGTGTTTTTTTCTGAGTATCTACCTTGACCAATTCACTGCCCTTTGCTATTTCCTAAATTCCCATAGTCTTCGCAGTGTGGCTTCAGTCTTTGTCATCCGTGATACGCTTGATATGTTCTCCCTTTTGCTCATCTGCTTTAGACTAGACTATTATTATCCCATGCTACCAGTGCCAAACCTGGACAATGACAGCACAAGACAAAAGAAAAATAGTGACAGCAGAAATGGCATGTCTACGAAGAATACTCGGAGTGTAATTAAGAGATAGAATTAGAAACCATAATATCAAACAAATAACCAAAGGAATACCCGTATTTGAACACATCAAGAGACAATAGATCAAGTGGTTTTCACACACTTCCAGACTACCAATAAACAGCATGCCACAGATGACCATGACACATAGAGATCACGGATATAAAACGAGAGGTAAATCATATAAAAGATTTATCACACAAATAAAAAAGGCAACGGGAACAAGCTCATAAACAGCACACAAAAAGGCCATTTCCAAATAACTCTTCATACAATGACGCCGCAAAGCAAGCAAGGGCCACATCCTATAGATAGATATATAGAGTTTGACTCATCTACACGTTGGTGTGATGGATGATGATTGTTCTGTTACCTTACGGTACGACCTCACCTGACGACGCACTTTAATACTGAGATCAAGAAAAAATCTCATGACAGAGATGGATGTATACCTAGTACACCTCAGTACCACTCTCATTGCCTCGTTTTGGACTTTTTCCAATCTAGCGACTTCTGTCTGCGACAGTGTTAGTAGGCCGAAAACATAATCTATGACAGATATCACCATAACTTGTTGATGCAAAAACAGTACTAATTACTGCATGTCAAATATGGCCAGAACCTTGCTAACATAATCCCTCTGTTTTGTGATTTTTGTGGTGTATTTATTGAATGCACGACTACTATCAATGGTTATCCCAGAATATGTAAGGTCATGTTTTCTTTCAATGGATGAGCCTATGCAACTGACAGCTATCAGTGTATTATTGACCAGATTATTATTCAAGTTTCTATAGAAGAATGCGGATAATACGAAGAACTGCCAGGAAAACTAATGTGGAGGCAGTTGCAAGAGTCAAATTTGAGACGGAGCGTAATCAATAAAATAAGAAAAAAAAAACAATCTTCATTTTTTGGCCACGTTATGAGACAGGGAGGTTTGGAGAGCACAGTTACAACTCACAAGATTGAAGGCAATAAAATATTAAACATCTTAACAACCAGGCACGGCATGGAAACAACAACGTTCCTGATAAGGTTAATTTGTAGGAGGTTAATTTGCTGGATACTGAGCTGTGTAGAGCTATGATCGCCTACGCCAACCGGCATGGTAACTGATGATGATGAATATGAACCGAGCTAAGGAAGGGGGCGTTTATCATTACTCGATTTAATGTATGTGAGGTAAATAAGCCCGGACCACGTTTCGACGAAAATGACAGCTTCCACATGGACGAAAAGTAAGCGGCGAACACCAATATCAGATTAGAACTGCAGAAAAACAGTGGTGTCACGTGACAACTATAACAAATAGAAGACAATTCAGTTTTTCTAATTACCAGAAACAAATATAATAAAACAAAGAAAACATTTAGACCGAAACGCCTTTATTAAGAATATTAACTAACAAACGAAGAGCAAAGCACGGCACTGCGAACAATCGAATGACGATTCTAAATGAGATAATAAATGCCAGACATGAACAAATGAAAATTTGAGAAACATAGACACATCAAGAAGTGGAAATTGACAAACACAACAGAATATCTGCATGTAAGAATGAAGGTTGTTAAGACTGAATGATCACAGGGTACTAACAATGTTACTACACCGCTAGGGTATACCTAGGTAGTTCATCCGTGACCAAATGTTTTCATACGAGACCTGTCTACTAAAACGTAAACTAGAAGTAATTTCCGATATGCGTAAAACCTATTGGTTGGCCTTTACTATTTTTTGCATACGACTCCAAGTATGTTAAGAGCGACTTATCAAAAGCCCAGTAATAATCAAAAACGTCACGAATGTGGTCCAAATTAATTCAGTTAGAAGGCATGTAGTACAGGTGGTATCAACTTTTCATCAGACCGTCATTAACTAGTACTACTTGGACTTGACAGAATCACGTAGTCACACAAGACAATATTGAGTACACCGAAAAAAGCCAGAACGTTCATATTTTATTACAAATCATAAGCGGGTTAAGTATAATAAATCTGCCCCCACTCACCGTTTCACAAAATTACAAATATCCATTGCCGTATCTGCGCTTGAAATGGAATTCCTCAGAATCAATAACTAAAAATAAAGTATGATGCTTCAGATACATTTCACTACATAACCAGTTCTTCATCTATAATTCAATATATAGCCGAATACATTTTATTGTGTAGGCTTATCTCGTGTATTTATATGGGTAGAAATGTGTGAATACCTCGAGACAAGAGCTTAATGTATTTCCGGAATCGTCCTTATTCAGCTCTGAACTTAACATGTAAGGGAATCGCATATCAATACTGCAACTGGATATTTCAATTTAACTGATTTTGCATTCTAATATAATATAATAGACTAGACATCCGATATTAACAGCTTGATGGAATGCATCGTTCATCATATATACAGCCAGCCAGATTTTGTTCCTTGTATTATACTTCTGATTCATTCTGCGTTCGTTCTCAAACTCCTATAGATTAGCAAAATGTAGTTCAGAGAACATAATGTGTTGTGTCATAATTTACTGCGATAACTGCGCTTTTCGGACTATCGTATTCTACTTTAGTATGAGCTCTGGGTAACTTAACCCTCTAGGGATGGGACCAGTCAACTACATATAGTCCTCGGAGGAAGTCCAATGCAGCAGTATCCGGGGCTTCCTGTATATATGTAATTCTTTAAACATACCTTATTGAGATTTTCATATTTGATGTAAATTTACAATTTTAGTCAGCACGTACATACATTTTACAATTAAAACGGGTAGAGATTTACTTAGTAGTGCATATTGATGAAACATGCAATGCATTCCTAGAGTTTGGTGTGCTAATTTGTGGGTAGGGCATATTGATGAAGCATGCAGTGGGATTCTGCTTGTTTAGTGACTTAGTTCTTCGCTAGGACATGTTGAAGCGTACAGTGGATTTTCCGGGGTTGGTGAGCTAGTTCTCGACTAGGGCATATTAATGAAGCATGCATTAAGTTCATCGGGACTTGGCGAGCTAGATGTTTTACATTTTTTCTACAAGCTAGCATAGCTGGAGCATCATTCTTACAAAATCCACAAAAGATTCTCAATTTCAGACATCGAGTCCCAACAGTTATTTGTCTTTGTTATAATATCCTCAATTTGTATAGTGGGTTCAAGTACAGTACACAGTGGTGAATCGTATCACCCGTTGTTGCAGGGGTTCGAATGGGGAATAAAGAAAAACAACATCGTAACATGTAATGCATGTCGCAAGAAGCGACTAAGGACGTTTTCGGAATTGAAGTTGTCTGATTCCAGTATAGGGCCAAAATTGTCTCACACAAAGCTAAAGACGTACGTGTCAATGTTGAAAAAATCATATATCGCTTTTATATGTCTGTATATGAGACCTGTCTAATAAAACGTAAACAAGAAATAGTTTCCGATTTGCGTGAAATCTATTGGTTGGTCTTGACTATTTTTTCCGGATGTAAACAGCGTGATGGAACGCATCGTTCATCATAGATACAGCCAGCCTGATTTTGCTCTTTGTATTATACTTCTGAGTCTTTCCGCGTTCGTTCTCAAACTCTAAATTGACTGAATTAATCATTCACTTGATTTTCATTGACTGTCACATGACGCATAATCATGGTGACCAATAAAGATCACATGAATAATCGAGTGTGCCATTACCAATGCTAGATTTCCTATTAGCCACTATGTCTTATATTGTAGAAAGTCATAAAATTAATTACACTTTCGTTCGCTGTATTTTACATTGTGTCGCGCGTGGACGTGGTGGTATGGCTTTTGTTTCAAATTTGTGATGGTTTCATTCAGGATTTAGTGTTTATTCCTTCTAAAGGACTGGTATTTTTCTGTCGCTGACCAAATTACAAAAACAAAACTAGTCCATATATGGCGTGTGACAACAAAGGCAAGCAACCTTTATAACACGGTTACACGTACCACCGATCTGCAACTCCGTAACAGAAAATATGCAATATTTATCACACAGATACACGTACCACCTAATTGCAATTATCTAATTTAAAATATGCAATATATACAGTTTATATATATATATATATATATATATATATATATATATATATATATATATATATATATATATATATATATATATATATATAATTTTGCATCATTCAAGCGACTAATGCTATGTACAAATAAACACAAAGAAACAAAAAGTCAGCTATCTATCTATCTATCTAGGTGAATGATGGTTGATAGTGTCCACACTTGCTGTTAAGCGCAAGGTTTGGAGCTTCGGTTGTCCATGTTTGCTCAAGGTAAACTTGATGTTTTCTACTCACAGTTTTCTTGGTCTATCTTTGGCTTTATGTCTAGATATTCTTGTTGCCTAAACTAAATAGGAATATTGTAAAATGCCACATATACTGCACATATATCATCAGTGGTTATTAATGTTGGCCATGTGTCACTTTCGGAACACGAAGACTTGACTATTGCCTCGGAGAAAAAGTGCGAAATTGGAGGCCAATCACCGTCGTGGGACCTACAAATTTGCAAAGATACACATACCTCAAAAAGGGGGTGGGGGCATATACCATGGAGAGACCACAAAAGAGAGACAACTTTAACAATACACAATACGAATTAATAGCGACATAGATTAGAAAATCTTGGTGTCTTAAAAAAAACAACGTCAATGGCAGTTTTGATGCAGCAGGGAGGGAGTGGGGGGGTGCTCACACGTAAGAATTTTTTTTCTTCAAAAAGAAGTCCCAGACCAAAAAGTGTTTAGACCTTTGTCCTACATTAATGTATGGCTCAAAAATATGACAGTCAGCACAAATATAAGACATAATTGATAGCGTCGAGATTTGGATATATAAGAGAAGAGGGAGAGTATAGAAAGAGAAGAAATCAAAAAAAATTCTGAGAATACTGCATATTAAATAAAAATTATTAAAGGAATAATACATATACAATATCATATTTTGTACATATTAAAACATATCACACCTATATTTAAGATATTACTTGAAGATAGACTCGTAGAGCAGTGATCAAGAGGTAGCAAGAGATCCAAGATGGATAGAAATATAATGAGATTGATAGGAAACTGTCTAGCAGAATGCACTGCCAAGACAGAAAATGTTGGAGGTCAGATGCAACCAACCCTCGATGCGGAGACATAACAATGCCTTAAAACGCTAACTCGTATGAAAAGATACAATAATGATAATAAAGAAGTATGAGAGCTAAACAAATAAACGTTTCGGTATGAGTCCTTTGTCAGAACAATAGAGATAATATATATAAGGAAAGAACAATACTTTTACAAAGTATTATTGAAACTATATGCAACCAGTCAAACCGTTCTGAATAAGTGTCATTTCATGGTCACTAATTGGGAGCAAAGAATAGCAACAATGCAACTGATCATGTATGTTGTAAGAGATGACAGGTGATTTATGTTGGTAGAGCTGGCTGTCCCATGTGTTAGATGCTCACATTGTTACAAAATCATCATGAAACATTGTGTTACGCAGCCACGCTTATATGCCACGCGTTTATGCAGCCACGCAGTAAACCACGACATAACGTATTCTGTACTAATGACTACACCCTGCTAATCTGCAGGAATATGCATACAAGCACAGAAAACGTATGTGTATTGTATCAACTCCTCTCTGACTTTGCCCTTTTAATTTTATATTGGTTCTAGATATGCCTACTGACAGAAAGCTTAAGAACGACAGAAGAGCGAAATGATTGTAAGACATCGATCCTTCAAGATTTATAGGGATTATTTCTGTGTTAGACTGCGTTCTGCGTCGCACAACTTGACATATGAAGGTGTTTTTTCTGTAACACAGCGAATCTGCTACCGAGTTTCTAGCGAGTCGACTTGAACTTCAAGTGTTAGCTTTGATCTACTCACTTTGAGAATACGACATACAAAATGACCGAGCACCAGCAAAGACCTGTGTACTGGAAGTAAACATCAGATGACAGGCTGATTTTTATTATTTCTGTGCCAAATATTAGTTGGCATTGGAGTTTTTGGCAGATGACTCCAAGTATATAAATAATAACCAAAGAAAACACAACAATACTAAAACACGTAAGAAATGAAATCGTGTTTATCTTTTGTACAGTGGTCTTTTCAGTCGACGGTCTAGCATAAATTACATATTAAAACTTGTAGCAATACCAGGTCGTAAAATTATGGTGATTACCAATGCAGTGTTCTCCTGCTGAAATTGTTTATTTCGGGCGATTGACTAAAACAAAAATGCGAAACACGCATGAAAAAAACCAGCGGGAGTCTGAGAACAGCCGAACATGCAGTGTTATTCGTATATAACGTGTCCTATTTGGGTGTCTAACTATACTCTATGTCTATATGCCCTCTTTGTGTGTCTGTCAAGTTCTATTTTATTTGACGTAAAGTCTTAGTATCTGACTTTTTCTCTATGTGCACCTAACATGTTCCCATTTTTAATCTAACGTCTTCCCTTTGCTTATCTAATGTTTTGTCGGTGTGTGCTTGGCGGTCTCCCTTTGTATATAACATTTTCTTCAATTATACCTAGCGTTTTCTCTTTGTGTAACTAATATTTTTGTTAATATCACTTTTTATCTATGTGTATCTAACGTTTCTCTGCGTGTACCTGATGTGTTATTTTTGTGTTCCTGACGGTTTTGCTCTTTGTATAGCTAACGTGATATCTACTTTGTGTATAAACAATTTTCTCAGAGTGTACCTGACGCGTTCTCTTTTTTTTTATATAACGTTCTCTTTTTAGCGTGCATGACAAGTTCTCAATGCGTAACTATATAGTGCTCTGTGTACACAAAATGTTCCATATGTGGTAATGCTTTATGAATACTACTGTCTTTTATTATAAATATGTCTTCTAGTACTACACACGACTACCATCTTTCATAGTACTTGCACAAGACTTCATTTTAACTGTGGTAAGTCGTGTTGTGCTCAGACAAGACTTAATTTTAACTGTGATAAGTCGTGTTGTGCTCAGACAGGATTATCATCTTAACTGTGATAAGTCGTGTTGTGCTCAGACAGGACTATCATCTTAACTGTGATAAGTCGTGTTGTGCTCAGACAGGACTATCATCTTAACTGTGATAAGTCGTGTTGTGCTCAGACAGGACTATCATCTTAACTGTGGTAAGTCGTGTTGTGCTCAGACAAGACTATCATCTTAACTGTGGTAAGTCGTGTTGTGCTCAGACAGGACTATCATCTTAACTGTGGTAAGTCGTGTTGTGCTCAGACAGGACTATCATCTTAACTGTGGTAAGTCGTGTTGTGCTCAGACAAGACTATCATCTTAACTGTGGTAAGTCGTGTTGTGCTCAGACAGGACTATCATCTTAACTGTGGTAAGTCGTGTTGTGCTCAGACAGGACTATCATCTTAACTGTGGTAAGTCGTGTTGTGCTCAGACAGGACTATCATCTTAACTGTGGTAAGTCGTGTTGTGCTCAGACAAGACTATCATCTTAACTGTGATAAGTCGTGTTGTGCTCAGACACGACTATCATCTTAACTGTGGTATGTCTTGCAGTACTCACACAAGGGTACCATCTTAACTGTGGTATGTCGTGTCGTACGTAGACAAGACTACCATCTTAACTGTGATATATCTTGCATCAATCACACACAACTTCCAATTTTATTGTGGTTTTATTGTAGTACCCACACAAGACTCTCATCTGTATTGTGATATATTAAAAGTAATAAAATCAGATCTTCCCATTCAGAAATGCATTTAGCAATTGAGTCAAACAACACAATCTATACCCACATTTTTCAGCTGCAGAAGATTATGCTTTCTGTTGAATTAGATCTATGAGGATATTTAAAACATCGGTAAACCATGTGCATTGGGCTCACGATGTTGCTGATTCTATCCAATTGGATCCCTGGATATTATCGTTTTAAGACAGGGAGTTAAGTACTACATTGGGTGCATGTGTCTGGCGTTTAGTCACTTCCTTGATGAGGGGCGATGTTGATAATGATAAATCTTAGTACAAAGATGTCAATCCGCTACACCTACAGAATAGTTTTGAGTAATTGTCTATAAATATTGCAACATAACTGAAGATAACAATATTGTTGCCAAAACTTAAGCAATAATAAGCTTCGCTCCATTCTCTGAACGTGATCACTTTATATTGTGTGCTTTTCTATACATATTTAATGGATAAACTAATCCGGGCATTCTCTAGAATGCTTTCTCTACTTGTCTGTATCCTTTTATGCGAATATATTTTATGAAAATCTTTGCAAGCACTTTTTCTTTATTTATTGACTCTTGTGAACAAGATAGTGGTGTTTCACAGGCCGAGACAAATGTCGAAAGAGAATAATCATATTTTGTGAACTGTGTTGAATACCTTTCGGATAACAGTATTATTATTATTAATAATTCAGAATGTCTCAAAGAAAATATTTCTTCTAGATTTAAGTGTACATTGCATGTTGTCTGATATAATAATGCATACATTTATACATTAGTTACTGAATGATTGAAGCGAATTGAAAATTGATTGTAGTATATGAATACTATGAACGGAATAATTCGAAACAATTGCATACATAATGAAAATGTTTAGTTACGATTCACACGATAGATTCATGACATATAGACCAACTGAAATGGAGACATTTATTTATGTATATTCTTATATTTTAGATTGCATATGTTCTTGTTTTGCAAAAGCACTTATATTGTATGTTCTTTTTCGTTCGTTCTCAACCTCTCATCTGATCTGTCTTATAGCAGGATTAACTACTAGATTTGAAGCAGGACGTAGTCACTGCAATGCTCAGTGTCCTACTTTTATTTTCACAAACGTTCTTCGTACAAATCGATATTTTCTTCCTTGTATGTGCTCTTCTTTGTATATTTTGCTATTTGTATACGTTTTAATTTGAGTATGTTTCTGCGTGGATTTGTTCTTGGTTGTATACGTTCTTGTTTGTATATAATCTTATTTGTATATCTTCTTCTTCATACGTGTTCATGGTGGCATATATTCTTATTTGTACATGCTTTTGCGTGTACATGTTCTATTTTGTATAAGTTCATTTTTGCATATTAATTGTGTATATATATATCTTATGTACTTGTTTATATATGTTCTAGATCCTATACTCTCTTATTTTGCACAAACATTGCACACCGCCTATAACTAGTCTTCTGAGTATAAAATAAAGTTCCAGAGAAACCACCTAATTGAACATATGGAGTTAAAGTGAATAGCTCTTAATTCGTTTAAATTTAAATATTAATAAACATATGATCTATTATATATGGTCGTATTTATATATGTCCTAGTTAATATATGTTTTTGTTTATATATGATGTTGTTTATATATGTTCTTTGGGTCAAAGGGCATGAGTCCATGAACTGCTGGATGAGCAACCATATATGTTCTTGCTGCTATATATTCTTGTTTGAGTATGTTTTTATTTGTATATGTTCTTGTTTGAGTATGTTTTTATTTGTATATGTTCTTGTTTGAGTATGTTTTTATTTGTATATGTTCTTGTTTGAGTATTTATTATTTATATATAATCTTGTTCGTAAATATTCATGGATGTGGATGTTTGTATTTATATATTCTTATTTATATATGTTTTAGTTTCCATATTTCTTTTTTATATTTTCTTGTTCTATTTTCTTACTTTTGCCAACAACCATGCGTTATATGTCCCTGTCGTAAAATGCTAATCTTGTTTGTAAACGTGTCCTTAATGTGGAATGGTAATCTTGTTTGTAGATGAGTTCTCACTGTGATATAGTAACCTTGTGTGTAGATGAGTTCTCACTGTGATATAGTAACCTTGTTTGTAGACGTATTGCTGCTGTAATATTGAAATTTTGTTTGTAAACGTATAGCAAATTATTATAATACACAAGCCATCATCTTAATGTTAACTGTAAACAATGTAACAAGAGAATAAGAAACTCCAAACCAAGCAAACATAATTAAAGCATAAAAAGAGGCTTTTGATACAGATGTCCCCCGGGACAACGAAGATATAACAAAGGATTCCATATGTGGTAGTCAATCGCGACAATTTATTATATATGAGACCTGTAGACTAAAACGTAAACACGTACAATGTACTACTTTCAGACTTGCGAGAAATCTTTTGGTAGACCTTGCCGATTTTTGACATGCGACTACAAGTATGTAAATAGCAACCAATTAAAGGTCAAATATTAATCAAAAATATAACGAACGGGGTCCAAATTAATTCATCTAGATGGCATGTATCGTCGATAGCCAAAGTCGATGATATCAGAAACAATTCAGACGCTGGTCCATAAACGATGTCAAAACACCGAACAATATAATGTATGAGATAGCAGTTACTGGTCAATAGAAGATATTTAAAAAAAATCTTGACAATATAATTATACGAAAAGTTGAATTAATGGTATGTAGACGATGTTTATACACTGGATAATAAAATTTTAGGAGTCTTAAGTTACACGTCAGTAAATGTTCTGAAAACACTGGACGATACAATTTAGGAGTTCTCAATTACTGTTATGTAAATGATATTTTTTTAAAAAAACAATACAATTTGGAAGTTTTAGTTGATGTGAGTATTAGAAAAAAAATATTACAATAATTAAATAGCAGTTATACGTAGAACACTACACAGAATAGACGTTTCTACCAAGAACGTCTTTATCAAGATAAGAATAAACAAACACATAATATAACCATTAAATCACGCCAAGACTATATTTCATTCATTTTGTACCTGACAGGTCTTTGATAATAAATATGATTAAATGTCAGCTGTAACACTCTAATGAATATATTCAGACGGGGACTGGTGCAGGCATGGACCTGTTCGGTGCGCACTGTTGATAACCTGCATCCATTACTTATAAATATCCCTACCAAATGACACCTACCAAAAATAAGATTGTCTTTTCTTGTATTATTCATTAATCTCCGTCTGCCATTTGACTCTTTCAACACTTTAACATTAGTTTTCTTGGCAGTCTATGTAGCACTAAATATATAGTATCTGTAATGTCCCACTTTCCTGTTTGTTCATTGTCCAAGACTCGCATCCATAAGTTAGTATAGTAATTATATAGACCAGCAGAACTCTCTTCCTCATTTCTAATGACAAGGTTATATTACATAATATATTTTTCATTTTTCTGAATGTAGTTTTTGCCTGCCCTATTCTGCTTCTTATTTCTGTTGAATTTTTTCCTTCATATTTATGTAATCTTGTTTGTAAACGTATAGCACATTATTTTAATAAATAAGCCATATTCTTAATGTTAACTGTAAACAATGTAACAAGAGAATAAGAAACTTCAAACCAAGCAAACATAATTATAGCATAAAAAGAGGCACCTGATACAGATATCCGCCGAGTCAACAAGTAAAAAAATAATTAAAACTAGGCAGTGAAAACACTTTATTCTTAAGAACTGAAGACTCTGAAGGATTTTGATATTACAAAGATAATATTCAGAATGTATAGGATTCCAAAAGTGGACGTCAATCTCGACCGTCGACTGTATATGAGACCTGTCAGCTAAAACGTAAACATGAACTATTCTACGACTTGCAAGAAATCTATTGGTTGGCCGTGACGATGTTTGCCATGCGACTCCAAGTATGTAAATAGCGACAAATTAAAAGTCCAATAGTAATCAAAAACATAACGAACGGGGTCCAAATTAATTCAGCTGGTCATTTATTATATACTGAATCTACTATAAACACCACGGCATGATTAGGCATATAGAAATATAGCACTAGTAAAGAAAGATATACGTACAACTTCAACACTGAAAAAACAACATTTGAATCATGTGTAATATACTCAAATATAATATTTATAGATTGAGCACAAGTTCAGGAAACCAGTAAATAATAAAGCTAGAAGATCAATTGGGACATTAGAGGCAACAGAGATGTGGTTCTATAGAAGAATGCTGAGGATTATATGGACTGCCAGAAAAACTAATGTAGAGGTGTTGAAAGAGTCAAATGCGAAGCGAAACTTAATCAATAATATAAGAAATAGACAATCTTCATGTTTTGGCCACTTCATGAGAAAGGTAGGGTTGGAGAACATAGTCACAGGAGACAGAGGGCAACAACGTGAGAAAATATTAGAGAGTTTGACAACCTAGCAAGGCAGGGAAATAAGAACGATCTTGATACATAATACTATGGACAGAGAGCTGTGGAGAGCCATGACCGCCTACACCATTCGGCATAGCACCTGATGATGATGAGACGATCAATGACATGGAGCCCGCATGGAAAAGGGATACACGGAAAATATATAACATAAGTAAAAGAGAGATTATGAAGGACTTGACAGAGATGAGAATCAGATGGAATGCGGGTGAGCATATATACTAGGATAGAGCCACATTACAAATCCTTTCCGTGGCTTATGCACCAGATGCCATGTAAACACCCAGGGGGTAGGTGGGAGACGTGCATTGATTGATCTATACGATACATTACAGCCAAGTTTTATTTTGTGTAATTTCTCATTGTTGAAGAAATCTGCATATGCAAGTCCATATTTGTAAACAAAAGTAAACAATTCCCATGTTAAAAGCCGTATAGATGATTTAAGGAGTATGGTGTTAGGACTACATTTATCAGTGATAAACGATATGCCTAGGGATGATGTGGTCATCATCACGCCCGTTACATTTAGTTCCACAGAATATCGAATACCCATTTCCTTCGACTAAATTCGACCGTTGGTGATTTCAAAAAATATTTCCTAATGAACTGGAAATTGAATATCATATGACCAGATTAGAAGCTAACCTACTAATATTATTATTAACATTTTTAAAATATATATTTGGGCGATATCAGATTATCTCTAACAGTGTGGAAGCCAGCGTCATTCCTTAAAAATAAAATCAATAAGATAGATCACACCAAAGATAACGTGACAACATATGATGTCATACGCGAAATTACATCTGAAATGCATACAAACAGTACGATGACACTAAGAAGACATAGGCATGTTGTTATCTTATATTTAACATTAATAAGCTTGTTATAAAAATTAAAATATGAAAAATGAACTAACAATACAGTTCAAGAAATTGTGTCGACAAATACACAATCAATAAAGTTTGACAAATCTTGGTCAATTCAGAAACAAACATCTGCATCTCGGGGGGGGGGGGGGAGTGAGAGAATAATTTGCATCTCTGGGAAAATAAAGAACAATCAATGAAAACAATTGTGATTCTCTGTTATTTCTTTTATCTTTAATTGCCATGTTTCGGTTGTGTTTGCCATTCTGAATATTTCATTCAGCTGAATATTGTTTATCTTATTCCTTTAATTTCTTCACTGACCTGCCACCGAGATCAAAGGCCTAACCTTTAAACTCAAGGACAGGTAAATCTGTTTGTGAAATTATGTGTTTAAAGATGGTTCTGTTTCTTTCAACGATTATTTCAGTTCGATATTGTGTTCTTTAACTTCATTGATTTATTTCTGAAATGACATCTTGACATTTAGTGACGTTATTAGCGTGCGTGTTTATTCATTTATCCAGTGATTATTAACCTGTTGCCTGCTATGGTCTTGGTAGGCCAGCGAAGGGTTGAACACTTTTACTTACTGTGTATTTACATTAAATTGAGACGTTCAAATAAAAAAAAATGTAGCATGCTAAAAAGTCGTGTGCAAGGACTTCGCACAGATCCGCACTTAATACTCACAATGCATATGACTCATTGTTGCCAGCAATGTGATTGCACGGTAAAATTATAGACACCCGTTAGAAATAAAAATGTATATGACAAAGAATATGCAGTTGAATTGTATACAGCATTCACACACGTATATAAACGTTAATAAAATATATTTCATGGTAGTTATAAAATGGGAAAGATATAGGTGAAAGATTCAGTGAGATTATTTGTATCATAACAATAACTAAATTCAGATGAATGAGAAACGTATTTTGTGTATTATGTCTTTTTTCTAATTAATCATGAATGCAGTCTCATTACAGGTACAGCTTACTCAAGTACTTACTCAAGTACTTACTCAAGTACTTACTCAAGTACTTACTCAAGTACTTAGTCAAGTACTTACTCGAGTACTTATTCAAGTACTTACTCAAGTACTTAGTCAAATACTTACTCAAGTACTTACTCAAGTACTTACTCAAGTACTTAGTCAAGTAGCTAAGATGACTCTGTCGAATATGTTAGCTGAGAAGACATTTGGGAGAATATGCTAGCTGAGAAGACATTTGGGAGAATATGCTAGCTGAGAAGACATTTAGGAGAATATGCTAGCTGAGAAGACATTTAGGAGAATATGCTAGCTGAGAAGACATTTAGGAGAATATGCTAGCTGAGAAGACATTTGGGAGAATATGCTAGCTTTGAAGACATTTCGGAGAATATGCTAGCTATGATGATATTTGGGAATAAATGCTAGCTGAGAAGACATTTGGGAGAATATGCTAGCTGAGAAGACATTTGGAAGAATATGCTAGCTGAGAAGACATTTAGGAGAATATGCTAGCTGAGAAGACATTTGGGAGAATATTCTAGCTTTGAAGACATTTCGGAGAATATGCTAGCTTTGAAGACATTTCGGAGAATATGCTAGCTAAGATGACAGACGAGTTAGCTAAGATAATGCGAGTCTGTAAACATGAGTAATGCCAGCGGAGTGGCTACATAGCTATCTTATACCCGTGCCACACCCATGCAAAGATTCTGCGGACATAAAAGGTTATCGCATCATTACACCGTACATAATGTGTACGGTACGATTCTGAGAAGAATTGTCCCTAGCCGCATAACCAGGGCACTAGAGATCAAAGGCGTTCACAATAACAACGTGAAAACAAATAATTTAGAACTTAGGTGAATACAGATCCAGAAGAGACACAGTCACAAATGCAACAGTTCTTGCATATGAAGTTTACGAAGGTTTTCAGAATAAAGAAGAATCTGTAGTTGCAGCAATAGACCTAGAAGATGCGTATAATAGAGGCTGGTCGACATGCTAAGGAAGCATGATATCCATCTCTGGATCATATACTGGATAGAAAATGTGCTAATCTGTAGAATCTTGCTGAGGTGTCGATCCTGGACGTCTGAGATCAGAACAATAGCACCTGGTCCGTCACAATCCTCTCTGTCCCTAGTGATATTTAATGTGTATGTGTTGAAATTGCTCATTAGCACCCCCCCCCCCTCCATGCAATTGTAGAGTTCTAACCTATGCTGATGATATTCTACAATACAACATGGACAAGAACAGAAATCACTAACAGTGTACACCGTGGATTAGATCAATTGTAGACATAGTGCAGAACATACAATGATGTGATCAATCCCTCGAAAGTAAAGGTCGTCTGGTACTACTTAAATAAGAATCTGATCAGTGTCGCAATGCCAGCTATCAGTTGCATGGGCTCATTCATTGAAAGAAAACAGGACCTTAAATATCTTGGGAAAATTTATGATAGAAGTTTCTCATTCAACAAACACATCACAAATATGATTCAGAAGGCTAAAAGAGGGATTAGTGTCATCAAGGTTAAGGCAACCTTCGACATGAAGAAATTGGTACTGTTTTTGCTTCTATAAGTGATGGTGCTATCTGTCATAGATTATGATCGCAGCCTACTTACACTGTCACAGACACAAGTCGATAGATTTGGTAGCATAGGTTAGGTCGTACCGTAAAGTGACAAAATACAACGACCACAGGTTACACCAACGTCTAAAAGTGTCAGAAAGAAAACGAATCAAGCGTGGCAGAACATGGATGGCAGAGGCTGAAGACACACTGCGTAGAGTATGTGCATTTGTAGAAATAGAAAAGGAAGTGATTATGCGCAGGTAGACACTGAGAAGAAATCACTGACTAAGGTAATAATACAACAAGATAAAGCGTGTCGAAAATGGACGGCGGTCAGGGCCCAGGTTACAATGCATGAACTCGCAGAACAACACTCGAAATAACAAGATATAATTATATACACAGATGACTCACTTAGCAGAAATATAAATAAAAGCGGTTGCCTACAGAAACGGCGTGAAGTTGGTTGAGAAATCTTCAGCATACTCCAGTGCAACATCCAGCATGATGGTGGCGATAGAGGGAGTTACAACATCACTTAATTGGTTGATAACTGATACATCAACACACTCGATAATACTCGCAGACTCTCAAAGTATGCTGCGCAAAAGTGCATACTGAGAAAATACTGGTGGGACATACTGAACAATCCAATCGTCCCGAGCATTACATCGATATACTGCCCTGGCCTTGTTGAGGTCGGAGAAAAGGAGAGAGCCGACGTATTGGCAGGCAATGCGGCGATAAACTGCACAATGCTGAGAAGAGATAAAGCAGACTTGATCAAGGCAGTAATAAATTCATTTCAAGATGAAGATGATCTCATTGAGGCTGAGAACGTACACATACAGATAATACTAGAAATGACATATAACGCTGTGACTGCTTCACTTGCTGGCATAGGACATTCTGACTGCATCAAGTGCCAGAATAGGACATTCTGACTGCTTCACTTGCTGACATAGGACATTCGCACTACTTCACATGCTGACATAGGACATTCTGACTGCTTCACTTGCTGACATAGGACATTATGACTGCATCAAGTGCCATCATAGGACATTCTGACTGTTTCCCTTGCTGGCATAGGACATTCTGACTGCATCAAGTGCCAGCATAGGTCATTATGACTGCTTCACTTGCTGACATAGGACATTCTGACTGCATCAAGTTCTAGCATAGGACATTCTGACTGCTTCAAGTGCTAGCCTAGGACATTCTGTTTCATGTGCTGGCATAGGACAGTCTGACTGCTTCAAGTGCTAGCATAGGACATTCTGACTGCTTCAGGTGCAAGCGTAGGACATTCTGGCAGTTTCATGTGCTAGCTTAGGACATCCTGACTGCTTCACGTGCTGGCATAGGACATTCTGACTGCTTCACTTGCTGGCATAGGACGGTTTGTTTTAAGTGCTAGCATAGGACGGTTTGACTGTTTCAAGTACTAGCATAGGACGGTCTGACTGTTTCAGGTACTGGTATTGGACGGTCTGACTGTTTCAAGTGCTGGCATAGGACGGTTTGACTGTTTCAAGTGCTGGCATAGGACGGTCTGACTGTTTCAAGTGCTGGCATAGGACGGTCTGACTGTTTTAAGTACTGGCATATGACGGTCTGACTGTTTCAAGTGCTGGCATAGGACGGTCTGACTGTTTCAAGTGCTGATATAGAACATTCTGACTGATTCACATTTTGGATGTTCTGATTACATCATTTCTGGAAGTTCGGTGTTCCTAATTTCTGTTCAGTGTTTGTGGGAGGACAAACGCTATCACACACTCTAATCTAACTCCCCTTACTCAAGCGGTTACAATACGTAAATCATCACCACAGCTCATAAAGTTAAACGATGAACAAGTTTGACGAGAAGAAGAGAAGGAACACACAAGTTAAAAGATTTTTAAGAAATATGATAGCTAGAAATATTGTAACAGGTTTTCTAAGTTTGCACTTCATATTTTATGAAATTTTACAGCTAGAAATACTGTAACATGTATTCTAAATATGCACTTTACATTTTGTGAAATGTGACTGAAAATGTGACTGCTAGAAATATTGTAACAGGTATTCTAAGTATGCACTTCACATTTTTCTAACATTGCTCTACAAAATCTGCGTATTGTTAAAAAATAACATTTCTATTTTAACACTTTCCTATATATTAAACTTATAAATCACTTCAGATATTTTTTCGTGTTATCGATGTTCTGAAATGACTTCGCAATATTTTATATTTTAGAAATTTCTCAAACTACTTGTGAAACGTATCGTAATATGAAACTACTCATTAAAATAAAGTCCTATAAAGAAACAATAAAGAGATGCAAAATAGATGCTACGAGCTATACCAGATCCCAGGACAGATGACACGTATTTTTAAGAAAAATAGTATATGCGTAGACACTAAAGCTGCATTATACAAGACTATTAATATTCCTTCACTGTGCTACTAATGCCAAATCTGGACAATGGCACCACAAGACAAAAGAAAAAAAAGTGACAGCAAAAATGTCGTGTCTACGAAGAATACTCGGAGTGTCATTAAGAGGTAGAATTAGAAACGATAACATCAGACAGATAACTAAAACAATACCAGTATTGGAACACATCAATAGACATCAGATCAAGTGGTTTTCAAAAACTTCCAGACTAACAACAGACAACATGCCAGAGATGGCAATGACACATAGACATCACAACTATAAAACCAGAGATGGCAATGACACATAGACATCACGACTATAAAACCAGAGACAGACCAAGTAAACAAATAGATCACAGACATCAAAGAGGCCATGGGAACTAGCTTACAAATAGCACACACAAAAATCATCTCGAGATAAATTTCTACCCATGCCGCCGCAAGGCAAACTAGGGCCACATCGTATAGATAAATAGATAGATATATACCTTCTACAACCTAACGTGTTACGATATCACTATCACAGAATAGATGCATCATTATCATGGGTATTCTGGAAATTTAAGAAAACTTGTCAGAAAATTGTAAACGTACTACCATCTTTTGAATTCCAATACAGATTGAATAATAGCCTAACCGGCAAAGAAGCAGTTGAAAAGCTGGTGCAGACAGACATGACATTTGTGACATCTTCCTAAATATAACCTTGGAAATTTGCCCGGCATGTGACAGGTTTGAGAGATATTTATCATTGCCTTGTCGTTTTCACGACAGATGTTTTAACATGTCTGATGTATCAAAACAAAGACATATCTCAGGAAGATGTACACTTCAAATGTATGTGTGCAGACAAGGATAAACAAAGATCGTTCATCTATGTATGTGCGGGAAAAAAAACTGTCTTGACTAATAAGAACTGATAAACATAAATAATTTATTTATGTTGTTTGTTTATTGTGGACAAAATATTGAACACCAAATATGGCATATCTGGTGTCAGAGATAACAATGGAGATAATTGTCGGCGTCAAAATACTACAGTTGAACAGACACTGCGCGAAGTTATTTCTCAAAACTTATCTTTTCTCAATGTCTTACGACTGTTCTGTTCAACTTCTTCCGTCAGCTGCATAACATGATAGCACAGGAGTGTCTTAAGTTAAGGAAGTAAAATCTCTAAAAAAAAATTCGGAAGGAAGTCTGTCGATGGTTTATTAAAACATATTCTGGCTTCTTATGTAATTCTGATTGCTTCCAAACGTATTGGCATTGCTATTTATTTGGAACTAAAAAACAAAACAGAGCCGTGAGGGAGTAAGTGCGACTGGTCAAGACAATTTCCATTAAAACCTACTCCGGCACGCTTCACGTGTGAAACACAATGGCAATGGCCACGAGTCCCTGAAATCTACACGGGTCTGAATCCTGATCTTCTGTACAGTCGCAAAAGGTCATCATTTCTCAAATATGTATCCAGTCATGGTGATACAACGATGTATTGTTGTCATACGAGATTACATTGATGTTAGTGAACTAAAAAATATGATTAAAAGAAGGCACTTACATGACACAGATTACTACTACACTTACATGACACAGATTACTACTACACTTACATGACACAGATTACTACTACACTTACATGACACATATAAGGTTAATAATTGTCATGACACATAATTGTCAGATGGAAAAAGAGGACGTTTCGACCTGCGCCTTTAAATCCAGTGCACCCTTATTGTAGGGTTACCATAATTGTCAGATGGAAAAAGAGGATACGCAAAATTGTCATCAAATATGGTCAATATTAAGTGTTGCACAAATAAAATTAAAGTTAAACTACATAAAATATTGTTCTTATTTAATTATAAACTTAAGTATTTAGTTATTTTTAGTTTATTTAAGTATTAACTGAGTGTTCTGTGCACCACACTAGCTGACTGAAAAGAAACAGTAAGTTAGTAACTAAATTACTGAAGTTTACCAAACAGCAGTGAAAGTATCTCATTCTGAGTCAATATCATCAAAATCGTCCGCATTTGAGGAAATTGACATTGGGATCATAGATTGCACCCGAGCCTGAGCCCAAGCGTATTTCTCCGAAGAACTGATGGCTTTCAACAAGTTAGGCTGGCTGATGAGATATGTGTAAAATTCTTTGCATGACATATGCTTCAAGTTATGCTGCACAAAGAGAATTCCTGTGACAGATTCAATGAGCAACTTATCTCTTTCCTTTGTCCAGTGTGTTTGAATCAGAGAAAACATTCGTTCCGTGTTAACATTGCGCTAAATATAGTTGACGCGCGTGTTTATTTCACGATACATAATAGATTAAAGTATATAGCACAGAAAAGTAAGTAAGAAAGTGTCAATCGATCGGGACGGACGGACGGTCGAGGACGGAGAAAAACTCGGACAAAAGCCATTTTTCTGGAAATCCGCCCGGACAGGGGCATAAAAAGAGGACGTGTCCGGGGAAACCAGGACACATGGTAACCCTAGACACATATTACTAATACACTTACATGACATTCAATATTACTATAATTGCACGACATTGAAAATTTATACTGCTTCGTTCACAGTGTATTATCTGCGCTTAAGATGCGTGTACATGCACTCATCCGCATCACTGATGGTAGAAATTGCTGCAGGACTCATGTGCTACAGTATCCAATGTGGATACGACCCTGAAGGATTAGGGGTTCATTGATTGATTAATTGATGTGCGCCTTAAACGCATCTTAACATTACAAAATATGTGTGCAGTTTTAATGACAAAATACTGTTGTGATAAAATGCTTTAATGATAAAATATTGTGATAAATGTACACCGTTATCACAAAATTAACTCTAATATAAAATAACTATAACATAATATTTAAAATAACATTTTAAAAACATAATTGTTAGCATATTCTATGTAAGATGTAGTCATCAATCCAAAATGTTTGGCTGTATTGAATTTTTAGGCAATAAAAATTAATACGTTCAGTAGTTTGCCGTTGTTCTCTGAACGGAGCGGTATACAATTGCCTACTATAGAATTCGCAACCATTAATTAGTCAGCCACAGACGCGTTCTGTACCTCGCCTTTACAGAAGCGGACTAAATACAAAAGGTATAACAAAATATTCAAAATAGCATAAATATAACAGTACATTCAAAACAACATAAATATAACAGTATATTCAAATAAAGTAACTAATTCTAATTTGCAAGAAATGTATCCAATTAGCTTCTTCGTTTCTGAGATTTAGTTTCTAAGATCTCGTGTATCTGATCTCGGTTCTGATTTCTTTTTTGAAATGTACTTTCTGTGATTGTAACCTTAAACATCTTTTCATTTTTTTAAAATAATGGAAGAAGTTCAACAGAAATTTGATGCAGAATAAGGAAGGAAAAAACAACATTCAGAAAAATGAAACATATATATTGTGTAATATAACCTTATCATTAGAGGTGAGAGAGAGAGTTCTGCAGTGCTATATAATTCCTATACTAACATATGGATGCGAGTCTTGGACAATAAATAAATTGCAAAGTGGAAAATTAGAGACAATAGAGATGTGGCTCTACAGAATATTACTGAGAACACCATGGACTGCCAGGAAAATTAATGTGGATGCGTTGAAAGAGTCAAACGTGGAACAGAGCTTAATAATGTAAGAAAAAAAGACAAATTTCATTTCTTGGCTACGTAATGAGACAGGGAGGTTTGGAGAACATAATCACAACAGGCAAGATTGAAAACAACATAGACAGAGGACGATAGCGTGAGAAAATATTAGACAATATGACAACCTGGCACCGCAGGGAAACAACAACGATCGAGACATAATACTGGAGACAGAGAGTTGTGGAGAGCCACGATCGCTTACGCCAGCCGGCATGACACTTGATAATGATGATACCTTACTGTGATCTTGGGTCTGTGATTTAATTTCCTTGAGCACGGCTATATGATCCCTATTCTGTTACATTTTGTGATATGATTTCTATGATCACGGTTCTGTGGACTTGGTTCTGTGACTTAGTTTATGTTATTTCAGGTCGACAGTAATGTAGGAAAAATCAAAAACATAGAAATAGGCGTCAGACAAGGATGTGTAATGTCACCAGATCATTTCTCCTTGTGTACATAGGATATTATGCGAAACACAGAAAACATGTGAGGAATAGTAGTTGAAGGTTACAATCTGGTTAATCTGATATATGCTGACGATACAGTTCCGATTGCAGGAAGCGAACAAGAACTTCAAGTCCTGTTAGACATTGCCGTACAAGAAAGTGAAAACAAAGACCTCCGTCAAACAACTAGGAAAACAGAAGTAATGGTTATTTACAAGTAATACACACTGCAAAAGTGAAATATTAATATCAATTAAGCAAAATTAAATCAAGTGGATACAGTCAAATTATGGCACGATAAAATAAACAATTTCAAAACATTCCATGCAATATAGTACTATCAGTACATGCTGAGTTCGAGAGCTAGGATATTATATTGAAGCCACTATTCTTTATGAATGCAAATCATGAGTGATAAACAAAAGTGTCCAAGATAAGCTGGAGCGAACAGAGATGTTGTTTTTAAGAAAACATGATGAGAATTTCATGGACAGCCAAGAAAACTGATGTAGAAGTCTTCAGAGATACTGGGGTAAAACAACAAATTATATCAAAAATTAGAAGCAGACAGTGAAGATTTTTAGGGCATGTGATGAGTAAAGTAAACCTTAAACATTTAGCGATCACTGGAAAGATCAAGGAGAGAAGAGAAACAGGAAGGCAAATAGAGGAATATCTTAGAAATTCAAATATATAATGGACACTTATAATGGACACATTTGATGGGAGGTTGTAAACATAAGGAGGATGTGCACTAGCCACATACCTCAAATAAATCGAAGAAGTTATGATTCTGAGGCGACGCATAACAGACCACACTCTCAATTTGGCACTGATATCGAACTATTTACATTTCAATTTGAGATTATTATTCTGTTCAATTTCTTTTGTCGCAGAGATTGACATTCAGCGTGAAGCATTAGTATTGTCATTACCAAAATAATATACATTGATGTGTATAGATTTGATTTCGTGTCAGACTAGGAAAGTTATAATTTTTGATATTATTTTGTGAAATACCCTAGGTGTATAGCATCTAGTCTACGTGAACATTTGGTTTGTCCCGCAGAAGAAAACCAAAGTTGGATTACCTTGCAAATAATATCATCCATACACGTCTCATCATAGCTAAACAGTTCCAGCCTTCAGAATAAGAGCACGTTTTTTTTAAACATTTGAGCAAATATTGCAAGCTAATTTTTAAGAAGATTGTGTATTGCCTGCGAATGATGTTATAAATATACACGTGACCCTTAGCACACACGTTAATAGCAAAACTAAAGTTACATTGAACGTTATTATCTATCCGCGTTGTATGTTATGTTTTATTCATGATAACGACTTAATGGTCGATGTGTCGAGTTTGATTTGGTTTTTTTAGTGATTAGACAAGAAAGATTGACAATTAGAGAAACGTAGACATCATGTATGTAGTTTAGCAATCAGAGAAATGCATACATCACGTATCTTGTTTGCATGTGAAATAAGTGTGAGAATACGGTATTTGATTTCATTAAAGGTCAAGGTTGTAATATGACTGATACCGCCACTGTTGATCGTGACACATGGCCCGCTCTATAACAAATTACGGATACATAATATATACATTGATGGATGATGTACATTTCTGCAAAAACAATCCACAATTTAATACAAAAATATACAGGTACCTGTCCAGTTTTACACAGGACAATATATTAAAATGTGTAATATTTTTCTAGATGTTCATAACTTCATTTTATATACTCCTGGCACATACGTGTGTAATATAATGTATTCTAATATGCAGTTTATGAGTTCACACATCACCTTTACCGATTGAGGATCTCATACACAAATGAATGTCCATGTGGATACGGAATCCATACCCCGGAACACATATTTCAGGACTGCCAAACATACAAAGAACAGAGACAGCAGACCTGGCCAAAGGATACAGACTTGAGGCAAAAGCTATGGGGCAGCTGCACTGACCGGGAGAAGACAGTGGACTTCGTCTTGACGACATGCCTGACGCTATAGCATGATCACAGATGCAGAACGCAGAAGAAGAAGAATGAGTTCACACACCGCAGAAGGTGCTCTCTTTTGTCCAGCTTTAAAAATGTACTCCATAAGCAGTTCAGAAAGATTAACAAGTATATACAGAGACTATTACCATCAAATAAAAGAGAGTATATGAAGTGAACCTATCCATCTAGTAAGACAGTACACATGTTATGCTAAGTATCCAGCTTTCACATCAATATTCAAGAATAGTTAACACTAGTGATCTATATAGACAGATTGTATCTTACTTGTCCAAATCATATTCACATTTTCATGGTATTCATTACGATCTCAAGAAGTAACTGGATCACATACTTGGAACCTGAGATATTTGAATATGGTATAGCCTCATTTTGTGATCTTTTAACCGTATGTTCTTGTGATTTTCCTTGACTCTAATAGTCATCAATATCTTGCTTTCATAGCAACTAATTTTCATGCGATAATTCCGACTAACATCTACCAACTTTGACGTGAAACCCTGTAATTCAATTTCGGAATAAGGCAAGAGATTGACTGGTAAGTAACACAGATGAAGAAATAGAGTATCTTTAACGTCTAGAAATAAGAATATTATAACTACATAACTAGTCAGTCAATTTAACGTCTGGCCGTATCAATGTTCTAACTACATAAATAATCAGTCAATTTAACGTCTAGCCGTACAAAGTTCTAACTACATAACTAATCAGTCAATTTAACGTCTAGCCGTACAAATGTTCTAACTACATAAATAATAATTCCATTTAACGATTTTGTAAATCACTAGAATATTACTTTATACAGAGCCGTAGATACCTCACATGTAAGGACGATTATTTAATTTGTGTGGGTTTTTGGTGAACTTTTTTGAGAAAATCATTAGAGGGAAGGGGGTTTACCCATTCTGATTGATGTTCTCTAATCATCATCAGGTGATATATGCTTTTCAGAACGTAGTCTTCCCTATGTATCTCTTGAATTCTCCGCGGTCTTGAGTTGTCCTGCCTCTTTTAGTGACATGCACAGGCATTCTTGAATGTCTTTTATTCAACGGTGTCTTGGGCGTCCTTTGCCCCTGTTGCATTCTGTCATTCCCTTCAGTAACATTATCTCCATGCCGTCCTGTCTCTTAATGTGATTGAAAAAAAAACAACTATATATTTCTTTAAAATAGCATTCTGAAGCAAGCCTTCATGGACGTTAATTGTTCTTGTCATCTCCTGGTTTATTTTCCTTGTTGTCCATGATATTCTCAGAACATGGTGTTGTCTAGAACTCAGTAAAAATATAACGTGATATTTTCATAAATGAAATTTGAACCTAAAACACTTAACCTGGGGATTGGTTCCATCCCACTTCTATTTCGCCAACGATTAAATATAAACCAGGAGATTCATTACATGCATATCTAGTCATTACAGTTGTATCCCACGAATTCCTAAGCCCGCAGCATTCTCGGGGACACAATATCACTATATATATATATATATATATATATATATATATATATATGATGTAGGTGATACAACATGACTTCATTGACACAGTCTAAGTGAAACAGCATAATTTCATTCACACAATCTGGGTGATACAGCATGACTGTGAAATGCTCCAGTTTGTTAGTGTGACACAATAGTTGGGAATATGGTGACCGGCGATGATTTTCATTGTGTTTTCGGGATAGATGGAGTTTGTTAGTTGCGGGGAGGACAATCCATCTAAGAGAAGGCCTCTCTAAAATCAAATTACTGCTGCCTTGTAGGTCAGGCTATTTAGTCAAAGGCTAGTCAAGGGATCTCCCTTGCGTAGTAGTTAAGCTGTTCGCCCTGTGTTCAAGAGGTCACGGGTTCGAATCCGGCTCGTGCACTTGAAGCTACGGAGTTACGTGCTATGAGTGGTACTCTCGGCAGGGGAAGTCAATCTTCTACGACTTTTAAATATTTTTTTAAACCATCATAAATAAACCGGTAGAAAGCCAGGGGAAACTACTTCTGTAAACATTCCTAGATAACGTTATGTTTGGACTAGATGGACTTGTATTGTGGCACGGTAGAAGCTCACCAACCGAGCTTATTAACAACACAAGAGACAAAGAGTCGTGGAAAAAACATGATCGCTTACGCCATTCGGCATACCACTTGATTGATTGAACCATTTTTGTTTCAATTTTCGTTTATATGCGATGTAGATGGGAAGAAAACTGGTGAGCACACATCTCACAAACAAAATTATAGTGTTCAAATATAAAGCGGCAATTATATGACGTCATGTGCACATGACTTTTTATAATACATGTTGTATGATTTAAGGTTGAAAATGCTATATTATGTACTCTCGAACTCAAGACAGACGGTGTTTAAATGTTGTATCGTAGTGCCACGCCCAAATTCCCCTGTTAGTAGCGTTTCAACATAAAGTGTGTAGTTAGTAGGAAAAATGAGTCTGCGAGTAAAGTTTATAACAAGAGAGCGGATCACAAATAAGATGTTTATGTATTTCTACAATGAAGATACTCGAGGGAATCTGCATCATTCTATTTCAAACCTAGAAAAGAAGACTATACATGCCTTAATTAAAGATAAGCAAACGAACACTGAACCTTTGGGCAGCAAAATCTGATATATATATAAATATATATCCAATTCAGTTGTTACACACGAAATTAGATCAGGATTAGTGCATACTATTGACAGAGAATTGATCTGAAGAGAAATTTACAAGATATTTGACAATAAGGAAATAGTTAAATTAGTGAGATTTAAAAGTTAGTTAAGAAAGAATATTGACATTGATATAACTAAATCTACCCTCTGGTGGACTATTAGGAGTTTAGGATTCACTTCCAGCCATTATGCTGATAGTAGAAACCTTATTTATGAGAAGCCTTATATACTTGAAATGAGAAGAAACTATTGAATCGATGCCAGAGAAATGAGAAGAGATTGTTATGATATGGTATAATTAGATGAAACTTATATCAGTGCGCACCAAATGTGCAGTAATGAACACGAATGACAATCATCACGGGTTATAACGCGAAAATAAAATCCTGTTGAAAAGAACATTAGAGGAGCAACGTTCCATTATGACATCTATGAACCGCAAACTAGTGATACATATGACGTTATTAGATCAATGAAGGCCCAGTATGGTAGAATACTAAATGTCAATAACAAACAGTATCACAAGTATCTCATATATCGATCACTTAAGAAATCATCTTCAACAAGTATTCATATGCAAAGTTGTGGGAACATTATTGGACACGTCTATGACTAATCAACTTGAATAATTTGTGTCTTAACTGGTACATGTTTTCCCGAGACACATTCATAATATATACCTACAGAGATCAAAGGATTTCATTCGTGCATTAATATTGGAGCTGATGCACAAATATAAAGTATAAATTTGTTGGGTCAAAATAAAAATAAAATCGTATGCAAAAAAATGACAATAATTTAGACCAGTGTTTGCCAACCTTTCTTTTACCATATTCTACCTAATTCTAAAATTCTGATGCAATCAGAGGATATTTGACACAGAGGCAATGGTCGTAGTAACATACATAGAAAGTGATAGTGTTAATGATAAGATGCACATATTACTTTCACAAAATCATTCATTAATAAGTACAGATAATGAGTATACATGATACGAAATAACAATAGAAATGGAAAACACAATAACAGTGACCTTGATATGTTCAATAATGGCCGTTCGGTGAAGAGATTCGTGGTGTGTTTCTCGATAACGGCCAAATTGTGGTCGCTATATATATATATATATATATTTGTGTGTATTCATATAACATATACATTTAAAAAAATATAAATAAAAAGAATTATTCTCCCCCTGATTTGCGCCCCCCCCCCATAACAATCAAACTGACCCTCTATGAACAATCATATTTCCCCCTGTGGGACGTGAACCCCACGTTAGGAAACACTGCATTAGACGGTTACTCAGGTAATTACATTTGTTTGAGGGCGCAGCTAGTGAAAGATGCTATAGAATGCAGAATTGATGCCTTTGAGATGTGGATATATAAAAGAATAAGGAGAACTTCGTGGAAAGAGAAGAAAAAAATATAAAGGTTCTAAAAACTCTTCGTATAAAAAATGAATCCAATAAAAGAAATAAAGATCAAATAAATAACTTATTTTGAACACATTAACATACCTTGTTGAAGACCGTACTTGAGGGTAAAGACGAGGAGAGGTGAGCAAGAGGTAGGCATAAATACAAGTTGGAGAGAAACGTCACTGGATGGACTGGATACAGTATGACAGTGTGCACCACCAAGGCAAGAGACAGGGAGGTCTGTTGCAACCAACCTTTGCTGCGGAGAAGGCAGTTAATGATGATGGTCATTGAAAGATTACTATCTGTCAGCCTCGAAAAATGGTCAGTGAACCAAATTATGTGTTCTGTGATTCTTGCTGATCCCCCTTGCCAATGTCAAAATAGCGCAAAAAGTCGGGTAACAAACTGTTCCAAATATTCATGCATGGATGATTTGCCCTATATGGGCGAGGTGATAAGACGGAATGAGTGAGGCAATGATGGAACAGATTCAAAGTATCAGATTATGGAAGACATATATCTCTGCTCATTCGATACAAAAACGTGGAGATACGCTTTCCTCTTCATTGCGTTCCTTTAGAGCGTTTCTTATGGTCAAGTACATACTAGAGAAAATTATAAGATTTGGCCGGCATGTCAATTAATATTTTAATTGGGCAGTAAGCTGTAAGATAACTAGAAATGCTTTTCTCTATGATTGATGATTGCGTTCTGCGCTCTTCTAAATGATTGATGATTGCTTTCTGAACTCTTCTAAATGATTGATGATTGCGTTTTGAGCTCTTCTAAATGATTGATGATTGCTTTCTGCGCTCTTCTAAATGATTGATTATTGCTTTCTGCGCTCTTCTAAATGATTGATGATTGCTTTCTGAACTCTTCTAAATGATTGATGATTGCGTTTTGAGCTCTTCTAAATGATTGATTATTGCGTTTTGCGCTCTTATAAATAAATGATGATTGCTTTCTGTGATAAAGTTAGATTTTAGTCACCATCCTCAAGTGTTGTCTCCGCAACGAAGGTGCTACAATAGACATCCAACATTCCCAGTCTCTTGTTTTAGTGGTGCACTCTGCTAGACTGTAATCTGTCCATCTTTTGATGTTACTCTCCCTTGTGTATCACTGTCTACCTCTTGCTAGCATCCCTGTTACTTTACCCTCAAGTAAGGTCTCAATAAAGTGTCATGTCTTTTAATATGTTGAAAATATTTTATTCCTTTGATCTTTATTTCCTTTAATAATTCTTTATTCATATTGTGCTTAGAACTTCTTTGTTTGTTTTCTTCTCTTTACATGATGTTCTCCGTATTATTCTGTATATCCACACCTGAAATGCATCAATTCTGTTTTCTAATTGTGTGCTTACTGCCCATGTTTCTGAATTTTTTTTCGGAGATTTTATTATTACATAGAAAATCTGAAAGAAGAAGCGTTGGAATATTCAGGTATGATCGTCTTCTTCTTCTTCTGTGTTTGTTCTCAAATTTCTGCAGATTACCTGGATGCAGTCCAGAGAATGGAATACTTTGTTTCATTGTTTAAAACATAGCTGTTATATTTGCCGCTTTAGGATTTACACATCCGACTTCCGCATGAATTTGGATTAATTCACACCAATATGGTATGGGACAGCCACCTTCACCCGACAGCCTCCTTAATTGTTTCTTACGACATTTATGGAGGTTAAACAGAGTTGCTATTCTTTGCTTCCCTCTCGGGCACGACAAACACACGGGTGATTCAGGTATGATAATAATAGAACTCTTATCATGTTCGAGTTTGTTACTTTAGTGCCGTATGCAAGGCAATGAGGGTTTACCTTTAGCTTCAGAGTATGCCTTCTCTGTTATTTTTATGTACATAATCAAAGTGCCAATAGTAACATAAAAAGAAAGTGATATTTTAAGAATACAATACAAAATATTAATTTTACTAAATCATCAATTAACAAGTAAAAATAATAAATATGTATGATAATATATAATCATACACATGAAAAACAAAACACTATAGACCATGACACGTTCCATGATGGTCGTTCGGTTGTGTTGAAGTTCGCGTCTTGCAATAACGGCCCCTATGTTACAATGTATTTATTTTCCAATTTCATTTATTATTTCACAAGAACATCTCATGGCAGTGGTGAAGCACTAGGAACATGTGTGGTTTGGCTTCATGATTGGTCACGAATCTTGTAAAAATAGTGGCAGGGAACATTTGAGTAGATGAAGCGGAGATAAGAAGAAAAGGTACTATACAAAAATTAGTGGACGAGTTTCTACGGAACAAAAAAAACTAACATAATTAAACGGAACAAAATTCCGATAAAGACACATATTACGACACAGCAACCGCCGAAGACGGATGTGTCGGGCCATTGGCGAAAATAAATCGGCGACACAACGCATTTCCATTCTTTGGACTACATCCTGCTGGAAATCTAGTATGACAATTGTTCTGCTACAAGGGAGATCCAGCGGGAGTTTGAGAATGAACGCTGAAGAAGAAGACACAGCAAACGTTCTACACATTTAGTAATGAAAGCCCCCTATCAGTCAATATGCGCGCTAAACACTGAGTGCGTGGTGGTTGCCAAGTCTGTTGCACGCATTTCGCTAGATAATTATCTTTAGTCACATTTGTTCTTAAATCTCCGAGAAACGGAAGCTCAGTGCAATAACATATGAAATTAAAAAGTCAGACTGTTGTCACGTGATTTATCCATTGATTCTTATATTGTACCAAAGAAAGTATGGATTTATAATACTAAAGACTGCACGTAATTAAGATTATCCACACTCAAACAAAGAACGTATAACAGAGAGGCAAGGAGATATTTTTGTATTGATGTTTCCAGCGTGACACACCTACGACCCTGATGGGTTATGAGTTTGATGATGATGATGAATATTATTTCTTATCAAAACATCCCTTATCCTAACGCAGCTATTCAATAGAAGTAATATATTCATATCATATTCTTAGTATTATTATATTTTATCCATGCGAGCCTGCGGCAAAAATGTGTACCATATGATGTGTATATATATATATATATATATATATATATATATATATATATATATAGAGAGAGAGAGAGAGAGAGAGAGAGAGAGAGAGAGACGGTACTGGCAGCCTACTCTGGCCGCCAATGCCGGTAGGCACATTTCACAATATAGCTAATCATTCACAAGCAAGGGGCTTCACAGTAAGAAGTGGGAACCATTCTCAGATAGCGAGAGATTGACAACGTGGAATGCTACACATTACATGATCAGCCCTTAAGGGCGTATGTGTAAATATTGTCATCACTGACAGTGCTGACACGCAAGTGCAAAAATATGTTTATCTAAGAACGTGTCAAACCTTTTATTTATAAAAGACAGATGAGACCATATCAGCTGGAAGCATTCTGATTGGTCTGAAGTTGTTAGGATTTCCAAAGGAATAATGAATATACAACGTGTGTTTATTGAATTACCAGATGAATCAATCCTGATTGGTCAGATATTTTCATCTGAGGAAAGAAGGATTGCGATTGGACAGAGAGGGAGAGGAAGTAAGCCAAAGGGCTGGTCGGGGGAGACGTTCGGGACCGTCAGGAAATGCGGTATTAGTGGACGGGCGGTCCAGAGAGACTGAGAAACTGAATACCCGGTTCAGGAAACTTTTGAGAAGAACTCAGAAGTTCGTCGCGGAAGACTACTTGAAATAGTTAGAAACAAAGTATTCGAAAAAAACGTGAGATTAATTGCAGAGTAATGAGATGGTCTATAATCACAGTTAGCTTATATTATAACATGTGACTAATTCTTGGATGTGCTAGAGTTAGTTTGTGAATACCTTGACATTGTATATTTTATACTGATGATTTATCGTACTTCACAGAGATATTAAATACTCCTGAATTTGATGCTGATTTGAACCATTGGCTTGATGTTCATATTAAACGACAATTTATATTCATGACAAGAAGTGTCTCTGTACGTATTGATGTCAAGAAGAGATTCTCAAGAAGAGAGTAGGGTTAGACCTACTCACAGCACCAGAGAACTCCACAGAGTCTTGTATAAGACGCTGCCGCACGTTCAGAGACTAATCTGTCACACTTGGTGACTCGGTCACACTAATGTGACACACTTGACAATCAAGACTCTTGTCACTGTCACACTAATGAGCTAAAAGACTCATTACTGTTACATTGGTAACGTATCCTATTCAAGAGCAGTTCTCCAACACCTTATAATGTCCATTATAGGACAGATCATAGTGAGAAACAAATCATATTTCTGCATGTAAACAATACCAAGATTATAACACGCAACTAAACCACTAGCAAGGTCTCAATCAGTATCACCGACAGCGAATTAGAAAGTCACCCATTTTTAATACCTTCGTTCTCTTAACATTAATGAGGATTGCTATGAATAACTCAGAAGGAGGATTACTATCGCGTCAAAGAAGCTGATGCAAATATAAAACATATTGCTGAGCGACTGTAAAACAACAAAACTAACACTCCTAAGAGAATGCATAATCCCAGTATCAATATATGGATGTGAATCCTTGACAATATACAAACAAAGTGAAAAATAAAATATCAGAATAAAAAAAAATCTTACAGAAAAATCATCAGAATATCATGGATCAAAAATATCACCAATGTAGTCATCCTGATAGTAAAGGAATGTAAAAGAAAACTGGTTATACAGCATAGCTCTTTCCAAATAACTACAATATTTTGGCAATATCAAACGCCATGACGAACTAAAGAAACAATAATGGAGAGAATAATGGCAGAGGGACGAACAAGAGGCAATCCAAGAAGTGGATTGCCGCAAGACATCAAAGACCACCTGAACATGACAATAACAGAAAACAGGAATACTGACTCAAGATAAACAGACGTTTTGAAAAGCTGTGATGAATGTTTCATTCTGTTCAGGATATTCTACCTGATGATGTTGATCATATTCTAGATGTAGACATCAGCCCAGCATATCTTTTGGTTATTGTGTTTTTCTAGGCACTAGAAATGCGTACAGTGGTTTGCAATGGATTTCTGAGCAGTCATGATGCACAATTGCCTGTAGTGGGAGTCGAAAGGCTGTAGCATAGCCGTCAGATACGTTCAAAAGGATTCAAAAGTTGTAGAGTTCTGACTTCACTGTACTCAGTTCTCATATGTACTCCATTGCCCTCAACACATCATCACGCCGCCAGCCGAGAGTACCACTCATAGCACGTAACTGCGTAGATTTACGTGATAATAGAAACAAGACGGTACGATACGAATTCGAACTCATGACCTGTTGAACTCAAGGCGAACAGCTTAACCACTTCGCTTGTGATGGCACATACGTGTTCTGTAACACGTTGCCACAGAGCCGAATATATAACATAATTAATTACGTAAAATGTGCAACAATATTTGTATATTATCTAAAGAAAGATATTAACTAAGAAAATAACTAAAGAACAAGATAGAAAGCCTACTAAGTATAAAATTAGGTGTCTACGAAAAGAAGCAAATATTTGTCTGTCTGTATGTTTAGTGGGCTCGGCGTTCGGCATATTTTCATACTTTCATGCAAACAGAACTAAAAGGGAGAATGTAAGAAATGGAGAAATTACATGAACTGTTGGAACATCATCTGTGGTCAAATTTATTGATAAAGAAACTGAAATATTTTGGCCACTAATTGAGAATGAACCCTTATTGGTCAGCAGTAAAAGCATACAACATGAAAATAGAACATCAATATGCAGAGGATAATCTAGAAGTAGGGGATTGAAGGAGTTACCAACGTTCTGAGACGTCATAATATTACTGTATTTTATGCGACCAAACGTGCCATAGCCTGAAAACAGATCGTCATTAACCATGCCAAACTTAACAGCACAAGCATAGAAACGACAATAGAAACATGACACATAAAATATACAACATAATGTCTTACATGAAATATGTAACATAATGTATGTCTTAAATGAAATATGTAACAAAAACTTTTACATGAAATATGTAACATAATGTATGTCTTAAATGAAATATGTAACAAAAACTTTTACATGAAATATGTAACATAATGTATGCCTTACATGAAATATTTAACATAATCTTTTACATGAAATATATAACGATCTTTTACATGAAATATAGAAGAATCTTTTACATGAAATATAGAAGAATCTTTTACATGAAATATAGAAGAATCTTTTACATGAAATATGTAACATAATGTGTGTCTTACATTAAATATGTATGCTACATAATCTTTTACATGAAATACGTAACATAATCTTTACATGAAACATGTAACATTATCGTTTACATGAAACATGTAACATAATCGTTTACATGAAATATGTAACATAATTGTTTACATGAAATATGTAACATACTTTCAAAACACGAATTTATATACAGACTTGTTAAAGTCCATATTAAAGAACAGATACATGAAGAAAGTGATAATTGATAGACAAACTCGTTGCGGTTATGCGCTTCCCGTCTATCATTTTCTTATTTGAGATAATATCAGAGCAGAGACCGGACAAATCGACTAAAAACTGTAATTTGTTAATTCGAATTTCAATTCCTTTAATGTTAACATTCTTGCAATGGAAATTTAACTTTTTGGGATATTACATACGCATGTCTCGCTCAAATCCATGTTGGCAAGAAAATTGGTAATGAGATGCAATTATAAGGCTTGCGTCAACATGGCAATGTTTATACGATAAAATTAACATTTCGTAAGTCTGGTTAAGGGGTTATTGGAAAGAATGGGGGGGGGAGGCATATAAGGATAGATATAAGAGGATATGGCAGTGGCTTTCACTTGGTTCTAGACACAACAACATACATGTATGGTAAATTTATCATAACATACATACTAACACGTTGTACAAGATAGAATGTTGTGTGATAAAATGGAGTAGGTTGCCTTTGTTAATGAGGACTGCATATACAATATTTAGAGACACAGCGGAGTTAGAGACATTAAATATCTATACGATCTACTTTCCAGGTCCGGTGAGAGTTAGAGCCAATATCGCCCGTGTGTTACGTGGCCCGAAAGGGGAGCAAAGAATAGCTACACTGTTTAGCTTCCATGCATGTCGCAAGAGGTGACTAAGGAGATTATGGGCTGGAGTTAGCTGTCCCATCCCATATAGGGTCAGAGATCCAAAGCCATGCTGAAGTCGGATGTGTCAGGCCGAAAGACGTAGATATCGCAGCAATTATGTAAACCATGACAACGCATTCCGTTCTCCGGACTACATCCTGCTAATCTGCAGGAGTTTGAGAGCGAACGCAGAAGAAGAAGAATAGACCATAACTATATATAAGATCATCTTTTAAGTACAGTGTGAG
>CM067304.1:33826999-33990669 GCA_034231615.1 Meghimatium bilineatum | reverse complement strand
AGACAAAGTAGGAAAACTCAGACAACACATGCTGTGATAATAATAACAGATTTTTACAATCGACAGATTGGCAACTTATCCCTGAACCTTTCTTAGTAGCTACTTGCGAACAACCTGGAAAAGAGAAAGAGACAGTGACCTATCTTTGTAGCCGGAGTTAAAATTGCAGGTATTGGTTGTCATATGGGATTGTCCCACCGACGACGGATGTGTCGGGTCATTGGCGCGAATTAAAACTACAACACAACGTATTTCCATTATTTGGACTACGTTCTGCTGGAAATCTAGTAGGACCATTGTCCTGCTACAAGAGAGATCCTGCGGGAGTTTGAGAATGAACGCTGAAGAGAAGAAGACATGGGTATGCAATTATCAACCAAAAAAAAAGACATGGCGTAGCCCGGAAACCAATATAGATTCCTGCCTTAGAATTAAGTGTCGTGTCTTGTCAAGACCTTTAGTTCCCTATTAAACAAATAACTCTTCTGTACAGAACCATACATTTGTTTAATCACATCATTATTTTCTGCGTTGACATGTATCAGTTATTTAATTTATATATTTCTTTTGCATTACTCCTTGTAATTTAAAACAAGATTAATGTCAACATTGTGATAGCTTGACTGTTTTTATACAATTCCTATACTTTTCTTTCCGTTGAAACATTTGTCCAGCATGGACGACCTGGAAATGTCTTTTCCCCTGTCACTCATGACACACATTGTTGAAGTTGTTAATCTTTCAGATATACTTCTACGTAGATGATATCATTTACCCACGATAACTCCCATATAATATTTCGACTTGTATTTGACTTATATCATTGCATGTCTTTGTGATAGAAATGAATCACATCATGTGTCTCATCACCTCGATGTCATGCATATATCCTGGCTGACAGGTTAGATTGTTGATCTCACCCTAGTGAAGTCCAGAGTTCGATTCCTGGTAAGTACTGGGTTGTTTTCTGGCAGATGATACATTCTTAAAAAACCCTGTACATGACCTGGCGATATCAAGAGCGTACATCTTTATCACACATCTACCACAATCCCTCCTGCAACTCTCTATATGCAGTATTTGACAGTTTTATCAAGGGGATATAGAAGTTGGAATATGAGCGAATTCATTGATGAGCAGCAACAAGGAAATAGAAATCCCACACAAATTAGTATACAAGTTAGAAAGAGATAGACATACACACATTAATGAGAGACAGTGATAATTTTAAGATACTAAAGGTGCATTACCTTTTATAGTAGATGGTGCCACTTCAATGGTTATCAGACATGGCAACTCTTACTACAAGATATCTGAAGTGACTTTAAATATTAGTCTTTCAAAGCTGAGCCTAAAATTGTTGTGTTACTCGGTGTATACTAAGATGTAATATTAATGAGATTTGTCATATTTTCATGACGGATGTATGTACAACATTTAAGAAAATCATTACTGAAGATATAACCAAAACCATCTGTTGACAACAACAAGCTATCATCTGATTATAATGTGTCAAGATAAACATCACATTGTTAGAAGGATATGGATTTGTAGTACACATGGTGTGTGTTTGTGTGTACATGGCACAGTTAGAGATCAGTTGCGTGTGTTCATGAAATTGTATTACATTTTAAGTCGTGTGTTTTGTAAATGTAAACATGTAAGCAGACCATACATGATAGAAAGATGTTTAGCAGCAACATTAACATAAATTATCCATGATGAAAAAGTCTGGGGAAAAAACAACCAGGGGATATAGCCCTCTACGTTTAAAGAACATCACTCGCTGAAACTCAAAAGATAAAAGTATGTGGGTGCTCGGACAATAGGCGTCCAATTTCTGACCTCATCTCGTTATAATGGACATGCAATTTCTGACTCCATCTCGCTACAATCGACATTCTTTAATATTTCTGACTTCATCTCGCTACAATCGACATTCTTTTATATTTCTGACTTCATCTCGTTACAATCGACATTCTTTTATATTTCTGACTTCATCTCGCTACAATCGACATTCTTTTATATTTCTGACTTCATCTCGCTACAATCGACATTCTTTTATATTTCTGACTTCATCTCGTTACAATGGACATACATTCTTTTCTATGTATGACTTTATCTCGCTACAATGGGCATGCAATTTCTATTTCTGGCTTAATCTCGCTACAATGAATTCATCTCACTGCAATGACTTCATATTTCGCTGCAATGACTTCATCTCACTGCACTGTCTTCATCTGGCAGCAATTGACTTCATCTCGCAGCAATGACTTCATCTCGCCGCAATGACTTCGTCTCTCTGCAATGGCTTCATATCTCTTTGCAATTACTTCATATCTCGCTGCAATGACTTCATTTAACTGCAATGACTTCATCTCACTGCAATGACTTCATCTCGCAGCAAGGACTTCATCTCGCAGCAATAACTTCATCTCGCAGCAATAACTTCATCTCGCAGCAATGACTTCATCTCACTGCAATGGACATGTTAAGATATAGGGAACATGGAAAACTTAATACTCACAAATAGTATTACTTGTATCTGAAATAAAGAATAACGAAGAGGGAGAACAAAATAAAGAGATAAATCGCTATAATGACACACTATTACTCATTCTTTAGAGAGAGAAAGACAACATTATTTTTTCTTTTGAGTTGACGAGACAGAATAGAACTGTTGACATTAGACTTCCTATTGCCAGACGCAAACTTTAGCGGAATCATTTCTCTAGGTATAACCATAATCATACTACATATCTCAGTCAGGTAAGCAAACAGATGTTGACAGATAGTTCATCATATCATAATCTATCTAATTCACCACTTTCTGACAACACAAGCTATCTCACTTACCACGTCGATATAACACAAGCTATCTCACTTACCACGTCGATATAACACAAGCTATCTCACTTACCACGTCGATATAACACGTTATCTCACTTACCACGTCGATATAACACAAGCTATCTCACTTACCACGTCGATATAACACAAGCTATCCCACTCACCACGTTGGGACAATATAAACTATCTCACTTACCAAGTTAGGACAACACAAGCTATCTCACTTACCACGTGGAGACAACACAAGCTATCTCACTCATCACCGCTGAAAACAACACAAGATATCTCACTCACCACGTTCAGACAACACAAGCTATCTCACTCACCACGTTGAAACAATACAATATATCTCACTCACCACGTTCAGGAACACAAGTTATCTCACTCACCACTTTCAGACAACATAAGTTATTTCACTCACCACGTTGAGACAACACAAGTTATCTCATTACGTTCAGACAACACAATCTATCTCACTCACCACGTTCAGACAACACAATCTATCTCACTCACCACGTTGAGACAACACAAGCTATCTTACTCACCACGTTGAAACAACACAATCTATCTCACTCACCACGTTGAGACAACACACGTTATCTCATCAGATTCAGACAACACAAGCTATCTCACTCACCACTTTGAGACAACACAAGCTATCTCACTCACCACTTTGAGACAACACAAGCTATCTCACTCACCACCTTGAGACAACACAAGCTATCTTACTCACCACGTTGAAACAACACAATCTATCTCACTCACCACGTTGAGACAACACACGTTATCTCATCAGATTCAGACAACACAAGCTATCTCACTCACCACTTTGAGACAACACAAACTATCTCACTCACCACCTTGAGACAACACAAGCTATCTCACTCACCACCTTGAGACAACACAAGCTATCTCACTCACCACGTTGAGACAACACAAGCTATCTCACTCACCACCTTGAGACAACACAAGCTATCTCACTCACCACGTTGAGACAACACACGTTATCTCATCAGATTCAGACAACACAAGCTATCTCACTCACCACTTTGAGACAACACAAGCTATCTCACTCACCACTTTGAGACAACACAAGCTATCTCACTCACCACCTTGAGACAACACAAGCTATCTCACTCACCACCTTGAGACAGCACAAGCTATCTCACTCATCACGTTCAAACAACACAAGATATCTCACCACGTTCAGACAACACTTAACAGAGACTTCGATTATACATAATGTGTGGGACAGCTGTAAAACTATTTACAATATGAACGGCAGAAACCTATGTTTTTGCTTACGATTCCAAAAAATAGACTGGTATGAAAAAATATAGTTAACATGTTACAAAATCGATCATGTGGCACCAAAATCTAGCTAACGCCTCTATAAGACAAAATGCGGTGAAAAATATCCTTACATGTAAAAAAAATACTGAGTCGACGTATTCACCACAATGTCTTTTTCACACAAAAATAGCAGATGATTAATTGAGAGTAAAGAATACAAGTAATAAAGATATATTTCGACAATAAACAGATGTCACAGTAACAAAGTAAGAATACATTAAATAATTTATGCAGCGGACAGGTGTATAAGATTCGATGGAGTGTGACAATATAATTCAAGCAAGGAAAGTACTTTTAGAACACAAGTGAAACGACGTTTTCATTCAGAAGGATTGTGTGGTTAGACTTGAAAATAAAAGTATTCAAGAAAATAGAAAATGATTTCCTTCTAGATGCACCTTTTATATCTCGAATAGACAGATTATTTTAAGACAAGTCGCAAATATTTGTCATCTAAAATAAACAGGAAGATGTAACGAACTAAATGAAACCACTATCATAAATAAATTCTGAAAGCCTAATCTTGAAGAGGATTACAGCAGCTAACAACAAATACAGAGAAATGTAAAGAGCTATGAAATAAAGAACTCCATAAATAGAAGAAGCTTGAACAAGCTTTTAAAACAGATAATAAACAATGGTCTTATTATAATAACAACATGAACAAAAGAAGCACGAAATGGTTGAAGACTAATGTATGCTGTAAAACTACAGTTAATCTGTATATATATATATGTAAGCACCGTGCAGTGCACAATGTCTTAACCATTAAGGTAACAAAATGCGCGTTATTCCTCTATATCGTTTTTTTTTTTTCTGTATTGTGTCCTCATCCATAGATTATCTCTTGCAATCCCCGTTCTACTTATACCCTTCATGATGATTTGGTTCTTTCGCGCCTTATCCTACTCTTATGTTCTCAACGTAAAATAACTCTACGAAAGAAAGTATTCTCTATATGTAACACATATTTCTTGTTCGATCCAAAATCATATATTTGGATGTGGTAAGCATGTCACCTTGATGACATACATCAAAATATATATTAATTGTGAGAATGCAGTACCATATAGGATATACATATATATATATATATATATATATACATATATATATACATATATAATATACATATATATATATACATATATATATTATACATATATATATATATACATATGTATATACATATATATATATATATACATATATATATACATATATATATATATATATATACATATATATATACATATATATATATATATATACATATATCAGTTTCAGGAGACATTTGTTATCGAAACTTTTTCGCCCGTGTGTTGCCGGGGCCCGAAAGGGTAGCAAAGAATAGCAACACTGCTTACCTTCCACGCATGTCGTACGAGGCGACTAAAGAGGTTATGGATGGAGTTGACTGTCCCATCCCATATAGAGTCAGTGACCCAAAGCCATGCTCAAGTCGGATGTGTCAGGTCGACAGGCGCAGATATCGCATCAATGATGTAAACCATGACACAACGCAGTCCGTTCTCCGGACTACACCCTGCTAATCTGCAGGAGTTTGAAAACGAACGCAGAAGAAGAAGAGGAAGAAGAAGAATTGATTTTTTTATTTTTGATCTGTTGCGTAATTTGATTTTTTAGCTTCAGTTCCGTACGTTCATATTGGGACAATATAGGAGTTGAATAGTGTTTCTTCCTAGATCTTTTAATTATTTATATTGATAGAACATCATGTAAACAGAAGAAAACAAGCAAATATGTTCTATAAACACTTAATATGTAGAAAGAGTTACTGAAAGAAAAAAAGATCAGGAAAATACAATATTTTGGACACATTAAAAGGCATGAACACCTTATTGAAGACATTGCTTGAGGGTAAAGTCAAAGGGAAGCGAGAAAGAGGTAGGCAGAGATACAAGTAACATCACAAGATGGACATGTTACAGCCTAGCAGAGTGCATAACCAAAACAGGAGACAGGGGATTTTGGAGGTCTGTTGCAGCCAAATTTCGTTGCGGAGAACGGCACTTGATGATGATGATGATGATGAAACAAACACGGAAGAAAGCACCAAAATATACAAAGATCGCATTGAATTATATCGTCTCTATGAACTAACACATGAGGAAATATGGTTATCGCAAAGACAAAAAATAATACAAGTATACACAGCTATATTACTGGCACATATAAATGGCACATTTAATATTAAAAGGAATTGTATAACTAATATTAATTATATCAGGCTTATGACAATTTCTGATTTCACTAGTGTAGTTATAATTACAGTGATAAATACTATATAAAGTACAAATGTTACTATTAAAGCCTAACTAGCAATGTGTCATATAAATAACTGACAATAAACAAAATAACAAACAATTTTACCACTTTCTGTAACTTATATAACTTTATATATATATATATATTTGTGGGCACCCATATGTTGAAAAAAAATAAAAAAATTTAGAACGCAAACAATAACAAAGCTAGAGATATGTAAATGAAGGAAGACTTTTTACTCAATAATGTATAGTAATGCACAATTAACAGATGGACACATGGGAATACAAAATGATCATATACACACATAAACACATACAAATATACTTAAATCTGTACAACACACAATAATTTCAATGAATAGGCACAGAAACAAACAATTGCAAGAATCAGTAAAATACAGGGGTTGAGGTTATTAAAACGATGAAGGTAAATCAACCAAATCGGTGATTAATGTTCATTCCGTGTTGTTATATGATTCCCATATGAAAATGAGTCGATATTCCAAAAACTGATATTGCCGGTCACCGGAGGTAGAAACGTAAACAAGTTACTGAAACATCAGAGCTACCATGATGTTAAGGGTTGATGAAATGATTGCACACCGGGAGTCAGGATGATTACTAACATCTCTTAAATTTCAGAGAATCTGTCAGCCAGACGATTAATGTCAGTCAAAATATATTGGTTTAACCAATATATTTCATATCACAACGCTTACATATGATAGAGTATATTAAATTACGTGATAAACATGAGAAAGATTCTTGAATGTCGAAATGAGACATAACTGGCTAACATTAATCCACACATGTCTAATGATATTGCTACTACTGGCTAACAGTAATCCGCACAAGTCTATTGCTACTGCTCATCATCATCAAGTGCCGTCTCCGCAACGAAGGTTGGCTGCAACGTATCTCCAACATCTCCTGTCTCTTGTCTTGGTGGTGCACTCTGCTAGACTGTAACCTGTCCATCGTGTAATGTTACTCTCCCACTTGTATCTCTGCCTACCTCTTGCTCGCTTCCCTTTGACTTTACTCTCAAGTAAGGTCTTCAATAGGGGTGTCATGTCTTTTAATGTGTCCAAAGTATTTATTTGCCTGATCTTTATTTCTCTTAGTAGTTCTTTCTTCATATTAAGTGTTTTTAGCACCTCTTTATTTGTTTTCTTCTCTTTCCATGATGTTCTCCCTATTCTTCTATATACCCACATCTCAAAGGCATCAATTTTGTCTTCTAATTGTTTATTTAGTGTCCATGTTTCTGAGCCATACATTAATATGGAATAGATGTAGCATTTTATAATTCTCATTTTTAACTTGTTTGTAATTTGTTTAGATATTAATAATTTCCTCATGTCATTGAAGGTACTTTTAGCCATTCCTATTCTCCTTTTAACTTCTGTTTCACATCTGCCATCATTTGTGACTATGTGTCCAAGATATTGATACTGTTTTACTTGTTGTAGTTTCTCTCCCTGTATGTTTATGTTTACCTCCTGTTCTTCTGTGTTTTTGCTGATTATCATGGTTTTGTTTTTTGAATGTTTATATCCAGTCCATATTCATTACTTGATTTATTGACTTGATCTATTAGTCTTTGTAGTTCATGTTCACTTTCTGCTAATTTTGAAATGGCTGAATTAGTCCATGCTTTGAATTCTTTTGAATATAACGGAAACTTCTTTTATCAAATTAGTGATGAGGCAATGGGTACTGTGATGGGACCCAATTATGCCTGCTTATTAATTGATCACCTTGAACATATTATCTTTTCCACGTTCCAGGGCGGTACGCCTAACATATTCTAACATAGATAATGGTTTTAGAGTTAGTGATATTTCTTTAGATAATCTTAACCTTTTCCTAAAGGGTGTTAGTGGTTTATATCCGGCTATTAAATTTACTTTCTTATTTCCTCCACATCGGTTTACTGTCCTCGATATCTGTGTTTCCATATGATCAACATCCCTTTCCACGTCACTACATTATAAGCCCGCTGCTTCTCATAGTTTTCTTCTTTACACATCATCTCACACTAGGATTGTGGTCATTCCTTCCATTTTTCTCAGCTACTCATTCTTCGTAGTCTCTGTAAAGACGATGGCTATTTCTTGTATCTAGCTCACAAGATGCTGGATATTTTTGTCGTAGCTTGTATCCTGAAGATTTCCTTTCATTAGCTTGGAAACGCGTTCTACCTATTTCCCGTTCCGCTGACCCCTAACATCTATACATCTGACCGCCCTAACTTGCTATCACTTTTCATGCTCATAATATTCAGGCATTTCGTATCCTATTACAACATTCCTCTATCCTCCAACTAGATCATTTCACTAGTATGCATTTCCCTGCTCTATCTCGTCGATTTTCAGTGATATGAACCGTCGTGATCTCTTGGTTCATTTCCAGTCTGCGCATCTCTGCAGGTCACGCTAGAATTTTTCATTGTCCCGAAATTGTTTAACATGTCCTTTTAAGATATTCAACTCCATTCTCCAATGCCCTATCTCCCATTTCGACGTCAACGACACTCAATTTGTCCCGTAATTTAATATACTCTATCATATGTAATCGTTGCTATATAAAGTATATTGGTGAAACCGACAGAGGTTTAGCTGACAGATTCGCTGAACATTTAAGTGATATCACGAATCATCGTGACTCCCGTGACCAATCATTTGAACAACCTTAACATCATGTTAGCTCTGATGTTTCTGTACTGGTTTGTTACGTTGGTATTCTAGTGACAGGCAACGTCAGTCTTTGGAATATCGATCCATTTTTCATACGAGTGTCCTCCATCCACACGACATGAACATTAATCACCAATTTATTTAATTTGCCCAATTCTTTTGAATATCCTCAACTCTCGTATTATACTAATCATTGCAATCGCTTGTTTCTGTGCCCGCTTATTAGTAATTATTTTTTGTATTTTATAGAATTATACATATTTGTCATGTCTTTCTTTGTAGTGTGTCAACATTGAATATTTTGTATTCACATCTGTATATCTGTTAATTGTGCATTACTATACATTTGTGTGTACATGTCTTCTTTGACTTACATATCTCAGCCTATGTTATTCTTTGTTTCTTCAATGTGTTATCGTTATTGGTTGTTCAACAGATGGGTGCCCACAAATATATATGTATTTGTATATACATATTTTGTATCCATACACATACCTTGGTCAACAGGTATGTTTTATAGTACTGCATGCGAGTATCTTCATGTGGATGAATGTTTATGGTAATACATCGATATATCTCTATGTGTGCGAATGTTCATGTTAATGCATGTATTTACGTGAGAATATTTTTATGTGAATGCATGTATATATATATATATATATATAATTTTCTATACATTCATATATAGGTGTGCTTTTGTGGTGTGTGCATTGTGTACTGGTATATGTATAGGTAGTTAATGAGTTTGCCTCTCTTTTGGAGAGGCGTGCCCCTTTCAACCAGCGGACAAAGACCAATTAGGTTATATCAGGACACACTACCATAAAATATTAGAGGTAACAAGGACCCCATCTATTAGGTTAAGGTATATGTATAGATGTGTCAATGTACATATATATGTAAGTATTGTATCATTGTCTATATATATATATATATATATATATATATGTGCGTATATGTGAATGCATGTATGTTTACGTGTATGTATGTATAATATATATATACGAAAGTATGCGTATATATCGTTGTTTACATATTGTACTGTGTCGTACTTGTTTGTTTACTGCATCATTTATTCCAACTACTAATTCGTCCTACTGATTACTATAGCCTCGATGTTGTATATGGGTGTTCCCCTTCTTGCTGACCAATTGCATGCATCTTATTTTAAATGTTTTCTTATCCCCCCTCCCATGTTCCCTTATTTCCATTAATCAGTCACATCTTGACATAGCTCAAAGGTGACCTCTAACTCTGATAGTTTATTGTTGTTCTTTTCCACATACACCATATTCTATTTGAGTGTGTTCTGCTCGCATTTTTCATAATTTGGATTTTCATTTAATTAGATTTGTCATCTTGACAGGTTGTTTATCATCACTTTTGGTGTCTAATTTCCTTGATTCTATGGAGATTTCTGTGTGTCACTGGTGCGTAATCATTTTGAAATCACATAATTCAACGTTTATTTTAGCGTGTCTCTAATTAATACAGAGAATACGAAAATAATGCATATTCATCGAAATGAACTTTTTCAAAACTACAACTATTATTGACCAAGAACAACTAGAACATGCCAACCATAATTAATTGTTCACGTCAACAATTAACAGTACGGGAAATTGTTGACAAAGATAAGAAGAGAAGAGCCCAACAGAGACATAACAGATACAAAATGCAAGACAACATTTTAAACAAAAAAAAACACAAAGTTATAACTATTGGAAAGCTACATTTTTTCCAGTAGTGATGATGATGATGATGATTTAATCCCTTTCGATGTGAGTATTCAGCTCGTGACAGCGCATGGCCATTTTGGCGAATGCACAGCTGTGGTGCAGTTGTGTAGAGTGTGTTGTGTATAATTGGAAGCGGTGGTATTACTTCTTGTCGGATGTCTGTTATATTTGGACACTGCAGTAATATGTGTTCAACAGTCTCCTCTTGTGTGTTAGTGTCTGCAATTTGATTCGTGTAATGGATATAGTGGTAAAATATGGTTGTGAGGCTTGGCCAACAACATTTGAAATACAAAAGCAAATATAATCACCTGAAATTTCATGATATAGAGAAGTTCTAAGAATATCAAAGACATAAATGCGATTCAAAGCAGGCGTGTATAACGACCTGAACATAGAAACAGATTGCATCTGAAAACTATCAACAAAGCGCAAGCTAACATATTTCAGTCATATACATATAGACAGTTGTTTAGAATGATTACAATCATGATCGAGCAATTTTCTGAAAGATATTAAGACCTATAAAAACATTGATATTAATGAATTTCTGAAAATGTCATTGAAAGAGTATGGACAGCTTGCACATAACTCATATGCTTACAGTGAAGAAGTGAGAACATTGTTCTGCAAATGCACTTCACATAGAAGAATACAACAGAACTTACACAGTAAAACAGTACCAAAAACTACAACTATCGCGTTTCCCCTCTGATACTATATATAACGTCACACAAACGCCTTGCAGGATTTACGTATAAGCTACACAATCTATAGCTTAGGGTCCCAACGTTTCTGAGCAATTGTCATATATACTTAAATATATTGTAGGATTATTTGTCCTAATGCCGCACATCCGAAAAGCTTAGGGCATTATTACGTCTAAATCCGGCCCTGCACAAACGATCACCTTAGCCGCATGACCAATAACATTCTTTGTATCGTTTTAACTTTAAGAAATAGCATATACACTACAAAATAAAATAACTAAAAACCTGATATTCTCACTACTATATAATAATATAGCCCTTGCCTCGTGTCTAAGAACAGCTTTAGGGTTTTCATGTCGGTACAAAAATACCACAAACTAGGTACAGTCAAGCACAGTTACATATGATAATTTTCAAATTCACTCGAGTGTGAGACAGGGATGTGTAATATCCACTCTATTATTTATACCATACAAAATGACATATGAAAGTAGCAAAGACAACGGAAGAAAACAATCTGAAGGATAAACGAATGAAGATGGCAAAGTATTAGTGGCATTTTCAGACGAGGAACTACAAAGACAAATAGATAGATTACATCAAACATGTCAGACATTTAAAATGATGATAAATATAGAGAAGACACAAGTAATGAAGATAGGTATAAACACCAATATATATATATATATATATATATATATATATATATATATATTCATTCATTTTTATTTTCCTTTTGCGCTGAGTTAGTGCATAGGGCAGAGGTCAGATCTATCAAATTATGTCTGTTCAAAGCTATTCTGTGCAGTTCTTGAATAGTGTGAATGTTGGTTGTTTTACTCTCTCTAAGTATTGTTCTTCTGAGTGTATATATATATATATTGGAAACAACTGACTTTTCCCGGTGACTTTATTCATATAACTAGGAAGTAACATAACAAAAGACGGCAAGAGAAGCAAAGAAATACACAATAGACGTAGTAAAGCATACCAAGCCCTAGGTCAAATGACACCATTCTTCAGAAACAAAATATAGATTTAAACACCAAAATAACACTACTCAACACGTTTATGATGCCAACGCTGCGCTACCAATGGGCAAACGACAGCACAAGACAAACGTAAACATGGAACAGCTGAAATGGCATGCTTCCACAGAGTCCTAGGAATATCGTTAAGAGACAGATTGAGGAATGTGGGACATTAGATAAAGAACCGGCATCACTCCAAACTTGGAATATATTAAGAGACAACAGATCAAATGGTTTACACACATCAGCAGACTACCATCAGACAGCATACGCAGCAAGCTATATTTCACAGATACAGTGAAGGCAGACAAAGAGGCCGACCACGAAAATGATGAACCACCGAAATAAAAGAGGCGACAGGATTCCACAATATACTTAGCACACTAGAGAGCCGTTTCCAGAAAACTCTTTTACCCCTGACACTGAAAGAAAACAAAGGTTTTAGCGAATAGATAGAACAACATCACTGAACACACTGTGGTATCGGCAAATGTTCTTGATGAAATTTGCGCTAATGTACTTCTTCCTGTTAAGTCATATTTCACATTGTCGGTTATTGTATAGCAGAGTGTTTAACGTTCTGTCCTGTCTGTCTACTTATCAGAATATTTACAGTTCAACCTTCTTTTGAGGATCCATGATCAAGAATCTCGTATTTCCTTGTACTATTACTCTAATCTATTACTCTAATATGAATCTATTACTCGCAGATTTTCAATCTCTCATCCATCCTCCTTGAATATGTGTTCCTTGGGTTTATGTGTGACAAATATCTATTTTTGTGTGTGACAAATGCCTGACTTGTAATATTTAATGATCTATCCCCAGGTTCAAAAACTTCCTACGTTTTTTATACTAGTGTCCATTATTTCATTCCATGACTTCCTAGGAATTTATTTATATGATATAATTACAAATATTCTACTCAAACAGGTATGTACTTCTTAAAATTGAATTCTGTGATACATTTTTATTTCCATCTTTCTGAGCCAAACATCAGATATGATTTAGTGTTTTAACTGACGATTCATGTGTGCTATACATGATGTAAAATTCTTGTAGTATTCGCGGTATGTAACAGAGAAATTAAAAGGAAAACTGCAGAATAACTGCCTACCAAATAATTAATGAGCACAGATATAAAATGAAGAAAGCAGCAATGTTTAATTTAGTTTTACAAATAAGACAAGGACACCGAATCAACGTTTCGACTACACAGATTTTATGAAGATAGGGACACGATAACACAAAACAACTGGAAACACAAATGAACAAACACATACACCATTAGGAAATATGTAGACAGCAGTGTTATTATAAAGTAACATCATAAACATGTAAAGTAGAACGCAATAGAAATATCATAAGTTACACGTAGAGATAAACTAATACAGAAGAAGAGTGTGGAAATAAACGTATGAAAATTAAAGATTAACATTTTGCATAGTTCACAAAATATTTCGCCGGCGTGATACCGAGATATTACTGAAAAATACTGGGCATTGTGATATGTCAATTATGTCGTAAGAGTGGGAGAGCAATATTATGTCGTAAGGAGAGCAATGATTTGGATATTCTATGTATCACATAGGTTGTTTCAAATAATTCAAAATGCCATGCTGAAGTCGGATGTATCTGACGAATAATGCACGTATCGCAGTCACCTTGATAACTATCGAATCAGCGAAATCTTCTTTACAAACTATTTTGTCATAATATGAATCTATTTGAACACGTTTCCTCTTGCCTTTTCATCCCTTATTTTATTATATGTGTTGCTTGTCTCCCATACAAATCCAATAAATGTCTGAAATATTTAACAAATTTACCAACATAAACTGAATTCTGAATAGCCGTTTCTGTCCGATAGACCACAAAGAATAAAAAGTTATGTTAGAAAATCGACCTTTAGTGTGTACACTTTGAGTTATTATATTTTTATCAATAATTGCAAATATGACGGAAATATACAAATTGAATACCTCTTATTGGATGACATATATGGAATTTAGAGCCTGCATATCCAAGTTGAAATACATGGATATGAGTATGGGACACTTACCAATAAGGTGAGAAACAAAATTTCAGCATTTGAAATAATAACTTACAGAGGAATCCTCAAGACACCATGGACTAAAATTATCACAGATAGGAACATTCTAAGAGAATTGAAAGGAAAAGTACAAGGCAGTTTGCTAAACAACAATGTTCTCATTAGAAAATTACAATATTTTGGCCATAAGAACGTAATGGAGGGAATAATGCTGCAAGGGTAACAAAAAAGAGGTAGGCCACATCATGTCAAATTATGCTACCTGATGTGGATGATTGGAATACATGTTCCAGTGTCAAGTAGCGACCCTGAACAGAGAATAGGTGGTTGAGATAACACAGGGCAAATATCAAAATGAACAACAATAGGTATATGTGTTACCGAAATAAGATAAGATAACCTAACAACGAGAGAGTGGCAGACTGTAACAGTGACAGACTGTAACAGTGACAGACTGTGACAAACTGACAGACTGACTCGTTGTTAGGCTTTCTTATCGACTTATATTGGTAACACTTATACATATTTTTGTTTATTCTGATGAGGATAATATTTGCCGGACTTCCTATATAATGTTTATGGTACCGCGGTAGTGTGATTTTTATTCACTCGCCGCTAACCAGCAGACCCAAGTTTCGAGTTCACTCGATAATGGTGGTTAACAATTTAAACAAAAAGACTCCTTGTGTTAACACAACTACAAGAACGTAGATTACCAGGGTTCATGCACAGAGGCCGTCGAAGTATGGAACCATCGCTACAGAATGTACAGAAGCAACGTGTACCAGTCAGTTTCTGATCACCCAATAGCTAGGTAGCTGTGCACTTATGGGAAAGTCATGTGCTATGACGTGGTTGTTAATTCAGCTTATATGTACCTTCTTACATATTGGTCATTTAATATGTACGCCTTGTGTTTAGGTATCCTACTTTCTACCAAAGTCATGAAATCCGTTTTGATTATATCCGTGCTTATTTTATCCGAGCAAATAACTAAGATCGTGATTCAGGTAATCATGTCACTACGACTCCTAAAATATATTTAAATAAATTATAAATGCATTTCAATACAACGACATTATTGTATTATTTGCGTAGTTTTTTGTGTGAGATGTAGACGTATTTCACTAACATACGAATACTAGTATATGTATGTAATCACATAATATGGCATATTCACGTCAAAGGACGAGTGAGTAACGTATATGAGGATGTTTCACCAGACGTTGTAGAAGGCTTTTAGTGATTGATGTTTCCCTACATGATTTTTTTCTTTCGATTTCTACCACTATATTTATCACTATGATTACTATTTTATGACTTCTTCTACGACTATTTCTATCACTATATTTCAGTTGTGGCTGTCAATGTGTATTATTGAACACAATCCGCATACTTTATGTAATTCTTTCCTTCTTTCAATTTTAATGTATGTCTATTACCATTCATAATGTTTCCCTATTTGTTTACGTATTCAATATAGGGGCCTACAGCAACGACACGAAAGAAACAAATGTCACTGAACGTGTTTTAAATTGAGGATACTATCAAACGTATTTTTCATAATGATTGATGACAAACAAATTGTCAAGAGACAAGTAAATTCACTGATTTTTCACGGTCTGTGTCATAACTGACATTCCTCAGCTAATTTTATCTGGCAGTGTTTTATATGCCAGTCATATATCATTCAAGCAACGAATATATATATATATATATATAACGGAAACCGTAAAACGAAGGCAAGCAGAAAGTTTATGAAAATAAAAAAAAATAAACGTAAATATATCAATATGTGGATAATAAGTCAACGATAAGACAAGAAAACTATTTTAAAAAAAACCAAACTAACATATAACTAACAGGAAAAAAAAAATAGAATAATTAAGATAATAAACAAAAAGCAGAACACAAGAAGAGAGGTATAGTGGATTATTACAGCACTAACATCTATGACCGTAGGTTTAGTGATACAAGAAAATACATCAGCCCTTCCGTATCGTATTAAAGCGCTCTGCACGATGCTAAATGATGATACTATCTGACACACAAAATATACATGACATGAACATGATATGACATGAACTGACACACAAAATATACACACGCATATTATTATTATAAATGTTGTTTGATTAGAATATCCTGTCGGTATGAATCACACTCTGGAACATAGCACAAACTTACTAAGAATCACACCAAATATCCAATATTGAATCCGAGACATAGTGTGAAACAACAAAGATGAATTGATTTGTTTCTGACCCGCGCTGGTTAGACTTTTGTCCGATTTCACAGCCGCCTGCAGAAATGTCGGCTTAACAGGTTTTCTCTCGCCGACTTTGGTTGTTTTTTCTAGGTAGATAGAACCTGGAAACATTCTCGGTGATAAGGTGCCTGTTTTCTGATGGGGTGATCTTAAGAATAAATTTAAAAAAGAATGTCCGTGTAATTAGCTCAAAAAAACTAATATATATATATATATGCATAATTTCTCACGACCAGAACAGTAGATCTACACAATGTCTCAACCATCGAGTCGGTGCATTTGAAATGCTTGAATAACAAACTTGATGATCACTCTTTGTCACCTGTGTAAAGCCTGCCGTCAAACACCGACAGAGTACAGCAGAGAATTCAGTCACATGTATAATATATAAATGACATTCTAAAATTGATGAACATTTTAAGTAATCAACTGAACAGTCTTTAACATATTGTGGACAGATTAACTGTAGAAGTTTAGTTTTTTTTTTTTTACTTCCAAAGTTCATTTCCAAGTGGCACTCTATAGTTTATATATATATATTCTCTATATAAGAGCATATAATACAAGAATATCCGGGCGTAAAGCCAGAGGTAGACCAAGAAAAGGGGGGGATAGAAAACATGAAGATAACCTTGAACAAACATGGACTAAATTCAACCACAGCGACACATCTGGCCTTGAAACGACAGCTTAAGCTACCACAACTACGCTTAACGGCAAGTGTGAATGCGATCAACAATCATTCACCAGGGGAAAGACAATAGATAATAACCAGTGACATGTTACGAAAAATATATAAACATTTGTAGTAGTTGCAATACTAATGAGTTATTGCGAATGAAAGCTTACGATAGGCATACTTCCAGTTTTGGTACATTACTGAAAATATATTCGATATTAATACTATTTCTAGTGATGATTCAAACTAAGAATTCAAACCATCGGTGATTAGACGGTTTCTGAAAGCAATCGCAACATATGCTAGAAAAGCACATATTCCATCTATTCGCTAATTGATTACATATACCCGATACACTAAGTTGAATGCGTGCATATCAACTTAATTTATTTTACGGTTCTTATTTTGGAACGCGTGTTTTCCGATTTGATTATTTCACTCGGCTGCATTTTTAGCAGTTTATATTCATCATTCATTAATTTAAATATAAATTTATGTAGTTTTAGGGTTAGTTATATAAAAAAGATATTCTTGAAATGTATCTTTGATTTGGTTCGCTAAAGAATTGTATAGAAATGGTTACAATTGCAGGATAAAATATGTTATGTAAAACATGACTAAACCTAATCTCTAAAGCAGGATACACGGGTTCCAAACAAAAACCTCATTTTCTTTTGATTATTTCTCTTGCTTGTGCTTATCAATTTAGTTTTCTATGTTTATTAATTGAAAAATTACTTTATTTATAACAGTTGTATGAGTGGTTAGGATATTTATGTGGGTGACAACACACTTGGGTTAGGAGGGGGACCAGTATGTGCTAATGTTAAGTAATAAATAAATACCCGGTGTCTGATGCACATAGACTAGACAACTTATCATGGGAAAAATTAAGTTGGTAGGCACGCATTCAGGGAAAGAACGCAATAATTTCTTTTTTTTTTTTACATGCTGCTTAAGAGGATAAATCCTCAATGTTCGGGAACAACCTAATGCACTGAAAACATGAGGACTAGTGCAACACAGAGTAATGAGGGGAGAAAAGAACAGAGATACGTGGGGAATGTTGCAGCGAAATGCAGAACATTCTAACGACGTCAACAGGTTATTTACCCCTCTCATTTTAAAAATGTTGCCGATGGAGACCTTGCTCAACAGAACATTAATATATTACAATGTACTACCTTAAATATACAAATTCGCACTAGGGAAAAGTTGAAACATTAAGAATCTGCTAACAGGCCAACACTATACTCATTGTCTCGACTACTGGGACATCTCATGTCTTGTCTCGGCTACTGAGATATGTAATGTCCTGTCTCGTTTAATGGGGCCAAGTGATGACCTGTCTCGGCTACTGGGACATGAAATGTCATGTCTCGGCTACTGGGACATGTGAGGTATTGTCTCGGCTAATGACACATGTGATGTCTTATCTCGGCTACTGGTAGATGTAACGTTCTTTATCGGCTACTGGGACATGTGAGGTCTTGTCTTGGCTACTGGAACATGTGATGTCTTGTATCGGCTACTGGGACATGTGATGACCTTTCTCGGCTACTATGACATGCTATGTCCTGTCTCGACTACTGGGACTTGTAATGTGCTGTCTCGACTAATGGGACATGCAATGTCCTGTCTCGACTACTGGGACATGTAATGTCCTATATCGACTACTGGGATATGTAATGTCCTGTCTCGACTACTGGGACATGTGATGTTTAATATTGTGATTATCATTTAATTTTTACGTTCACCACGACATATGACGTCACAATGTCATGAACTTCTGTAAAACAAAGTGAAAGTAGCTATCATTTCCTATATTCCTACAGAAAATTATTATATCGGATTAAAAAAATCAAATTAATACATTTAAAATCGTTAACGGTGTAAAGTCGGCAGTGTCCTAAACAGTAACTACAAAATGTGGTTCAAAAAAAGTAAACAGTTTTAATAGCCTATACATGTCAGACAACCATAGAGACAAACAATGTCTATTTTATATACAGTAAATTGTCTGTATATTCCGATCTTAGGACTACATCCTGCTAATCGTTAGGAGTTTGAGAACGAACTCAAACGAAGAAAATTATATATATATATATATATATATATATATATATATATATATATATATATATATATATATATATATATATATATATATATATATATATATATATATATATATATAATATATATATATAATATATATATATATATATATATATATATATAATATATTATATATATAGACTAAGTCCTTCCCCCAGATATAGGTCCAGCTGACAGCTCATACTTTACGTTGTTCGATCCTTGTCTTTCTTGCGTTAGTGATATAAATCCCACCTTCACACAGTGATCCTTCTGGCTGATCCCAGCACATGTCACTTATCTTAATTGAAATATGTTCGTGCTTCTCATTGGCTGGTGACACATAGGCTTATACATAGAATGACCAATGATCAGAGGCTTCAGTCAAGATAAATGCCGCTGTTTGAGATCGCCTCGCTGATCTAATATGGACAATGATTGTATGGTTCTTCATTGGGCGCTCTATATATATATATATATATATATATATATATATATATATATATATATATATATATATATATATATATATATCTGTGTGTGCGTGTGTGTATATGTGTGTGTGTGTGTGTGGAGTCACTTGTCAAAATTAACCAAGGCAGACCAATAGATTTATAGAAAATGTGCCCCCTAGGTCATGTTTACGTTTTAGTTGAGAGATCTTTATTGGGGAATGTGGTGACTGAACAGTGAAAGTTATAGGGTATTGGACAATCTACACTCTTCCATGTACAATGTGATCCAGTTAGAATACGTAACAAGACAACTGGCAATGTACCAAATCACAGTAGATGTCCGGAGTATTTCACATGTCTCTAAAAGCCCTTTACTTTTCACAAATTTCAGCTGGCAATCATCTTATAGGCAGTTGAACATTCGATTTTTCATCGTCACTGTTGTCTTTTATTCCAGATTTCCCAAGGTTTGTATAAAAAATTCGGTATTTACGTTTACACAGTCACTCCTGTTTTCGTGAACCTGATTTAACCAACCTACTAAAGACGTTTCCTAGGTGTGACCAGAGTCTAAAACAAGGATTCTCAACCATTACTCCCAGCACCACAACATATCATGGGAAATAAATATATATTTAGGCGCTGTATTTTAAATATAAATAAGAGGGAAATAAAACTGAAAGTAGCAACTGACCATATAATCTTTTTTATGACACCGTAGACCACCACCATCCCCGTTCCACCTACCCCCACCCCTATAATAATCGTGGATAGTAACTTTGTTGTTACGGTTGTACAACAAAGTTTGATTTACAAAAGAAACTCACGATCATTACTGCTCGAATGACTCGAGCATCGCATGTTATTACCAGAGCACTGTTGTGCTCTTGAGCAATGAGTTGATAATGAATAGTTTACATGTATAGTCTCCAACATAGTAAAAGTTTCCAATGTAAATAAAAAGAAGAGCATCGTATGAAAACATTGTGCTACCACAGCCCTCACATTTACAATATGGGGTTGTTTCCCGACACTGTAGGTTTATCAGATATCCAGCAACTAAACAGCGGTGAGTAGATTTTTTTTAAAATGCTGAACTAAAGTGATCCTACCATGCCCATCTTGCCTAATGTACCTTGCCTCCAGAATATGACTAATTAGCCATCTAGGAGCTGAGAGTCAAAGGCATTATTCGAACTGAATTTCATAGTGGATGTGACAAATGGTCATCATCAGTTGTGATGTTCGAGTTAGAAAATATGCAATGCTATTATATTTGGAGATTGCTGAATTAATACATTTAGTCTACTCCAAAGGTGAATATATATATATATAAACAGTAAAACTGGAGGTTGTAAGAGAGTCGTGGTCAATTCCTATTATAATCAGGAGATTCTGCAGCTCTGGGCATTAATTCAACCCGTTTACTCAGTTATTTGTGATCGAAATCGGTCATTTGTGAACGAGGTCAGTCATTTGTGACTGAAAAATGTCTGTCCAAACTAACACGCTCCGACTAACAAAATGAAAAAAAAAATTCGTGAACACAATGTTGAATATTTTATTCTAATTGTAGTGGATTGTTATTTACGTTTCGGATGAAGCTGTTCCGTGGGCGAAAACAGATTGAAAATCGATGATGTAGACCAAATATTGAAAATCGATGATCTATACCAAATGCTATGTCACAAATATATTCGTTCATTTTGAAAATTTACATATTCCTGTCTGTTGTTATTCTTTCTCGCCCAATGACGATGTTATTCTTGCTCACTAACGACAGTGTTATTCTTGATAGCTCTACTATATTGTTATTCTTGTTAGTCGAACTGTATTGTTACTCCTGCTAGTCCAATGTATTTGTATTTTATTTTAGCCAAACAATTTTGTTATTCTTGCCAGCCCAAATATATTGTTATTCCCGTTACTGCAATTATGTTCTTATTCTTGCTCGATTACCTATATTGCTATTATTCAGAGCTATACTATGTTGAAAAATTAATAACAATGATATAATAGAACAGAAGTGGTAAGCAATACAAAACACGTTAAAAGAAGCAGCAATAAATACAGTAGGCCATGAAATAAGCCAAAAGAAAAAATGGTTATTTGAAAATACCTGGAAAAAATACAAGAGAGAAAAAAAGCCAAACTAACTTAACTATCTTCAAAAGAACTACCCTCGAAAGATTGTTGCAAACAGAAATGTAAAATGCTGGATAAAGAAGTAAAAAAGCGCAAAAAAGACAAACCAAACTTTATTAATGAACTAACTACTAAATCAGAGACAGCAGAATAAACTGAAAAAAATAAAGCACTATTTCATATGATGAAAATACCCTGCAAGACTTATTTCAACTGTTCAATGAACTCTGGCGTCAAGAAACACCACCAGCACAATGGAAGGAAATGATAATTTTCAAATTTCAAAAAAAGGGAGACTTAACCGATTGCAACAATTTGAGAGGCATTACATTACTCTCAATTCCAGGAAAAGTATTCTGTAGTATGGCACTTGAAAGAATTAAAACATCAATAGACAAAGGATTAAGAGAGGAACAGGCAGGATTTAGACCAAACAGGTCATGTGTTCATCAAATATTTACACTCAGCAGGACAATATTAGAAGAATGAGTAGAACAGCAATCACAGCAGATTATAAACTTTGTTGACTTTCAAAAGGTTTTAATAGTATATAGTAGACCTTCACTCTGCAACATTTTTGAAATATATGGATTCCATCCGAATTACGTCAACATTAATAAAAACATTTTACGATGACTCACGATGATGTGGAAGAACAGAAGCTGGCAATTCTGAATGGTTCCCAGTAAATACAGGAGTGAAAGAAGGATGTGTCATGTCATCGATGGTAATTAGTATTACAATGGATTGGGTCATGCGAAATTGCAGAGTCGATATAAATTGTAGTATTAATTGGCTTGAAAAAAAAAGTCTTGAAGATCTCGACTTCTCAGACGATATAGAGTTACTTATCTCAACTCTTGAAGATGCCCAAGAATTAAAATAATCGCCTTCAACTATTTCTGCACAAGGGCTTGAAATTAACACATCCAACGCAAAAATGTTTCACCTTACCAACAAATCAACGGACATCAAACTAAACGACAACTCTCTTGAAAAAGACAACAACTTCACATAACTTTGCAGCAAGATATCAACAACAGGAAATTCATCAACATAAATATTAAACCGTATTTCATTGATTGCAAACGCATTCAATAAACTATCAAATATCTGGCATTCAATAACGCAAGGAAACAACACCATACTTAAAATCTTCAACTCCTGCATAATTCCAACATTAACATATGGAAGCAAAAGTTAGAAAGCAACATCAAACTTAGAACAAAGACTAAACACCTTTGAAAACAAATGTCTTAGACGACTACTGAACATCCATTGGTCGGACTGTAAATAGATGCAAAACAAGACTATGTATCCACCTATATTATTAGAAGGCGTCGCTGGAATTACATCGAACACGCGTTGCAAATGCATACCAAAAACTACCCTGTCAAGCTTTGATGTGGTCACCAAGAGGAACGAGAAAACTAGGAAGACCAAGAGAGACCTTACCTAGAACTATTACAAGAGAGCTTCACCATGGGTACCAGAAACAATGAAGACCTAAGACAAATTGCAATAAATCGCGAGACATAGAAATCTATGACATCCGCTCTATGTGCCATCTTTTGCCCTATAGGAATAACTAACTATCTGAACATAATTGAACGCATTCCCCCTAATATTCATTTATTTCTTTTCTGTTCATTCCAAGAAATCTTTGTACATAAAAACAAGTCTGTGTTATTTCCGTGTTTTTCGTTTCTTGAAAAAGATCCAGATTTAGACCGCAAGGTGGAAACAGTCCTCGTTATTGTGTTTATTGTTATTTAGTTTATACATTGTTTAGTTTATTTTGATAGTTAGCATTATAGTAACGCAGAATAACATGAAACTAAGCAAAACCTATTACCAGTCCCAGTATTTGATTTATGATATCCTTGGCGTAGTAAATTACTACGGCCAGAAAGTCATTTATTTGTCTTTTGTGATTGGCAAAAGTACATTACTTTTATAGTATCGTATTTTCGTTCTTTCATACACTTGAACTGTATTTGTTACCACCCATCTGAAACTCGTTGACGAATGGTTATATTATATGTGTTTACTGTTGTGTGTTCTTGTTTTAATATCAGTAAGACGTGCTTTATCTCTCGGAGCTAACATTACACGTCTATTTTTCGAAGGTAACATTGTACAACTATTTTCGGAGCTAATATTTTACATCTATATTTCGAAGGTAAAATTGTACAGGAGGAAACATTACAATATTACGGGAAATAATTACCATGTCTCTGGTGAAAGTAAAATCGTCGGGATCTTTCTGAGAATCTCTACGTATGCGTTTGATCAATGAAAACTAAGGCATAACACGGTATATCAAAGTCACATTACATGAGTGGACATTAAGGGCATTTTACATTTACACTAATCAGGAACTCAAAGTGAAACTCTGGTCTGTTAACTGGTAAAAATATTACAATTTCGCAATTCCCTGGATCACCTCCATTGTCGGCCACCTCTTTATAATTGCGTAATTATCATTATTAATTATTATTATTATTATTATTAATATTATTAACAACAATCGAACACGACATACTGAACATAATTAAGTCAACCCAAAAGTTCAGCGAACAGCAAAATTTGTTCTTAAATATGAAAATGACAAAAATAATGGCAACTGACAAAACTAAATCAAGACCCAAAATTAATATTGAGAACTGCAATTTAGAAGTGACACATTTTGATTATGTGGGAACTAATATAAAGAATACGGGTGACTGCGCAGTTGAGATCAAGAGAAGAACGGCAATTGAGCTGGCACAATTAAAACAGCTAAAGAAACTATGGCAAGGTACTAACATAAGAATCAAAGTGTTTTTACTACGAACATGTGTATTTCCTATGGTGACATATGGATGTGAAGCATGGGCACTAAATAAAGCAGTGACCAAGAGAATAACATCATTTGAATTAAAGTGCTATACAACAGTTTTGAGAATACCATGGACAACAAGAACATCCAGGAAGGCTGGCTTCTGAACACCATATTAAAGAAAAAGTTAGTTTTCTTCGGTCACATTAAGAGACACGACGGCATGGGGAGAGTGTTACTGGAGGGGATGATAGAAGGTAACATGGGCAAAGACCGCCCAAGACGCCACTGGACAAAAGACGTTCAGGAATGCCTGCGCATGTCACTAGAATAGCAAGGGATAAATCTTCCAGTGTAGTGTAACAACCCTAAACAGGAAGTAGGTGGCTGGGGTAACACTGGGCAAAATGTCAAGATATACAAAAATAGGTAGGTGTCTTACAAAAATAAAACATAAAACAACTTAACAACGAGATACAGGGACATACAACGTTTCGACTATACAGCCTTCATCAGGACAAACAAATGACCACAATAAAATAAATATCACATGGAGACAAATAGGGTTATAATGAGGAGGAAAATAGCACGAAAATATGTCACTTGATCATGATGATTATTATTATTGCTATCATCATTATTCTACGTCTTTTATAAATGTACACATCACGTTTCGATAATTCATTCACTTAGATTTCAGTTCTCTACCATGTACAAGTACGTAATTTCTAATCAACACGGCACTATATCGTATTTTATAATCATTATCAATCAGTATAATGGTAATCAATATACTGTCAAGAACAACACAATAAATGACAATACCATAGAGACGCTTGATGTATTTGATGAAGAATAATGCAAGACAAAATGTCACTTATTTGGAAAGGAACACATTAAAAAATAATTAATTTAATCGAGGTGAAAATCCAGCATCCCAAATAGTGCAGAATAGATATATACGCGATACAAGCTAAAGCTTAGGGCCCCCACATACTTGGGGGCGCCTACAATTTATTTTTTATTTCACTATCTATATACTTCTTAATTGTTAAATGGCCCCATATCTCAAATATATTAGGGCCTTTTCAATTCTAAGGTGCTGCTCCCAAACCAGTGTTACAGCCCTTCACATTGAATGTAACATTATTATTTACACATATATTTTCAGTCAGCAGATCAATTAAAATACCCACCCTGAGCATGACGTGGTGACAACAAGTGCACGCGGACTTCATCACAGAAGACACTTGGAAGTTCCTTGTAACTCATTAATGCGGAACATGTACTATTGCCAGTTTAAGAAAACTAAAAAACAAATACATTATTTGGACACATTCTATAACATTATTCGGACACATTCTATAACATTATTCGGACACATTCTATAACATTATTTGGACACATTCTATAACATTATTTGGACACACTATTTTAACACATTATTTTGACACACTCTATAACATTATTTGGATACATGTTATAACATTATTTTGACACATTCTATAACATTATTGGGGTACATTCTATAAAATTATGTATACATATTCTATAGTTTCATGTGTACACATTCTATAACATTATATTGATACAATATCTTGGCAATAACATAATGCGTACATATTATATAACATTGTTTGGTGACATACTCTAGCCTTATTTGGACAAATTATATAGCATTATTTGGACACAATATAAACCATTACGTGAACGCATTATATAACATTACTTGGATACATTTTATAACAATACTTGATCGCATTCATCAATAAAATATTGATATATTCTATAAAATTATGTGCGCACATACTATAACATTATGTTGTCACATTCTATAGCCTTATTTGGACATATTCTATAGTTTTATGTGTACACATTCTATAACATTATATGGATACATTCTATAACATAATGTGTACACATGCTATAACATTATTTGTACACATTCTCTAGCTTTATTTGGACACATTTTATAACAGTATTTGGACATGCTATAACATTATTTAGACAACTGTATACAACTATATAGACCCACTATATAATATTAAATGAATGCAATGTGTGCAGTAATATACAATTTATAAACAATACATAACTATTACAAATACAATAAATGTTCGTTAGAAAAAATACAAAAATATTTAATGGATTATACATAAACAATACACAGACAACCTAGAGATCGTAGAGACATTACGGAGTAATACATAAGGTATACACAGACTAATCATAGAAAATACATAGAAATTTCAGGGAAATCGATTTTGACAAAAATATCTTGGCAATAACGCATCGCACGTTCTTCATTTCTATTCTGAGATTGTTGCAAACTTATTTCCTATTTGTCTCTCTAGAAGCTTGTGCCTTAACGTCTGGTTCATTGTATAGGAATAAGTGAAGACAGTAGAAGGGGAATGAGAAAGATAAAAGAAAATTGACGTGCTAACAATAGAGAGTTAGGGTAATAGTTAGAGTGAGAATATAAACTAGGTAGAGAGGAGGGAGTTTGGATAATCACACAGATTGGTCATCTGATCTCAGACCGGAGTGGTAGACAGGAGTATACTCTGGCATTCAGAATAAAAATAGCCATGTTTCTAGAGAGGTTAAGACTGACTGTGAAATAAAGAATGTGATTTAGGGAGTTAGGGTTAGGCACGTGAAACAAACATGTCCTGGGGAGATAAGTTGTAGATGTCTGATGGAAAGTGAGGCATTGGGGCAGCCTGAGTAACTGAGGGAATATGTATCGACGATTTATATGGGACATATGCAAGCTAAACTAGGTAAAGATATAAGAAAATTGTCATGGATGTCGTAAGTAGTGAGTAAAGGGGAAGAGTGGTGATGTAATGAGAGGGTATAATGATGATGTAGTGATGTAAAAACATGGATATGTGGTAATGAGATATTAGTGTTAAGTAATGATTTAATGAAAGTATAAGGTGGTGATTTAATGAAAGGATTAGGTGGTCGTTTAATGAAAGGATTAAGTAATGATTTAATGAAAGTATTAGGTGGTCGTTTAATGAAAGGATTATGTGGTCGTTTAATGAAAGGATTAGGTGGTGATTTAATGAAAGTATTAGGTGGTAATTTAATGAAAGGATTAAGTAATAATTTAATGAAAGTATTAGGTGGTGATTTAATGAAAGGATTAGGTGGGGATTTAATGAAAGGATTAAGTAATAATTTAATGAAAGTATTAGGTGGTGTTTTAATGAAAGGATTAGGTGGGGATTTAATGAAAGGATTAAGTAATGATTTAATGAAAGGATTAGGTGGGGATTTAATGAAAGGATTAGGTAGAGATTTAATGGAAGTATTAGGTGGTGATTTAATTAAAGCATTAGGTGGTGATTTAATGAAAGTATTAGGTGGTGATTTAATGAAAGTATTAGGTGGTGATTTAATGGAAGTATTAGGTGGTGATTTAATGTAAGGATTAGGTGAAGATTTAATGAAATGATTAAGTAATGATTTAATGAAAGAATTAGATTGGTGATTTAATTAACGTATTAGGTGATGCTTTAATGAGATAATTAAGTAATGATTTAATGATTTAATGAAAGAATTAGGTTGTGATTTAGTGAAACGATTATGTGGTGATTTAATTAAAGGATTATGCGGTGATTTAATGAAAAGATTATGTGGTGGTTTAATGAAAGGATTAGGTGATGATTTAATGAAAGGATTGGGTGGTGATTTAATGAAAGGATTGGGTGGTCATTTAATGAAAAAAGTAGGTGGTGATTTAATGATGAATAATTTTTATAGATCCTGTTACATTTCTTTTGTTATAATTAAAAAATCCGTCCAGTTGACAATATTGCGACTGCGGTATGCACAACTGATTAAAACATTTTGATTGACATCGTTGAAATGCATTGTTCACTGGATGCGCCGAGTGTAAGTGATATGCTCAATCTTATACTGGAACAATTTTGGAGATTGCATTGGCTTATGACGAAGGAGGATTGGTTCTGCTTGTGAGGAAGAGGAGATTGGGTCGGTTTGAGTGGAGGATAGGATTGGGTTAGCTTTAGAGGAAGAGAGAGTTGACAGTGAAAATGTATGTGCTTGCCTTCATTTGATGCAAAACTCAGAGTATCACAACACACACGTACACACACAGAAATAAATACAAAGACACTGCACAAACATAAATGCTACTAAGCTCACACATACACACACACACACTCCAGAAGGAAGACATGCACTGTGTAAGAACACACTGCGTATCAAGCAACACCTCTCAACTGGAAAAAAAAAGTATCTCGACGTTCATGTTTGTAAAAACATCTAGTAATAAATTAATGATACGCCCAAGGGATGTTCAAGAATAATGCGGTGCAGAGAATTAAAACACTTTCGAAAAGTCTCACGCGGATCAATATCATGCAACACTGAATTCGAAATAATCCATATTGTATTTGTAGTAATACTTATTGTTAAATCTTATTTCTTTTTACTGCTTTTGACAAAAGTGCACACACAGGTAGATGTTTGTCTTGATTATACCGGGATTTTCACCTATTTACAGAACATAAGTACATCATAACATCCAGCTACAGAAAAGAGAGTACCAGGCACGGCATGCTAGTTCGCAGAAAGTCAACAAGCCTTATTTAAGACTTATAGAGGAATGACAGAAACATATTTCCAAACGGAACTGTTAAAAAATGTTACAAATTACTAGCAAATATGGAATGTCACAGTTCTCTGAATAAGGCAACATGTACGTACAGTGTACATGAACATAAGTTGAGAACCTCTAATCTAAGGTCAGTATCACAATATCTGAATGAGATAACAAAATACATTATTAAAAAAGGTAATGCGCAACAGTGAATAGGAATCACAAAACAGAAACACATAAAATGATTAAAAGACACGGCGATGAAATGTGAAGGACAAGTACACTCTTTGTATACGTTAATATTATCAACCAATCATGTGCCATGTCGATAAGGGTAAGGTGTCACGTTTCTCCGTAACTCTCTTTCTCTTGTGTTGTTAATAAGTGAAGTTTGTGATAGTGTTATATGGCATGACGATAACATATCTAGCACCTTCTACAATTCCCTCCATTGTCTCTTCTTCATTTTATCTTTCCAGTGATTACTAAGCACTCAAACCTTTCTCATATCATATTTCACATCAATCTTGTTAGCCTATATGTTTTGCTCTAATTTGTCCCTTTACCCCATCATCGCTGAGGACCTCTACATTAGTTCCCTTTGCTGCCCACAGTATTATCATTATTGTGAAATCTACCTATCAGTATCCATCAACTTACGTTTAGTTTGTCTGTGCGCAGTCCATGTTTAATATCCTTAGATACGGTTTTGTTGAAAATAATACCATACTACTAGAATTCTCAAATGTATTGATAGTACGTCATTGCAAAACATATCAAAAACACATGTGAGTATCACACACAGAATGAGAGTCAGTGAAAGTAACATTGATCGATGGATCAGAAACAGGCAAATCGTGAACCACAGAATGTTTCTCATTGTTGAAATTGTACTTCTACTAGTGCTTACCTATTCTTTATTTTAATGGAGAACTGGCCATCAGATGTTACAAAGGTAAGAAGATACTTTATTTATCCACTTCCTATTAAAGTTTGAGGAGCGCGGTAGCCTAGTGAGCTTGCTTGCTATCATCTGGTTACAGCGTGCCAGGTTTGAAACCACGTCCGGACATTAAAAAAAAAAATCCGGGTTGTGATTTCTCACTTGACACGACCACTCCTCCAGTCGACTCAGCTGTAAATGAGTACCTGACGCATGAGTTAGGTAAAAAAAAGAACAGCAAGGAAGGGAACTGGCCACCCCACCTAATAGTTGCTGCGGCTTAGTACATGAAGAGTTATCTTCATCCCCGAATAAACTTATTATAGTTTATTCAAATCGTAGGGGATTTATTTCGAGGATTGTACTCAAGTTACACCATATGTAATCCATCTCTGTCAACGAATCGACTCACCGACAGCCAATAGCATACAACTCAAAGCAGGTAGCTTCAAGCGATAGTTCCAGGAATCAAGAACATCTACCATATAAATAAGATTTCAAGAGCAAAATTTGAACTCACGACCTATTGAATACAGCAAGCAGCTTAGCAACCGCGCCAAGGAGATCCCTCTCAGTTTCTTTTAATGGTGTATCATTGATCTTTATATTACAACTTTATTGAGAATGTCTTTACGGCAACCATTATTTCTGTTTTTAGGCAGAGGAATTTGTTGAATTATAACGAAAATTAGAAAAAGTCAATCACTTATTTAGGGCATGTGATGAGAAAGTAATACTTTAATATTTAGTAATCATCGAGAAGATCAAGGAGAGAAGAAAGAGAGAGAGAGAGAGAGAGGAAACAAAGAGGAACCCTTGGATGGGTGTCACTGTGGTACAAAAATAACTCATCAACTGAAATTATTAACACCACAATAGACCGATAGTTTTGTAGAAGCATGATCGCCTACACCACTCGGCATGGCACTTGGTTGATTTTTTGAATACCTGTAGCTATTAATAAATGGACATGCTGTTATAAATCCCATACCACAGAGAAATTACAAAGACAATAAAAGAGTATGAGTTAGATTGTAACTATCGCCCTTGTGGCAACCGGGACCTGAACTTCTAGTTCATGGCTCGTGGCCACTGTCATCTTTTCAGAAATGTCGTAGGAGACAACTAAGGAAAGTTGGAGAATAGGCTGACACCCTGTTACCTGTGAAAAACTCATTGCCTCTGAGTGTCTTATCTTGATTTTATGCTTTTGTCTTCTGTTTTTATGGTACGTCCATATTTTAAAAAAAATGTTTATACGTAATTGGTTTAATATAGAGTTTACGTTGATCATTACATACTCGTATGATGGATGCTACACATGATCGACGTTACACGGGATAGATGGTACACGGGATAGATGGTACACGGGATAGATGGTACACGGGATAGATGGTACACGGGATAGATGGTACACGGGATAGATGGTACACGGGATAGATGGTACACGGGATAGATAGTACACTGGATAGACAGTGCACTGGAGTTACGGTACACTGGATAGACGGTACACTGGATAGACGGTACACTGGATAGATGGTACACGGGATAGATGGTACACGGGATAGACGGTACACGGGATAGACGGTACACGGGATATATAGTACACTGGATAGACAGTGCACTGGACATACGGTACACTGGATAGACGGTACACTGGATAGACGGTACACTGGATCAACGTGCATTGTTCAACGTAAATAATAGATTTAACCCTTTTATCATATGTTTATCACAACAAGAGACATGAGATGTTGGAGATCTGTTGCAGCCAACCTTCGTTGCGGAGACGCCACTTTATGATGATGATGATCATTTGTTTCAATATTGTTATTCGATAATATAAAATCATTATACCAAAGATGCCAAAGCTCAGTAAAAACAAATTATAGATTGACTGAACGTTTCGGTAAAAGATCTGGAGTAGGCCAAGGCTGTGTGCTTTACATCTACTTTTCAACGTATACATGGACAGCATAATAGAAGACGCTCACGTAAATAAAGAGAAAAACATTGTTAATAAACCTGATAAGGAACTTAATTATGAAATAAACGAATTACATTTTTGCCGACGATCAAAGTCTAATATGAGAAAAATTAGGATAATGCCCTTGCCAATATGAGGAAATATGCAAAGTTACATTAATGCATTGCAGCTAGCATGTACGAAGTACACCTTGGAAATGAACATACATAAACAGAAGTTATGAAAATTAGCAAGTATGCAATACCAATGAATGAAACAATAGATACCACCACGTGAAACAAGCCAGTAAATGGAAGACTAAACATAGAAATAGAAACAAGGTGTCAGAAAGCAAATACCGTTGCTTACCTACTTTCTCCATTACTCCACACATAAATCAAATTGGCAATCATAAGACAGATAACATCTACAATTTTAGCTACAAATAGCTAATAGATAGTAGCTACCAATAGCTAATAGATAGTAGCTACCACTAGGTAATACGCGTAGATAGTAGCTACCAATAGATAATAGCTACCAATAGATAATATCTACAAATAGCTAATATAGAGTAGCTACCACAAATAGCTAATAGATAGTAGCTACCAATAGCTAATAGAGAGTAGCTACCACCAATATCTAATAGATAGTAGCTACCAATAGATAATAGATAGTAGCTACCAATAGCTAATAGAGAGTAGCTACCAATAGCTAATAGATAGTAGCTACCATAGCTAATAGATAGTAGCTACCAATAGCTAATAGATAGTAGCTACCAATAGCTAATAGATAGTAGCTACCAATAGCTAATATATAGTAGCTACCAATAGCTAATAGATAGTAGCTACCAATAGCTAATAGATAGTAGTTACCAATAGCTAATAGATAGTAGCTACCAATAGCTAATATATAGTAGCTTCCAATGTCAAACATGGTCTTTAGCAGAGGTAAATCGGTGTGTGAAATGAAGTCTCTTAGGAAAGCTGCAATGGTAAATAAACTAGTTTTTAAAAAAAAACTTAAGAAATTAGAAAAAAAAAAAAATTGATATAGTATCATGTATTGAACATATCAAAGACAGGAATTAAAATGGTTCTGTCATCTAATGAGAATTAACACAAACCAAGTACCGATAAGAGCATGTAAAAAAAAAAGAATACCATGACCTACAGCCAAAAGTGGACACAGAAAACGGTGGATTGAAAACATCAATATAACCGTGAACAAAGATGGAAATAATTAAACCAATGCGACACATCTGGCATTGGAACGACAAATGAAGCTCCCACCCCTACGCTTAGCTGCAAGTGTGAATACGATCAACCATCAATCACCTGAGGATAGACAATTGACAATAGTTGCAATGTTGACTTCCCATATTGTGCACATGTTTCAATATTGACTTACCATACGTTGCACATGTTTTAGTATTGACTTACCATGCGGTGCACATGTTTCAATATTAACTTACCATGCGGTGCACATGTTTCAGTATTGACTTACCTTACTGTGTACATGTTTCAATATTGACTTACCATATGGTGTACATGTTTCAGTATTGAATTCCCATACTGTGTACATGTTTCAATATTAACTTACCATACGGTGCACATGTTTCAGTACTTACTTTCCATACGGTGCATATGTTTCAGTATTAATTTACCATACGATGCACACGTTTAAATATTGACTTGCCATACGGTGCACATATTTTACTGTGGTATCCCTATCACTCAACTTGTGCCCTGAGTTCAATAGTTCCATTGATGACGGGGATATACAGACCTGTGAACATTGCACCTTTGATATTTTATTGCAGATTTCAAGGAATAAAAACGAACGATCTGTAACAACTAGCTGTTGATTGACAAGCATGGGGAGCTATGACATCTGCCGTATGTGCCAAGCGTGGTACAAGAGGAAAATGATGATGATGAAGGGATGAGGAATGCTAGGTGTGCAGATACTTCACCAGATCTGACAGAAGAATGGGTATTTAGGTATAAAATAAACGCAGACAGCGGATGCGTCGGGTCACTGATGAAGATAAAACGGCGACACAACGCACTTCCATTTTCAGAACTGCATCCTCCTAGAAATTGATTATGCTAATTGTTCTGCTACAAGAGAAATCCAGTGGGAGTTTGAGAATTAAGCTTTGAGGCGGAAGAGGAGGAGATGGAATAAAGTGATGGCCTACTAGTATATGCTGCACTCCTGACAGAACGTGGTAACCCTGTGATACTGTCACACTGGAATGCATGGAATAGCGGAATAAACACAAATCACTTTACTGCAACAATGGTTTTTAGACAGAAAACCGTACTTGCTTAAGTGTCAAATCGGTTACTCAATTAAGTAGGACCTAATGCTTTTGTCAACACGGGTATGGGCTTCCAGCTCAAAAGTAAAAGGACTATTTGATTGTCATCCTCAGCACCATCATCATGTAATGATAACATTACGACTATACATATATGCAAGAAAGAAGATGTAACATACATTTGTAATAGGTGCATGGAAGAAACATGAGAGGAATAAACAATTCGTATTGGCAACGTTGAAATAATAATTGTACAATTTATAACATACGCCAACTGTTGAAACAAGAGGATCAAAAGGCGTATATGATTACCTTAATTGTACTCGTGTTTCCACAGGTGCAATCCGCCCATCTCAATAAAACGCTCTTTACTGTACATTGAATTATAGATGTAGTACATGTTATGTGGTAATTTCTATTCAGAGCACCGGATGATTAAATAATTCTGTGGAGTCTCGGTTCAATTGCTGATAGGACAAGGCAGGCTTTTAATTTTGTGAAAGGAGGTAAGGGGAGTGCTGAGAAATTTGTCATTAGCTGCTTCGGATGTTTAGTCACATATGGATGTCCTCTGTTCTTGATTCTACTTATTGTTATTGTTAGGTTTTGTGTTTACATCCTTCTATCTCGTTTTTTTGTCGCGAGAACCCCGTACTAAGATGAGAGAAATAGTTAGTGGAGAACTGGAGAAGACACGTGACGGGGGAGACTTTCAGATTAAACATAATGTGTCTGTAGAAGTCGGATTTCTCGGATCATTGGTGCAAAAAAATCACAAAAAGGACACATCTATTATACTGACTACATTCGTCTGGTAATTTAGTACTTAAGTAAATTAAACGCTCATTCAGTTTGATAATGAATGCACAATTGTCAAGCTGAACGCCTGTGTGTTGCCGGAGCCCGAAAGGGGAGCAAAGAATAGCAACACTGTTTACCTTTCACGCATGTCGTAAAAGGCGACTACGGAGGTTATGGGATGGAGTTGGCTGTCCCATCCCATATAGGTTAAGTGACTCAAAGCCATACTGAAGTCGGATGTGTCAGGCCGAAAGGCGCAGATATCACAGCAATGCTGTAAACCATGACACAACGCATTCCGTTCTCCGGACTACATCCTGCTAATCTGAAGGAGTTTGAGAATGAACGCAGAAGAAGAAGAAGAAGAAGTCAAGCTGAAGAAAGCGTGTTTTGCATAAGTGGGCATACTATTGTACTACAGTTTTACCGCAGTCTCACTTATTATATATTCTGGAAATCTAGTATCGTCATTGTCCTGCTATAAGAAATACCCAGCAGGAGTTTGAGAAGGACAGTTAAAAGAACCTTCTTGTACTAGGATTTATCATTGTGACAATAATGTTTCAAAATAGATAAATGATTGTACTACGGTTTCTAATGTGTGCTCCTTCTCTGTTGGCGAACATTACGACGCCTACGCAAGAATAGCAATAAGTGGCACGTAAATCCCTAGCTTCAGACAATAAGTAACACATACATCCTTAGCTGTAAGCTATATGTAAATTTCACGTGGAAATAAGATTTCTCGACCCATGACGTAATACGCGACCCTTTTGAATAGATAGCAAATAGTTTAGCTACTATGCCACAGAGATCACTGATTAAAAATATGTGATGAAAATGGAATATCTAATTGGTGTAGACACACAAACCAAGATTATCGGGAGTAATGATCTCCTTACAGAAAGTAAACAAACCTTTATTCGTTATTTAAAAAAAAATTTTTTCGTGATTTTCGTTGGTCACTGTTTATATATAGGGTCGCATGCCTAAATAAGTCAAGGTCCATCAACGAAATTCACGGAAATATAAAATATCTGCTTTCAGTTCATGTTTACTTTCTGTACACAGGTCTTTACTGGAGCCCGGTATGCACAAACACTATCAGACACAATAAAAAAAACAAGTACTCGAGTTGTTAAATATACAGTTGTTAAAAAAAATATTATACAAAATGTTGAAAAATATTAAGAGAAATGCAGATTGAAAATTATCTAGCGTTACAGAAAATTAAAGAGCATTTTTAGGCATAACCAAAAGGCATGAGAAAACGTATAGGCTAACAAGCATGTACACACACATGTTCATAACAGTTCTTGAAGTCTCCGAAAACAAACACACGGACAATACTCACGATCAGACAGGCTTTGGCTGCACTTGACTTACCTGAAGAAAGAAGGAAATAATAATACACTGATTAGACTAATGTAACTTATTTATATTGCTAAATGAATGTGAAACCGTGATCAATCAATAATATAATACACTTGGGGCTATTCGAAATCAGCCTTCTAAAATCACTCATTTAACTGCTCCCTTGCTTTTCATTTCATGTCAACATAGTGTATACACAAAGCAACCACTCAAAATTACTGAACAAGTGGGGTGCAAAGGGAACGCATTGCTCTAGGCGGACCCAGGGTTAGCAGATAACCAAGATCCTAAATGTACATCCACGCGGTGCACCCTGGAAAAAGAAATACAGCAGCTCGAGCTGATTCTGGCCAAATCATTTGGGGATCGTGTCCGAGAATGTGGAGGTAGCAGATGGAAAGAGATTTGACTGCACAAGAGACAGACAATATCTCCGACACCACCATCATCACCACATATAGCGACACTATCGACATACAGTGAAACTAGTCAGTCTAGTCCGAACATTAGAGGGGCGGCCAATGTAAAATGCACGTAAAGGTAGATGCATGGCGAGAGACAAATAGATTTCATACCGATTACAATGAAACAATGAAAGGGCAGAACAGCGCTAGAGGGCAGCGCGAACTGCAAATAGAAAGTGAAAAGTCTCTAGGAAAGGGGAACTACAAGCTCCGTCAGCTCGAGACGAGCATCTAGTTATCTGAGTTCCTTACAGGCAGAGACCCAGACCCATTCATTGGCGTTTGGTAAAGCAAGAAGACCTAATCCAACTCTAATGTCCAGCCTTCCTAAACCGGAAATATGCTCGCGAAGAGAAAGAGTTCTGTACCCGATGAGCTTATGCAAGAATGGGACAACGATGGTAGTCCTGGTCCAACTCTACTGTCAAGGTTTCCTATACCGGAAGTACACTTGCAGAGAGAAAGGGTTCCGTACCCGATGGGCTCAAGCACAAAAGGGACAACGATTTAGCCCTGGCCCAACTCTACTGTCAGGTTGTCCTACACCGGAAATACACTTGAAGAGAGAAAGGGTTCAGTACCTGATGGGCTCAGGCGCTATTGGGACAAGGACGATCAGCTCGAGAACACCTTGCTCCCATACTCATGGTGTGAGAGACTCGAACTTAGACAAGGGGTACACGATGTCGGTGAATGACACCTCGGCTAAGAGGGCGAAAGAGCCAGGGCCCACCTCCTCTGTTGAGTTCTTCCCCTTAAGGTACCAGGCTCACGGATGAGAAACGGTTTAGTACCCAATGGGCACAGGCACAGCACGTCCAATTACACGAGGCAAGTTCATAGATAGTGGAACACCTCGTACGAGTGAGACGAGAGCAAAAATAGTCTGGGCGAAGAGTCGCCACTACGCGTGCCCGGAGACAGATATAGAGACTGTCACAGGCTAAGGGTAGCCCACCCGAATTGTCAAGGCATGCTGAAATCGGATGTGCTAGGCCTACAAGGCGCATAACGGTGGCACAACGTAATCACGCTCCCGGCGGAAATCGCACGGACTCCCACACGATATAAATGCAGAAATATAAGGCCTACAAGGCGCATAACGGTGGCACAACGTAATCACGCTCCCGGCGGAAATCGCACAGACTCCCACACAATATAAATGCAGAAATATAAGGCAAATACATATTTGGTTCAACAATTGTTCTAATTTTTTCAATTTCAATAGCTGTTTTTGATATATAAAAGTAAGCATTATTGACGTGAAATTAAATCAACCCTCTACCTTGTCAACCGTCACACGTTTACAGACCCTTCCCCCATAATTGATGAAATAATTTATAGAGAGTCCATCAGAAGGTTAATTTCTAAAGAACTAGCGGGTTATTGAACAGGAGTCAAGTAATACAGTTTATTTCTATGAGACACGATTAGTGAAGTGTGATATAACCATGAACATATGAAACACGATTAGTGAAGTATGATATAACCATAAACATATGAAACACGATTAGTGAAGTATGATATAACCATAAACATATGAAACACGATTAGTGAAGTATGATATAACCATAAACATATGAAACACGATTAGTGAAGTATGATATAACCATAAACATATGAAACACGATTAGTAAAGTATGATATAACCATAAACATATGAAACACGATTAGTGAAGTGTGATATAACCATAAACATATGAAACACGATTAGTAAAGTATGATATAACCATAAACATATAAAACACGATTAGTGAAGTGTGATATAACCATAAACATATAAAACACGATTAGTGAAGTGTGATATAATCATAAACATATGAAACACGATTAGTAACGTATGATATAACCATAAACATATGAAACACGATTAGTAAAGTATGATATAACCATAAACATATAAAACACGATTAGTGAAGTGTGATATAACCATAAACATATGAAACACGATTAGTGAAGTATGATATAACCATAAACATATGAAACACGATTAGGGAAGTATGATATAACCATAAACATATGAAACACGATTAGTGAAGTATGATATAACCATAAACATATGAAACACGATTAGTAAAGTATGATATAACCATAAACATATGAAACACGATTAGTGAAGTGTGATATAACCATAAACATATGAAACACGATTAGTAAAGTATGATATAACCATAAACATATAAAACACGATTAGTGAAGTATGATATAACCATAAACATATGAAACACGATTAGGGAAGTATGATATAACCATAAACATATGAAACACGATTAGTGAAGTATGATATAGCCATGAACATATAAAACACGATTAGTGAAGTATGATATAACCATAAACATATAAAACACGATTAGTGATTTGTGATATAACCATAAACATATGAAACACGATTAGTGAAGTATGATATAACCATAAACATATGATTGATTTCACGTAAATAACGTATGTCTTTAAATATGTCGTTGACTGTTGCTGGTCATCTCTAGTCCAGATCCGTGAGTTGTTTAATAGATATCGATATAATTCTGGAAAGAATATTTCATATGAACAGTGCAGTATTTACCTATACGCTAAACAAACTATAGCATAGTGTTCCTACTTTCTTGGGAGGCCACCAAAAAAATCATATTTGGCACTAACATATAATATCTGGACTTATCTGGCCACATATCTCAAATAGCTTAGGGTCTTATCAAGTCTAAATCCGGCGCTGCATATGAATAATACATAGCGTATGTGTACTCAGCAATGATAACTGATCTTGCAAAGTTTAGATATGACTGTAAGTATCACCAGAGAAGACCAGATACGTTCATGGATGATCCAATCCCAGGCTTAATAAATCCATTAAGAGTACAGCGGTTGACAGTTCCAATTCCATGTTTATTTATCAGTCTCGTCGTATTTCTATTATGTTTCTCTTTACAGGATGTTCACATTTCTATACCAATGTCACACAGTCTTCAAAACGACCATGACTCACACTTTTTAATATCTTTGGAACAGACTCGGTCCGTCAGTGCATTAGCCAATCCCCTATGTGCTACTTCAGTTATTAGAGTGTAATGTATCCACGGAACATACAGTTAGTCTGCTTCGTACGGAAATAAATGCAATTCCGTTCTGTGGCTTGGAAGCACATGCCAACAGGCCATTAGTTTCACATTGGTTTTTTTTCTATAATGTTGCAGAAGGGATTTGAGCCATGCATGTTCAGCTGACACCGATTCGCCTATTATCTTGAATCAATTTTCCGATAATGACAAAATTCGCATCTCTTGAGAACTATGCGATTAAAGTCACGGCATCCAACCTGTACATTATCGAATTACTTCAAATATGGACCAATTCGATCAAGACACAAACTATAAAAACAAACACAATGCTGTAGTAAATGTTGCCATGAACATGTGTTGTTTAAATGTTCTGCGTCATATGATGAGACATAACTACAATGCAACTCTCCAAGTCGGATGTATCGGACTATTAACAGTAAGCAATTGGCGCCGACACAACGCATTACTTTCTCTGGGTTACATCCTGCTATGAATCGTGTAGGTCATTGTCCTGTTACACGAGAGATCTCGTGGGAGTTTGAGAACAAACGAACAGAAACGAATAAATGTAAGAAGGTGAATGATGCAGCAATTAGTAGATCAAGAGATTATCTTAAGAAGTTGCAAGATAACAATTAATAGATCAAGAGATTATCTTAAGAAGTTATGTGATGCAACTATTAATAGATCAAGAGATTATCTTAAGATGTTGTATGAGAACAAATAATAGATCAAGAGATTATCTTAAGATGTTGTATGAGAACAAATAATAGATCAAGAGATTATCTTAAGATGTTGTATGAGAACAAATAATAGATCAAGAGATTATCTTAAGATGTTGTATGAGAACAAATAATAGATCAAGAGATTATCTTAAGATGTTGTATGAGAACAAATAATAGATCAAGAGATTATCTTAAGATGTTTTATGAGAACAAATAATAGATCAAGAGATTATCTTAAGATGTTGTATGAGAACAAATAATAGATCAAGAGATTATCTTAAGATGTTGTATGAGAACAAATAATAGTTCAAGAGATTATCTTAAGATTTTGTATGAGAACAATAAATAGATTTAGAGATTATCTTAAGATGTTGTATGAGAACAAATAATAGATCAAGAGATTATCTTAAGATGTTGTATGAGAACAATTAATAGATCAAGAGATTATCTTAAGATGTTGTATGAGAACAAATAATAGATCAAGAGATTATCTTAAGATGTATGAGAACAAATAACAGATCAAGAGATTATCTTAAGATGTTGTATGAGAACAAATAATAGATCAAGAGATTATCTTAAGATGTTGTATGAGAACAATAAATAGATCAAGAGATTATCTTAAGATGTTGTATGAGAACAAATAATAGATCAAGAGATTATCTTAAGATGTATGAGAACAAATAACAGATCAAGAGATTATCTTAAGATGTATGAGAACAAATAACAGATCAAGAGATTATCTTAAGATGTTGTATGAGAACAATTAATAGTTCAAGAGATTATCTTAAGATGTTGTATGAGAACAAATAATAGATCAAGAGATTATCTTAAGATGTTGTATGAGAACAATTAATAGATCAAGAAAGATCAAGATCTTAAGAAGAGTGTAATATGAAGAGTTCGTGTAGTAAATGTTATATAAAAATGTTGATATATATATATATATTTCTAACTAAAACCATCAAGAAAAAAGAACAGCGCTAATATTGCACAAACAATAAAAAAACAATCACATGAGATACTGTACACATGTTTCTTTGCTGAAATTCTAGAGAACGAGTATGGTCTACTATAGTTTATGTACGAGTTGTAGCAACATGTTGCATGGATAACGTTCATTGATTGAAAACTCGAACGTTGTATTAGTTTGTACCAGTCTTGTTCCCTCTGCCAGGCACAGGAGGATTACTTGCGGTTCAAGACTGCTATTTCTTCTAGCAATCATTTTTTTTCTATGAAGAAATTTTCTATATTTATATGCAAGACTCATATGGTAATAGTTGCTCAATTTACGAGAAAAGCAGTTCTTTGTTGTCCACTGTAGTTATGTGCCAATAACTGCAGGATCATCATCAACAAGTGTCGTCTCCGTAAAGAAGTTTGGCTGCAACGTATCTCCAACATCCCCTATCTCTTGTTTTGGTGGTGCACTCTGCTAGACTGTAACATGCCCATCGTGTGATGTTACTCTCCAACTTGTATTTCTGCCTACCTCTTGCTCGCTTCCCTTTGACTTTGCTCTCAAGTAAGGTGTCATGTCTTTTAATGTGTCCAAAATATTTTATTTGCCTGATCTTTATTTTTCTTAGTACGTCTTTCTTCATATTAAGTGTTTTTAGTACCTCTGTATTTGTTTTCTTCTCTAATATCTCTCTATTCTTCTGTATACCCACATCTCAAAGGCATCAATTCTGTCTTCTAATTGTTTATTTAGTGTCCATGTTTCTGAGCCATACATTAATATAGAATAGATGTAGCATTTTATAATTATAATTTTTAACTTGTTTGTAAATACTTGTTTGTAACTGCAGGATACAATGCCAGTAACTGGGCAGTCTTGTTCCGATGGGATCTTTGCCTCAACTGTACGATACAATGCCATTAACTGGGCCGTCTTTCTACATATGGAACTTTACAGTAACTGTAGGTTACAGTGTCATTAGCTGGACGATTTTACGCCGGGGTAGATTTGTAGCAAGTGTAGGCTGTAATACTATTAGCAGGACAATCTTACTCCGGGGTAGCTGTGTAGCAAATGTAGGATATACTACCATTATCAGGACATTCTTATTCCAGAGTAGCTTTTCAGCAACTGTAGGATATAATACCATTAGCAGGACAATCTTACTCCGGAGTAGCTTTGTAGCAACTGTCGGATATACTACCATTATCAGGACAATCTTATTCCAGAGTAGCTTTATAGGAACTGTAGGATATAATACCACTAGCAGGAAATCTTACTCCGGAGAAACGTTCCTGTATATTTTAGATACAATATAGAAACAGGACCATCTTTCTCCAAAGGAAAGTTGCTGTACGTATAGGATGTTGAGTCATGAACTGGGTACTCTTGCTCCGAAGAAAACTTTGTAGTAACATTCACACACGAACAATCTTCATCTATCTTCTTACATTGCCCTATTCTCCCTCACAAATACACACGACCGAACAACCTTCATCTATCTTCTTACAATGCCTTATTCTCCCACACAAACACACACAAACAATCTTCGTCTATCTTCTTACATTGCCTTATTCTCCCACACAAACACACACAAACAACCTTCATCTATCTTCTTACAATGCCCTATTCTCTCACACAGAATCACACCCAAACAATATGTAAATTAGCATATTACATTACTCTAATTTCAAACACACAGTCACGCAAAAATAATCTTCATTTAGAATTTTACATTACCCTACTTTTTCTCACAGCCACACATGAAAAGACATTTAACAGAAAGCAGTTAGGATGTCAGAAATAACGATAACGCAGATTAAAAACTAAAATACGACGTATCATATTACCACAACAGCACTAGACAAATTATACACACACAATTTCACTGAAATGTAACAGCTTTCAAGTATGGTTGCAGTAATACCAATCATGATTAAAACACTGGATATAACATTCGAACCACGCTGAATAAAGCAGACATTGCATTCATGATAATCCCACGATGACTGCAATCTATGATTCAATTGAAAGCAACACTATCTCAAATATCATTAGATAGTACCGTTGTATGCTATCAACATGACTATTCTGACTATCATTCTGGAGATTAGCATAACAAAACCTGCTTAATTTAATCATATATATTTTATGAAATATTTTACAATATACATACTGAACAGAATAATTTATTGCCAGAATCTTCGATTTATCATCATCAAACCCTTAGGAGACTATCCATAAATTATTTTATCAATTACCGTGGAAGGAGGTCTTAAAAAAAGTGTGACAGTTGTTCACAAGTGGAAAAAGTGGGATGGATAAATGCTAACGTAAACAATACCACATATATACAACAACTAAAGAGTGTGAATTTTAATATAACCGTTTTTTAAATGTGGAAAAACATGATATTTTCTTTCTCTTTCTAATAAATATATATTGGGGAGGGGGAGGAGTAACGAGGTTGTCATATTTAAGCATGCGGGGTATCTGAGTTTTTGACATTGTTTAGAAAACAGGGAAACATTTATTATTGTAAACAATTGTTGAAGTAATGTATAAGCAACCACTAACCATTCATGTTAGTCAGAGTTAAACTTTAGAAAAGAAATCTGTTCTCTCCCTCTACATACGAGATCTTTTTTTGAGTGTGGAGAAAATTAATGCTGTCAAATTTGTAATATTTTCAATCCAGATTTTCCTTGATCTATTCTTCAGCCACCCTCAATTTCCACCTGCAGGACAGTCTAGGAAAGAGAATCACGCCTCAATACGTGACAAAATCACGCAATTTTGTGAAACGGAGAGGTTTGAATAAGAACTTGGCTGGAGAATGGCCGTTTACAATATACTACCGTATAAGGCCGTTGACTAAATCCAACTGTCTTAATGACTCAATTGATTATCCCAGTGATTTTTATGGTCACGGTGTGTGACAGCAAATGAAAATCAATGAGACAGTCACATTAGTCCGTATGAAGGCTGGAGTTTCAGTTAGTCAACATGTCTTATATTGTAGACGATCATGTTGGACCTCGTTTATTTGCGATTCATGTATAGATAACTGTGCTGGAATAAATATACTATGATATAGACAAAAACATACATCGGAAGTTAGGCATTTGCATGAATTCTACAATAAAAACGATGATGGATCGTCTAAAAACTGTTAAAGGAAAGTTGTTAATGATATTCATAACATGTGATGACATTTTTAAGGAATCTAAGGGCTGGGTAGATTATAGGATATCCACAAATAGTTCGGCATGCATGCTACAGGTTTGTACGCAGAACTACAGGTTTGTTCGCGAAGGCACGAAGACCTCACAGATTATATAAAGCAAAATGTAAGATAGAGCCAGGGAAAGAGGTATGTAGAGGAATGTGAGCATTGAATGTACTCGAATACAGAGAAATAGAACATGCGAGAAACTAGAGGACGTAGCAATGAAAGAAAATAAAGACCAACTAAGTAGCAGTTTGTCATTATGACTGTCTGTCCGCCTGCCTCTCTGTATATGTGTATGCCTATATAACTATGTTTATTCAGCGTTTAAGATAGTATAAATAGATTAAAGTCTAATGTCGGGAAATAGCCCAATGCACTGGAGGTTTGAGGGATGGGATAATACAGTGTAACATGAGGAAACAACGAAAATATTGAATAGCTTGACAATATCAACAATCACCAAAAAAAGATGTGTAGGCTTCAAAGTCTTCATCAAGTTAAATAATTAATATTACACAAAGAGTCGCAAAGTATAATATGAAAAATGGAGAATAAGTTAATATAAGAGAGATAATACGAAGACACGTACGACAATTTAGGAAAGCAAAATACATAAAAAATAAATAAAATAAGTTTATCTTTGTTCTTTCTTCTGATCGTGCTGTACATGTCTTCAGTATTCTCTCTCATTTTTAGTATCACCATTTGCTCATCTCTTCTTTTTTTGTACCATGCCTCTTTGGGAAATATTCAATTGGTTATTATTTGTGTTTTTGTACTGATAAAGAGTTGTTTTGTTACAACGCCGACTGTTTTTGAACGTGTTGTTAGTATGTTGTTTGCATAAATACAGAGATTTGTTCGAGTGAGATTTGTGTAGTTCAAATATGGGGTTGAGACTCATATCCACTTGGATGTTTATTCTACCAAGAATATCTCTTGGTCTTCCACTCTTTATTTTGTACTCTGCTATCAATTTTAATTCTTTTAATAGCAATTTATTCATTCTAAGTATATGTCCGATTCGAGTCCACAGTTTTCTTAATTTTCTAGAAACATTGTTTTTTGGTGTCTTCTCTTAGATGCTTATTTGACTTGAATTCTACCCTGCAAATATTTTAGAGTGATCTATATTTATTTTCAAATGAAATACATTTCTTCTCCATTATATTTGTTACTATTTACGTTTCCAACTAAATTTCACTACATGTATTACATTGGAGTTACGTAAGCGCAGTGTGGTATCTTTACTCCTATTTTTTTTTTATTTCCATATTTTTTTTAAGGTCCGGCTCTGTGGCGAAGTGGTACAGAGTGCGTCCGTAACGGCCACGGTACCGAGTTTGATCCCAGCCACAGGCAATTGTGCATCCGGACCGTTCAGAAAGCAATGGCAAACTATTGAACATATTTAAATTGCCTAGAAAATCACCACAGCCAACAAATGCTGGGTTGATAGCTAAGTCATGTAAAGGATATGCCAATTTTTTAGATGCTTTTAGCTGGTATGTCATATGTCAAATCAATTTGAGCAGATATTTCTGTTGATGAATCTCCATTTTGTATTTTTGTATGCAGACATTGCGCAGTAATAGTGTTCCAAGTAAGTCAATATAATTTAATATATAACTGTAAGTCCCATTGCGGCTACCTGCACAAGGGAATAACGCTAACTATATATGAAGTAAGCCACAGCAGCTATTAGGTGGAATGACCAGTTCTCTTCTTTGATGTGTTTACCTTCCCAAAGCATACATCAGGCCTAACCAAATTGTATATATAGGAGACATGTCAACTAAAACGTAAATCTGAACTAGTTTCCGTTATGCGTGCAATATAGTAGAAATCTGATTATCCGAATACCAATTACCCGAATTGAATTTGGGTGAAATAATTTTAGAGAGAGAGAGAGAGAGAGAGAGAGAGCGTTAGCGGACGCGGTAGAAAGGTCCCGGGGCATTGTGCATGTGCCGTTACTATATAGTTTATTTGCAATATATAGTTGCTTACATATTACTGTACTTTTATCAATACAATTCTGTTCATTTCAATGTAAGATCGTATGTATGTACACTGTTTTGCTTCATTCTTGAGCTATATCCAATTATCAGAATTATCGATTATCCGAATCGGCCCGATTCCCAAATAATTAGGATAATCGAATTTCTACTGTGTATATTGGTTGGTCTTGGCTATTTTAGGCATGCGACTCCTAAGTATGTAGATAACGATCAATCAAAATTCCAACAATAATCAAAAACGTCACGAACAGGGTCCAAATCAATTCAGCTAGAAGACGATCATACATCAGGTACCCATTTACAGCTGGGTTGATCTGATAGGCGGTCGTGTGAGACGAGAAATCCCGACCTGGGCGTGGTTTTGGGCCAAGCACGCTGTAACTAGGCAATGGTAATCAAGCTCACCATCAACTAGACTATCACACTCCATAAAAATATTGTAAATATTGTGAATATAAACAAACTTATTCAAAGTACATAAAATTGTATTATAGAAATAATTCATAAAATGTTGACTAAACTACTTAAATGTTGGCTACACTACTTAAATGTTGGCTACGCTACTTAAATGTTGGCTACACTACTTAAAAGTTGGCTACACTACTTAATGAATATTTTATTCACAGAATGTCTTAAATCTATGTCAGCGAAGATTCCCAAACCTGTGGTGGAATTTCTTTGTTATCCCCATTAGTTAGTGTTATAAGCTTACTTGGGAACACTTCATCATGTGGAAAGTTCATACATACAAGTTGGCGTTAAATAATCTGTGCATAATTTTCTCATTAAATAACTGTTTAATTCTGCTTTATTTTATTCTTAAAAACTAAACATTAAAAAAAAACATGCTTACAATGAAGTTTAAACAAAATGTATCTTTCTACTTTCTTAATTGAATTTCCTGGAGTATCACAGATGACTTCAATTTGAAGATACATGTAATTATGATTCCTTAAGAATATGTAATATATATATATATATATATATATATATATATATATGATTCCGAATTTATATTCATCTCGAGTTACTATTAAATGTCTGATAACACCCGCTTAATATCACCCCTCAACCCACACAATTCTTTTCACGCTTTTATCAATAAACTTCAAGTAAAAATTGTCACTGAAATATGTGGTTCTGCAATGTAACAAGTACGAAGTAGTATAAAAAGTGAATTAGCAGTAGTGACCAGGAATATCCAAGAAACACACTATGGCTTAGGAAGAAAGGATACTAAAACGTATCCATGCAATTCCTTGCAGAGAGGGAAAACAAACAATCTAATATGCGGAGTGTCAAAGAATTTCCTGTCAGACAAGAAAAACTAAAATTGTAGTGTCTAATGATCGTCTGATAGACAGTTAAGAAAATATAATATTTCAGTGTACAAGAAAATTCTGATATACCAGGAAGAACAATTAAAATGTGGAAAGTTTAAACAGCTACTGACAAAAAGGTACGAAAAACTAAAACTTGGAGTGTCGAAGCAACTTCAAATTGACCAGGAAAATTACGTACTAAAATTTTGAAGCAATGTTCTAGTGTAACTAGAATTTCTGCCCAAATAGCACCGGTTCCCTATGCCTACTATAGGTTTCCACTTTCTCAAAGATACATCCACCCCTAGTCAGAGTAATATTGGGTTTTTATATTGGTACTACTCATACTTTTTATACATAATACATGGAATAACAACTTCCATACGAGGACTTTATAGTAAATAGAAGCAATCTAATTACCATGAAAAACATGTCGTTCTAAAGACCATAATTAACACAAGTGTCATTTTATAATCCTGTCATAGTGTAATTATAACATCATTCACTCAATGAACAAATGAATTGTTGAACTAACGAACTGATTCAAAGCAGTTCACTTCAAGCTCAGAAAAATTGGTTGTGATTCTCAATGTTCATAAAATTTAATAACAGTTTTTGAGTTTAATGTCCAAGCAAATTGGTTGCTTGTTTCTTGGCTTAGCAGAATTATAAAGTTATTTTTCTCTTAACATTCATAATCTTAAAAAAAAACAAATTCCTTACTCACAAGTTTAGATTTCAGTAATAGACATCGGGAGAATTGCAACTTTTAATTGTACGCAATCCTTTGTCTTTACACTCATAGAGACTTTGAAATGATACACCTAATTATCGATGATGTATTATTTATAGATGAAATGTGGAAAACATGTATTAAATAATCATGAATCTTTGAATGGAATCTAAAAAATGTGTCCAGTGAAATGTATACAAAGATATTTCTAAAGTGTGGTTTGAAATCTGGATATGTGTTCTTGATAATCTGTTCACTAGGTCTTCTCAACTAGTGTTCCTTGTAGTGCCGTCAATATGTTTTCTTAACCAGTGTTCCTGGTAGTGCAGTCAATATGTTTTCTTAACCTGTGTTCCTGGTAGTGCAGTCAATATGTTTTCTTAACCTGTGTTCCTGGTAGTGCAGTCAGTATGTTTTCTTAACCAGTATTCTCCTGGTAGTGCCGACGATATGTCTTCACTCCTAGTATTTCTAGTACAAGTAAATTTATGGAGGAAGCAATATGATAAATTAAAAATTCTTGAGACTAACAGGATTGATCAAAGTCCGTTATAACGGCACGGAATCGCCTTGCGTCTTGAATAAACGGGTTTTTTGTAACTGACTAACCGCATCTCCAAAAAAAAAATTGATTTTGTCAAAACACTCGAACTGTGTACTCAGTCACTAAGAACAGACCAATCGAGACAAGAACTATTAAAAAACAACTAACATCCCGTACAAGTATTGAAGTATCCTCATTTACACAAACATGTAACATATGTATTTGTACTACAAGGACCAATAGGTCTTCTTGTAATCATAAATAACTTAGAGACAGTACACATTGATAGACAAGACAAGACAAGAATTGATGCGCATTTAAAACAAAAACATTGTTGCATCAATTGGACATTTGATGTCTTGTATGAATACTGTAAACTATCTTATATTCTACGCAATTGTGAGGGAGTGAATATATGTATACGTTATACAGGAAAAGTTGTAAACTAATAACGTTTCTAGAAAGAAAAACTATATTTGTATAACGTCGGTGTTAATCAAAAGTTGCAATCCGAAGATTTCTGGGATCTAATATATATTTCTTACATATTCTTCTACAACGACGGTTACCAATTTGTGGACGGACTATAGTAACGTAACATGTTTCGCGTGAAACATTCTTAGGAAGTAACACGAATCGCGTGAAACATACTTAGGAAGTAATACGAATCGCGTGAAACATTCTTAGGAAGTAACACGAATCGCGTGAAACATTCTTAGGAAGTAACACGAATTGCGTGAAACATTCTTAGGAAGTAACACGAATTGCGTGAAACATTCTTAGGAAGTAACACGAATCGCGTGAATCATTCTTAGGAAGTAACACGAATCGCGTGAAACATTCTTAGGAAGTAACACGAATCGCGTGAAACATTCTTAGGAAGTAACACGAATCGCGTGAAACATCTTAGGAAGTAACACGAATCGCGTGAAACATTCTTAGGAAGTAACACGAATCGCGTGAAACATTCTTAGTAACGCAACACGAATCGCGTGAAACATTCTTAGGAAGTAACACGAATCGCGTGAAACATTCTTAGTAACGCAACACGAATCGCGTGAAAACTTCTTTTTAACGCAACACGTCGAATGAAGTTAATAATTGCTTCTTAAATAAAATGGTATGTAGAGAATTGACTTCATATGTTACTCTACCCCTCTTAAGGAAGCGGCACACATCCAACCAATAAAATAACTCATAGCACTTCACGCCGCAACCTCAAGCGATAATATTCAGGAATCTACGAAAAAGTGTACATGTAAAGAAGACATTTAGACCTGGAATTGAAATCGCGATCTCTTTAGTACACAGAAAACGACTTAACCACTATGCTATTGGAATCCTCAACCGTTTCTTAACAGACACTCATAGGAATAGCTGCCGAATTCACATTTGCTCATAGGTTCCTTTCATTCCACAGTGACTGAATCAAATTATGTATGATCATTCGTATTTCCAATGGCAATATACAGTATCGAGGCATGGACATAAACAGATAGCAAAGACAATCGCTGTTTTCGAAAGGAGATGCTACAGAAGAATTGTGCATATACCGTGTACAGCTAAAAATACAAATCAAGAAGTGTTAAGATCAATAAACGTCAAGGGGGCTGGAGTCTTAACAACATCTTAAAAATAAAGCTGTAAATTTTTGCTCATATAAAGAGACATAACAGGATGGAAAGATTAATATCTGAAGGCAGAGTTAACGGCAACAGGGGAAGAAGGCGCCTAAGATAACGATAGTGCAGTGATATATCACATTGCTTAAAAATGCCTCTAGCTGTGGAAGGTCAATTTGCCCAGAAACGCGGAGTGTTAAGACAATCTATAAGGAAGATCACGTTCTGGAAAGAACATGTCACATAAGAACTATTTAATCTCAACTTACTGAAATAAATGTTTAAAAATATCATCCTAAAAAATGTATGATTTGACTGCATGGTTGGAAAACACTTGCTGAGAGAAACGGTTCAGTACATGATAGGCTCAGGCACAAAAGGGACAACGATTTTAGCTCTGGCCCAACTCTACTGTCAAGCCTTCCTATACAGGAAATACACTTGCAGAGAGAAGGGGTTCAGTATCAGATGGGTTCAGGAGCTACTGGGACAAGGTCGCTCAGCTCGAGAACGTCTTGCTCACAAACGTGTGGTGTGAGACTCGAACTTTAGCGAGGGGTTCACGTTGTCGGTGAACGACGCCTCGGGTAGGAGGGCGAACGATCCAGGGTCCAGCTCTTCTGACGAGTTCTTGCTCACACGGAACCAGGCTTTGCGGATGAGAAACGGTTCAGCACCCGCTGGGCACAAGCACAATACGTCCAATTGCACGAGGTGAGTTCACAGACGGTGGAAAACCTCGTGCGTGATAGACGTGAACGACAATCGTCTAGGCGAAGAGTCACACACTTGCATGTCCGGCTACAGATAGATATGCTGTCACGGATTAGAAACCAAACCCAAAATAAAATACTGACGAAAACGGATGTGCTGGACCTCGGACATCCAGTGGCCAACCGAGGTGCAAATAAAACAGTTTTAGTGTGGAACCTGCAACACAATGCACGCTCCCCGGCGTAAATCACATGATATATTCGTTGTGGTTATATGAGAGCGAACACTGAAGAAGAAAAAGACTGCATGGTTCTTCAAAAGACTAACACTTTTTTAAAGAATAACAGTGAGCTGCCAAGAGTAAACAAACACAGAATCATTTAAATGTCGACAACAATTACCGGTATCAATTAGTTTTGAACATAATTCACAATATTTCTTATATTCAAGTTATCTCGTGTGAAAGCTTTTGTCCACAATAACACCAATGACAAAACTGTGAATGAAAATTTTGGAGCAAAATAGGAAGATGTCTTTGATGCCTAATCACTCACAAAATAACCGTAATTGTAACATTTTTAGATATAGTTAGCATCAACGGACATTACACATTATTTTCATTTATCCAATAATGTGTACTAGTGATATTATGTATATTCATCATAAATATTTAGTCAAAAAAAATATTGTACTCGTTTAACTTTTCCAAGTCTGATACCTCCTGAAAATATATAAGGACAAACTTGACTGAAGTCTTGACGTTAGAGATACATGTACATCCATTTTTTACGTGTACATTCAGTTATTTCAGTAATATTGAGACGAAATCATCTTAGGTGTTTCCACTTAACGGTTCTATCAACACTTAGTTGTAAGTATTTTTCAATTATTTTTCCTTAAATACGAGGTGCAAGTTCGTCTCAGGCAACTAGTGTACCAAAGTATATCTAAAAATATAACTAGTATATCTAAAGAGATTCACGTATTTTCTAATGTTCTTTCCCCTAGGCAAATTTAATTTAATTTAAAAATGTAAACATCGACATCATTATCAAGTGCGGAGTACAATTTCATCCTTTTAAGTTTGACAGAAGAAATGCTACGTTAACAGGCTTGACTGTCAAGACTTGAACCGCGAATTGAAAACGTTTCTTCATCATGCCACTACACTGCACTGTGATTCTATACGTGTATATCTACTTTCATATGCAATTCTCTCTGTGTGTGTGTGTGTGTGTGTTGTTCGCAAACTCCACCAGGTCTCTCTTGTAGCAGGATATGGTCCAACTATATTTCCAGCAGGCTGTAGTTCGGTAAACGCAAATGCGTTGTGTCGCCGTTTTATTTTTGTGTCCATATCATGACACATTTAATTTCTGATTTCAGCAGTAATAATAAATACGATTTATCACTGATTTTACGCACGCCTGTAACTATATCGCTAGTAGGTCAGCCGTGTGGGAGAACTTGTCCCCTACTACATACATTTAAAACTAACTACCTGCAAACGTATGTGATCCTTTTATCACTGTCTGGGTTATTATCGACATAGCCACAGGTGGCAATATTATTATATTACGTGGAGAATAAGTAAACACATATTCTTCTTTTGCTCTGTGGTCAGAACTATGTTCAATAATCTATACAAGTGAGTCAGTAGTGTATGCAGTTACGTGAGTCAGGCTATACAGGACTGAGAGTCAGACTATACAGATAAGCGAGTCAGTCTATACAACTATGTGTGTCAGTTTATACCTATAAGCGACACGGACTGTACAGTTACTTAAGTCAGTCGCTGTGGATAGATGAGGTGATTGCATGTGCCCGGTCGTCATCAGGAAGTTATTATGAGTTACCAGTATTGCATTTTTTTTTTATTTCATTTTCGAGCTAATTCTCAGGTTTTATTTCACCAATTATATATATATATATATATATATATATATATATATATATATATATATATATATATATATATATATATATATATATATATATATATAATATATATATATATATATATATATATATATATATATATATATATATATATATATATATATATATTTATATATATAATTTATATGTATATATATATATTTATATATGTGTATCCATGTATACAAATGTGTGTATATACATATACGTGTACATGTATATATACCCACGTATATACACACATATATATTTTTACGCTCACACGCACGCACATGCACAAGCTCACACAGACAGACACATACATACACACACAGACACACAGCCAGACACAGACAGACAGATAGATAGAAAGACAGACACAGACAGACACCGGCAGACACAGGCAGAGAGACACACACAGACAGACAGACAGACACAGACATACATCCACACATAGACAGACACACGCAGGCGGACATACACATATACAGATATACAGACACACGCACACAGACAGAGAGAACAAACACACAGACACACACATGCATAGACACAGACATACAGAGACAAAGACACAGACAGAGACACAGGCAGAGACGAACACACAGAGACAGATACGAACACACATAGACAGACAGACGCACGAACGCACACACACAAAACATATATATATATATATATATATATATATACATATCTTAAAACACATACATTTTGTTAAATTTCAAAATGTGCATGTCACTATCGATATAAAACATGTTTTATATATTTGTAGACTACAGTGACCATTTTGGACCGGATTATATTGATCGTGGTCAAGAAGTTTTGCCGAAGCAGCATGATTCGAAACCTGCATTTCTTTCCTTACTATTCTAGTTCTCGCAAACCTTGTCAATATCTTTGTTGTTGTCGGAAGTTTAAATGATTCAACTTCAGCATCTCATCTGAAAACCATGGGGTACATTTTCGACTACATTAGAATCGTTGTTAGTTATTGTGTTATCCCATTATATTAACAGTACTTACGTGGAATACAAGTTTGATCATCTTCACAATGAACGTACAGACTATTAGACTACAGATGTACTGGTACGGAAAACAAGTACAAACAATAGTATACAGATATTTTCATATTTTCAACCTTTAGATCTTTCGAAAAAATGCAAGATAATGCGTGAACAAATAGTAAAAACAGTAAAAATAATGGCGCTATCACAAAAGTATTTTACTAACAACAGCAAACAATGTTATATATTCAACAAGTTGGTGCTACATTTTTACAAATGATAATAGTAATCGAAGATTAGTTCAAAATGTGCTAATTCGTTGAGAAAGCAATAATTTGATGGCTGTGAAAAATGCAACCATTTAGTGAAGGTAATGGCTATTAATAATGATGCCAATTTTAATAGAAGTAGTCGTGAAAGCATTTAGTGCCTATGTCTACCACATGACATTAGTGCTAGACTACTGAGCTATTTAACATTTTGTTTTTAAAAAGATATAATTTAGTCTTAGATTTCTGAAAGTAGTGTTTGGTGCCGATATAATGTTGCATTACCTCTTTATTTAATGTATGTATTCTGTCATGTTTGCTTTTGTTTAGTTGAAATTTAGTTTAGTTGAAGTTTAGTTCAAGTTTAGTTTAGTTCAAGTTTAGTTTAGTTTACGTTTAGTTCAAGTTTAGATTAGTTCAAGTTTAGTTCAAGTTTAGTTTAGTTCAAGTTTAGTTTAGTTCAAATTTAGTTTAGTTCAAGTTTAGTTCAAGTTTAGTTTAGTTCAAGTTTAGTTTAAATTTAGTTTAGTTCAAGTTTAGTTTGGTTCAAGTTTAATGTAGTTCAAGTTTTAGTTTAGTTTAGTTCAAGTTTAGTTTAGTTCAAGTTTAGTTCAAGTTTAGTTTAGTTCAAGTTTAGTTTAGTTCAAGTTTAATGTAAGTTTAGTTTAAGATTTGTTTTGCTTTACCTTAGTTTAGTTTAGGTCTAGTTTACGTTTAGCTTACTTTAGGAAATATTAATTGAGGTAGAAATAGGAACGGGGTTAGACAATAGGGCCCTAAGCTATGTGAGATATGGGGCCCTAAGCTATTTATGATATGGGGCCCTAAGCTATTTGAGATATAGGGCCCTAAGCTATTTGAGATATGGGACCCTTTAGCGATTAAGAATATATAGATAGTGAAATAGAAAAAGACTGGGGGCCCCCAAGATAATGGAGTCCATAAGCTAGAGCTTGATTAGCTTATAAGTAAATCCGGAACTGCGTAGAAAGTTTACTATAACATTTTGTTCCTTGAAAAAGGTCACGGTTGAAACGCAGCGTAGAAAGTTGTCAATGTTCTATATTTTTTTTGTTAGTCTTTTTTTAATATTTTATTATTGGTAGTTAGGTAATTTACAGTAACCTTTCTACATCATTCAGTATTTCCTACTTATTCGTATGGTACTGAGGCACTCTCCATTTTGTCGGACATCCTCCGATAATTTGGTTATTTATATTTAGGTTTAGTTTTCTGATTAGACCTTAACACACTTTGGGCAAACCCATAGATACCTGGTCTCTGCCAGAACACTAGGAAGTATAGCATTCGTATGGTTCCTATGTCCGATATCTCAGTCTTTCTAGATTTCTGAACTTATATTCAACAAAAATGTTACATTAATTCTAGATTGAAAGTGATATCTACCTTTAGGAAGACAGTAAAATGCCGTATCAGCAAGTCTAGTTCATCTCTCACAGCAGAGTTTCTCAACTCCGGTATAAAATGTATCTCACATGACGACATGTTTGACTGTTCCTGCTACTATATACCGCGAAGCACTTTTAACTTGGATAAGTAGCAGATTATATGTATTGTCAACTGGGCTGCATATACATATTAAGTAACAGCTAAAGTTTAGCAGGGGGAGAGGAGAGGTGGTTACCTAAAAAGATCATTCTCTCATGTTCATTGTAATCCTCTCCTGCACATTAGACTTTTGATGACCTTTCTGCAAAGCCTAATGAAGGGGGATAGGGGGGGTAGGGAGCGTATCCACATTTTGGCTACGCTATTAATAAAAGCCATGTTTTGGCATCTTAAAGTAGAGAAGCTGAAGTACCCAAGCCTACACATGGTTATCTAGGAGCTGTATTGTAGAGAAGTTGAAGTACCCAAGCCTACACATGGTTATCTAGGAGCTGTATTGTAGAGAAGTTGAAGCCCCCGAGCCTACACATGGTTATCTAGGAGCTGTATTGTAGAGAAGTTGAAGCCCCAACCCTACACATGGTTATCTAGAAGCTCTATTATCATTTAAACATTTAAATGAAAGTCAGCACTATTGTTGTTTATGTTGGCTAAGATATTGGATATTAGATGGCTAAGCTATTACTTATTAGATGATTAATAGAACACAACTCTGTAATATAGTTGGTTAAGTTGGCTAAGAAAAGAAAGATGGAATTTTGTTTTTAACAAGATGGAATCATGATACGGAGTCTAGTGTAGACCTAGGAAAAGATGGATAGAGACAACAATAAGACCATCTTGAACAAACATGACTTACACCTCAACGAGAGCAATACATCTGGCTCTGGAACGCAGCCTGCACCTTCACAAACCCCTACACTCAACCGCAAGTGTGGAAGATGCAACAACACCACTTGGGCATAGGCAATAGACCCCAAAAAAAAAGAAGAAAAAAGAACATAAACCTGCAATACTATTGCTTAAGATGGCTACGGGAAGAAATACAACCACGGAAAATCGTAAAGGTAAAGAATGTATCTGTTGTTCAATTGTGATTTTATATGATATTTAGAAATGATGAAAGTGCATGAATGATTTTGTTTCAACACGAAGTTGGAACAAACATGCAGAGCAGAATAGGTTTAACACTTAATAATATATATTATATTGAAGGAGTAGCGATGATGCCACCATTTTGATATTAGTGACACATTTTTTCTAGGAACTTTGTACGTTTAGTAGATTGCCATTGCTTTCAGAACTGTTATGAGACACATCTGTCTGCAGCGGAAGAGTACATTTATTCCTTAGTTGCCTGGAACGAACTTTTGTCCCTCTCTACCTCGGTATCCTGCATGTCTGAGACGAATTTGTACCTCTCCACCATGATACCCTGGTTATTTGAAACAAAGTTTGCCCAATTTCTACCTTGATACCCTTGTTGTCGGAGGTGAACTTGCACCTCTCAACTTTGGTACACTAGTTGCCTGAGACGAACTTGCACCTCTCCACTTTGGTACCCTGGTTATCTGAGACGAACTTGCACCTCTCCACTTTGGTACCCTGGTTATCTGAGACGAACTTGTACCTCTCCACTTTGGTACCCTGGTTATCTGAGACGAACTTGCACCTCTCCACTTTGGTACCCTGGTTGTCTGAGAAGAATGTGTACATCACGACATTTGTTACCTCATTGTCTAAGACGAAATTTATACCTCTCTACTTTGGTACCCTAGTTGTCTGAGACGATTTCTCTCTACCATGTTACCTTGGTTGTCTGAGAGTAATTTGAATTCTCTCTACCTTGTTACCTTAGTTGTCTGAGAGTAATTTGAATTCTCTCTACCTTGCTACCTTGGTTGTCTGAGAGTAATTTGAATTCTCTCTACCTTGTTACCTTGGTTGTCTGAGACGAATTTGAATTCTCTCTACCTTGGTTGTCTGAAACAAAGTTTGATCTTCTCTACCGTGATACCCTAGTTGTCTGAGACGAATTTGTACCTCACCACATTTAATACCTGGTTGTCTTAGATGAATTGTTTACCTCTCCTACTTCGTACCCTGGTTGTCTGAGACGAACATGTACTCTCCACCTCTGTACAGTAGATGTCTGAAAGGAACCTTCTGTCTCTCCACCACATATCCGCAAATACTTATAACAAATAAACATTCAACTTATAAAAAATAACCAAAATACAAACAGCATTGTCACGGCAGAAAATGACAAACTACTAATCTGGATGAAATGTTATCTCATCTAACTGTGTCTGTCTTGTCTAGTCAAATTAATCTATTTTTGTAACTCTATGATCCAGCAAATGTAGACAGCCCTATAAAAACATATTCAGGGAAAAAAAAATACATTTTCGATACAAACTTTATTTCTCTACCTTGTAAGACAAATTGCATTTTGTCATAACAATGACGGTCCGTTCCTTATAGTGGCGTAAACTAGATTCCAGTAACGTATTACTATGATGAATTGCTGTTTGGGTAAACTTGGTCGAAGTGTCCAGTCCGATTACTTGGACATGTCTTTAACATTTTATTTGTAAGTGCGTCCTGCGTAGTTGGTTTTCTGTAATATAATATATCTTCTAGGCTCACTCGTATGCAAAATGTAGAAATACTACATGTAGAAAATCAAGAGAAGATCATGATAACAAAATGTAAAAATACTACTTGTGGAAAATCAAGAGAAGATCATGATAACAAAATGTAAAAATACTACTTGTGGAAAATCACGAGAAGATCATGATAACAAAATGTAAAAATACTACTTGTGGAAAATCAAGAGTAGATCATGATAACAAAATGTAGAAATACTACTTGTGGAAAATTAAGAGAAGATCATGTGTGCATCTTGAAGAACTAAAGTGCATCTTCTTATCCAACACGTGTTCTTGCAAATGGTCATACATCCAAGATCGCATATCTATGACGCCGTACACACTTTTTCTGAGGATACATATATACTGGGGGTTATATATTTTTAGCATGAACCACTTTTGGGGTTGTTGAAACGGCGTGATCATGGACAGTTTAGACATGTAATACATGGATACTTTGGACATGTGATACATGGACAGTTTGGACATGTAATACATGGATAGTTTGGACATGTGATACATGGACAGTTTGGACATGTGATGCATGGACAGTTTGGATATGTGATACATGGACAGTTTGGACATGTGATGCATGGACAGTTTGGATATGTGATACATGGACAGTTTGGATATGTGATACATGGACAGTTTGGACATGTGATACATGGACAGTTTGTACATGTAATACATGGACAGTTTGGACATGTGATACATGGACAGTTTGGATATGTGATACATGGACAGTTTGGATATGTGATACATGGACAGTTTGGACAAGCAATACGACTTACTTTCTAAAACTATTTTCAAGTAACAATTAAAGGAGAAGGAATAGACGCTAGAGACAAATACTGGATTGTGTTAACATACATGAATGAAATGAATTTCTAAACTCGGTCGAGAGGCTGTGGAGAGAGATGTTTAGACAAGACAATCAACAATAGAAGACATGTTGGCAAATTGAAAAATTCTTCTAATCTATTTCATTAGACATTCGCTGTGATTTCAATTAGTCTATTATATTTTGTGTTGATAGCCTATGAATATAATGGGAAAATCTGTTGCTCACAGTCACGGTTTGGTTTTCTTTGTTGTCAGACCCATGTCTCCAGCATGAATCACTACGACCATGAGAGCATATTGGTCTTTATTTGTATTATTACATGAAAATTTTTTTCTTTTCAATATATCGTGTGTGTCTCTTTGTCTAGCTGTTTCACTGTCTGGAACTATGTCTATATCACTGACTGATGGTCTGTTTCACTGTTTGAATCAATCAATCAAGTACCATGCCGAATGGCGTAGGCGAACATGTTTCCCCAACGACTCTCTGTCTCTTGTGTTGTCAATAAGCTCGGTTGGTGAGCATCTACCGTGCCACAAAACAAGCCCATCTAGTAACTTTTCTCTTTGTCGTCCCTTATATCTTCTTACCTTATTCTTTCCAGTGGTTAGTGTTCAAGCTGTGTTCTTCTCAGCACATGCCCCAGAAACCTTGACTGTCGGTATATAATGTTTGATATGATTGACCTTTTTACGCCAGCATCAATTAGTTTTCTTACCTGTCCATTGTATTTTCATCATTCTTCATAGAAACCACATTTCTGTAGCCTATAATTCGCTTTGATTTCGCTGTTTACAGTCCATTTTCACACTGTTTGAAACCATGACTAGGTCAATGTCATAAACAACTTCTATTTTACTGTGTGACTCCATGTCTATTTCACTGTCTTACACAACGTCTATGTTACTGTCTGACACGACGTCTATTTTCACTGTCTGAGACAACGTCTATTTCACTGTCTGACAGAACGCCTATTTCACTGTCTGACACAACGTCTATTTTCACTGTCTGACACAACGTCTAGTTCACTTACTGACGTCATGTCTACTTCACTGCGCTACACCAATTCAATATCACTGTCTGACACGATGTTTACTTTACTGTATGTCACCATATCTGTTTTTTGTTTAAATTTTCTGACATTTCTATTTCACGGACTGAATAACGTCTATTTCACTGTCTGACATCAAGTCAATATCACTGTCTGACACGATGTCTAGTTTACTGTATGTCACCATGTCAGTTTTTTTCTTATTTTCTGACACCATGTTTATTTCACAGTCTGATATCGTGTCTCTTTCACTGTCTGACGCCATACCTATTTATCAATGCATGTTCTCTTTTCTGTGAACGACATATTGATTAGAACTATAGTATAAACAAATTCGTGTGAGATATACTCTTGAATATTCTAGCCCAAGATAGAGTAATCATTGCTCTAACACTATCTTCAGGCAGTGTAATCATTGCCCTAAAACTATCTTTCTTCAGGCAGTGTAATCATTGTCGTAACACTATCTTCAGGCAGTGTAATCATTGCTCTAACACTTTCATCAGGCAGTGTAATCATTGCTCTAACACTTTCATCAGACAGTGTAATCATTCCTCTAGCACTTTCTTTCAGGATGTGTAATCATTGCCCTAAAACTATCTTTCTTCAGGCAGTGTAATCATTGTCGTAACACTATCTTCAGGCAGTGTAATCATTGCTCTAACACTTTCATCAGGCAGTGTAATCATTGCTCTAACACTTTCATCAGACAGTGTAATCATTGCTCTAGCACTTTCTTTCAGGATGTGTAATCATTGCGCTAAATCTTTTTTCAGGATGTGTAATCATTGCTATAACACTTTCTTCACGATGTGTAATCATTGCTCTAACACTTTCTTCAGGATGTGTAATCATTGCTCTAATACATTCTTCAGCTTTCACGAATCTATACATAATTTTCCTTCAAAAAATGCTAAATTAGCTCTGAGCTGCTAACAGCTGCTTTTACCTTCTAATTTTCATGTCCCTGATATTTTCAGCAATCAGTTTGGCTGACCTTTGAATCACATCCAACCATTTTCTCATCACCTTATTTAAATTACACCCAATTACCTTCAACACGTCCGCTGGAAGTGAAGTTAGTAAATTAAATGTTATGGCTCGTGTACATGTGTGTATTGAATGTGTATGTGTGTCTGTTATACCACATTCATCAATAAATAAAAGGTACTGCGTGATAAATGTACTCAAAGTTTTGTCGTTCTTAACTTTAGGGATTTAACTTTAAGTACCTCTCTATGGATAATCATACTTGTTGAGCCATTCATATGGGCTCATTGGTCAATATACGTATACCGTCTTTCCGAAGCCATTGAAATGTAAAGATAAAGTCAAATACAACTAAATCTGAGTTTATTCCAGATCAGAGACCGAGATACTAATTTACATAAGGACAAACTACGTTCATCATAGATAAGGTCGATTGTTACTGAAAGTAGCCCATATCTACCGTACTATATCTAACAAGTCCTTCACCAGAACAGCCCTCCGTACTGATCTCACAAAGCGTTACTTATCATGGATGACGTGACGGATCACGTGCTACTTTTTGTCTCCAGGCAAAGACATATACAGAAGAAATCCGATATACGAATAAAATGTAAGCTTCATAAAATCAGGGACCAAAATTATACCAGAGAAGTCCTTCTTTATTTCTATACTATTGAAAACGAGTTATTACTCTTCTGAGTTCGCTTTCAAACTCCACCAGGTTAGTAGAATCTAGTCTGGACAACGGGGAATTGCTTCAAACTCCTTCAGGTTAGTAGGATATAGTTTGGACAACGGGAATTGCTTCAAAATCCTTCAGGTTAGTAGGATATAGTCTGGACAACGGGAATTGCTTCAAACTCCTTCAGGTTAGTAGGATATAGTCTGGACAACGGGAATTGCTTCAAACTCCAGCAGGGTAGTAGGATATAGTCTGGACAACGGGAATTTCTTCAAACTCCTTCAGGTTAGTAGGATATAGTCTGGACAACGGGAATTGCTTCAAACTCCAGCAGGGTAGTAGGATATAGTCTGGACAACGGGAATTGCTTCAAACTCCTTCAGGTTAGTAGGATATAGTCTGGACAACGGGGAATTGCTTCAAACTCCTTCAGGTTGGTAGAATCTAATTTATAGAAAACGGAATTTATTCAACATGTAAAATCTCGAAGTGAATGTTCCCTAACTATGACTGAGTTTGCTTTGTTATAACTAGATGTTCCGTGGATCACCGCATATGCCATAAAAATGTCAGTGGTCAATCTTTGAGTATACATTATATTTCTAGCCAATGAAATAAAGGGGAAATGTATGATCAGCCAGGATAAATGACGCTGTTTTAGACCAGCAAGCAGTACATACCCGTATATTAGGAGAAGTGCTTGACCGTATATATCTCTATCTATTTATTCGTTAATCCTTTTGTTGCCTTTCAGTTTCATGGGTAGAAGAGTTTTCAGGAGATGACCCTCTTGTGTGCTGGAGGTGGCTGTATTTGTGTCGTAAATAAGTGCGCATGTGGATAACTCTTCTACATTTTTGTTTCTCTGTAGCATATCACAGCCCTGCAATCTATTTTTGTTTGATACAGCGAGAAAAATATACAGAGCGAGAGAGAGAGAGAGAGAGAGAGATACAGAAGGAAAGACTTAACCAGAGGGGCATGGACTCCTTATTTTGACATATTGACTACCTGAATGGATACATCAATCACACAGTTTGTCTTGGTTTATATATATATATATCGACTACCTGAATGGTTATATCAATCACACACATTTGTTTTCATCTACACACTTCATTCTTATTATCTATAACTTATATGAATTCCGGAGTCGCAATGGTTATTCAAATGAGGAGGACCAATGTTTTTGTCAGAAATGCTATGGGTTGTCAAGTGCGACCCCCTCACAGCTAAATAGATTATTTCTTCGCCATCACCATCATAAACATCACAAACATCATAAACATCAATAACATCATAATAATTTTCATTGTTATTACGATCACCATCAACAGCAACATTATCAATGTCATCGTCTTAAATATTTTCATCATCATCATCATCATGATTTCCGTTTCAGTCTTAAATATAACAGCATATCATGTATACGACGATGTTATTCACTAATTATTGAAGTACCACTAATACATCCAATCGCATTGCCAGTACGATATGGACGACCGGTTTCAAAGCACCAGAAATTTCGATCCAGTTGTATATGTGAGACGTGTTAAAAAAGATTATACCATCGAGACAATAGGAAAATGCAATATTAATGACACATTCTGCTATCTGGGCAATCATTGGAATGTGAATTGTCTTATGCATCGTTCTATGAGCAGAAAATGGAGTTCTCGCGAGGGGTTTAGACTGGGTTAATGATCTGTTGGAATCTAAAACAAAACATAACCTGTGATCAACAATACATATTGTTACATTCGATCTTTTTTTAGCCGTCCATGAGGAGATATATTCGAAAATAGATGTGAAAATATCGAATACAAAATGGGGTCGATAGATTGACACAGACTGACACAAACTGATTAAGGCTGAAACGATAGCCACATTCTTGATTATATGATATTATATCTTAATCTAACGAGAGATTGTACACAGAAGGCAGACAGACAGAAAAGGGGAGAATGTACACAAAAGGCAGACAGACAGAAAAGGGGAAATAATAAGAGGAACGCAGTAAAAGTGATGTTAAAATCGGCTTAAATCTAAGGATATCGCGGATTACGTGGTAGTCGTCCATTGAGATTGAGAGTTGGAGACTAGAGCAAACACATATCGTAGTAATCGATAGAGGCGAATGACAAGAGTTCAATAACGTTGAAAAATCAAAGATCAATGACTTCATGGTACTCAGTTTATCCCATACATACTCGGCCCGTCTCATTGAGCTGCACGTAATCCAGGCTCAATGAGCTGCACGTAACCCCGTCTCATTGAGTTGCACGTAACCCCGTCGAATTGAGTTGCACGTAACCTCGTCTCATTGAGCTGCACGTAACCCCGTCTCATTGAGCTGCAAGTAACCCCGTTTCATTGAGCTGCACGTAACCCTGTCTCAAAGAGCTGCACGTAACCCCGTCTCATTGAGCTGCACGTAACCCCGTATCATTGAGCTGCATGTAACCCCGTCTCATTGAGCTGCACGTAACCTCGTCTCATTAAGCAGCACGTAGCCTGACATGATTACTACTCATAGAGGTTACTCCGCAGCTTCAAGCGATAATCTCTGACATCAAAATACTCAATGAGAATCATTTAAATACTCAATGTTGTTAAATAAGACGTTTAGAGCTGAAGACAAAATGAAAAAAAAAACTGGTAGATTCCCACCATTAGAAGATCGGTATCTATATTATATATATATATATATATATATATATATATATATATATATATATATATATATATATATAAAAAAACTTCTAACACACTTTAACTGTATTTGTGTATGTTGAATATATCTCTGCTACTTGTATGTTGAATCTCCAGTGATTGAAAGACTTCTGTGTAGAACACATTGTGTATATAAGATCGTTGATTTTCGGTATGATCATGAAGAGATGCGTGTTCATACGTGACCGAACGTGTTTAATGTATAGCTGAATTAGTTTCTGATTTGCGTGAACTCTATTGGTTGCCCTTTCCTATTTTTGGCATGCGACTCCAAGTATGTAAATATCGACCAATGAAAAGTCCATCAATAATGAAAAACGTAACGAAAAGGTAGAAATTAAATCAGTTGGAAAGCATGTAGTACTGTCGAGTCCACGGATTAAACAAGATGTTCATATGACTTATAAACACTAATACCATTTGACATCAGCTAGGGGTGAAAGAGAACCTATCATTTTGTTCAAAGTGATGTTTCATTGTACGTATTGTATGGTGCAATCCGAAGTGCTCTGTCATTGTACGTATTGTATGGTGCAATCCGAAGTGCTCTGTCATTGTACGTATTGTATGGTGCAATCCGAAGTGCTCTGTCATTGTACGTATTGTATGGTGCAATCCGAAGTTTTGTGTCATTGTACGTAGTGTATGGTGCAATCCGAAGTTTTGTGTCATTGTATGTATTGTATGGTGCAATTCGAAGTTTTGTGTCATTGTACGTAGTATATGGTGCAATTCGAAGTTTTGTGTCATTGTACGTAGTGTATGGTGCAATCCGAAGTTTTGTGTCATTGTATGTATTGTATGGTGCAATTCGAAGTTTTGTGTCATTGTACGTAGTGTATGGTGCAATTCGAAGTTTTGTGTCATTGTACGTAGTATATGGTGCAATTCGAAGTTTTGTGTCATTGTTAATAATGAGATATTAAACATAGTATTTGATCCATATTTAAAAAAAAAAAAAACATACATCAACAAATACACGATTGCATTGACATGGGGATCTCTATAAAAGACATTAACAATTGTGTGCAAATCTTTGCGCCCCGCCTCCTCTTAACATTCTGTCAAGATATCTGGAAAACACCATCTCCCCACCGCTTCATAATTATGTCAAAAACTTAACACCCCCTCCCCCGCCTCCTCATCTCTAAATAATTGTGTTCATGCAAATGAAAGTAGAAAGAAATTCACGTTCGAACAGTTTCATCTGTATAGATACTTGCTTGTTGACGTTAACTTTTCTCAAACCAAATCCCCCCTTCCCCGCCGCTTTGTCAACAACTGTACAATCTTTTCAGATGTACAGATTTCCCCTTCTCTCCCCTCCGCGCCTATGGTAGACGTATTTTATTGACTTCCCCAATGAACACCGACAAACAGAATGGCAAGTCGGTATGTGAAAAAAATAAAATATGTTGAAAAAGTCGTCTTTACAAACGTATTATCAGTCCAACGCTTATAATACGTTACCAAATATAGTGTTTTTGGGTGCCTAGTTAGTGGAGTTCCCGAGTGGTATTAATGAAGAGATTGTAATATGGTTTGAGTAAAGAGCAAAAGATTACATTGTAGTGAAGGAAAAAAAACATTATACCAGACATCAATTCTTCAACCACAACACGAGTTCTGTATTTTTTAAAGTCTTACTAGAATGTGGAGGAAAGCTATAAGACGGCACGCCACGTAAACACAGTTAAGTGAGATGAAAATGTTCAGTCTGAGGGATCAGCAAAGAGGCATTTCCTTGTTAGAAGTAGGTAATGATGTGGCACGGGTGATAACAGGATATCATTGATTTTGGGTATCATTTTGTTTAGCAATATACCACGGATGTGAATATCATATGATATATCAATATGGCATTGATGTATATGGCAATTTATTGACATATCTTCAATGTTTAATGTCTTCTTCTTCTTCTGCGTTCGTTCTCAAACTCCTGCAGATTAGCAGGAAGTAATCCGGAGAACGGAATGAGTTGTGTCATGGTTTACAGCATTGCTGCGATATCTGTGATTTCCGGCCTGACACATCCGACTTCAGCTTGGATTTGGCTCACTGACCCAATATGGGATGGGACAGCCGACTCCATCTCATAACATCCTTAGTCGCCTTTTACGACATGCGTGGAAGGTAAACAGTGTTGTTATTCTTTGCTCCCCTTTCGGGCCCCGGCAACACACGGGCGAATGTTTAATGTTATTGTGAATAACAACGCTACATAACGTAACGATAATTGATATTATACAGGCTACGTAAACAACTATGTACTGTTGCACACGAGTTTCCTATTGAAAAAATATATATATTAATATTATGGCAAAATAATGTGTTTATTTATGATGGTGTTTTTATTCCAAAGAGGCAAGACAGGGAAAGAATAAATATGGTGGACCTCAATTATGTCCACACTTATTTGTGACCACCCTCCATCCATCCTCCGCAACTACTCCACCATATATCCTCCATGTCTGCTTCAACCATCCATCCATCGCATCTCCCTCCACCATCGCTACAATGCAGATGCCGTGAAATAACATCATCACTACAGTATAGACGCCGTGAAATAACATCATCACTGCAGTCAGGGCCGGTCTTGAGCCATTGCAACCTATGCGGCAGCAGTGGGCCCCGCACTTCATAGGCCCATACATTCATATGAGATTTTATTTTATTATCGGCTTCCCTACGTAGACTGGGCCCCCCGCAATACGTTTTGCATTGGGCCCAGGGATTGTTAGGGCCGGCCCTGAATGCAGTATAGACGCAGTGAAATAACATCATCGCTACAGTATAGACGCAGTGAAATAACATCATCGCTACAGTATGGATGACGAGGCCGTGAAATAACATCATCGCTACAGTATGGATGACGAGGCCGTGAAATAACATCATCGCTACAGTATGGATGACGAAGCCGTGAAATAACATCATCGCTACATTATAGACGGCGTGAAATAACATCATCGCTACAGTATGGATGACGAGGCCGTGAAATAACATCATCGCTACAGTATGGATGACGAGGCCGTGAAATAACATCATCGCTACATTATAGACGCCGTGAAATAACATCATCGCTACAGTATGGATGACGAGGCCGTGAAATAACATCATCGCTACAGTATGGATGACGAGGCCGTGAAATAACATCATCGCTACATTATAGACGCCGTGAAATAACATCATCGCTACAGTATGGATGACGAGGCCGTGAAATAACATCATCGCTACATTATAGACGCCGTGAAATAACATCATCGCTACAGTATGGATGACGAGGCCGTGAAATAACATCATCGCTACATTATAGACGCCGTGAAATAACATCATCGCTACAGTATGGATGACGAGGCCGTGAAATAACATCATCGCTACAGTATGGATGACGAGGCCGTGAAATAACATCATCGCTACATTATAGACGCCGTGAAATAACATCATCGCTACAGTATGGATGACGAGGCCGTGAAATAACATCATCGCTACATTATAGACGCCGTGAAATAACATCATCGCTACAGTATGGATGACGAGGCCGTGAAATAACATAATCGCTACAGTATGGATGACGAGAAGTAACATCATCGCTACAGTGTAGACGCCGTGAAATAACATCATCGCTACAGTGTAGACGCCGTGAAATAACATCATCGCTACAGTGTAGATGCTGTGAAATAACTTCACTAAAGTGTAGATACCGTGACCTATCATCATCACTACAGTGTGGATGCCGTTAAATAACATCATCTCTACAGTATGAATGCCGTGAACTAGCATCAACCCTACAGTGTAGATGCCTCGACCTAACAACATCGCTACAGTGTAGATACCGTGAAATAACATCATTACAGTGATAATACCATGACATAACATCATCACTACAGTGTGAATGTCGTGAAAAAACATCATCGCTACAGTTTGTAGGTGCACGTTTTGAGCATTTGTAGTTTGTAAACACGTGTCGAGAATGTGTAGTGTGCACACACGTGTCGAAAATGTTTAGTGTGTACACACGTGAAATAATATTGCCTGTGGTGTCAGTAAACTACTTTGTTACAGCACTATAAATAACTACATTATTGCTACATTTTCTTGTGAGCAGTAGGCATACATAGTGACAATTCTGCAATTATGCGCGTGTGTTGCCAGTGGTCGAATGGGGAGTAAAGAATAGCAACATTGTTACCTACCACTCATGTGTTGGAGGGAAATAATTAGGCTGTGGGTGACATGGACCACGCCATCCCATAGATGACTAACGTGTATCATAAGCTATGCTGACGTAGGATGTATCAGTAAGCCAATATGAAGTAAGATGTATCATTAAGCCATGCTGAAGTAGGGTGTATCATTAAGCCTAGAGGAAGTACGATGTATGATAAGCCATGCTGAAGTAGGACGTATCATTAAGCCATGCTGAAGTAGGATGCATCATTAAGCCATGCTGAAGTAGGATGTATCACAAGCCATGCTGAAGTAGGATGTATCATAAGTCTTGCTGAAGTAGGATGTATCATTAAGCCATGCTGAGAGAAGGATGTTTCATAAGCCATGATGAAGTAGGATGTATCATTAAGCCATGCTGAAGTAGGATGTATCATTAAGCCATGCTGAAGTAGGATGTATCACAGGCCATGCTGAAGTAGGATGTATCACAGGCCATGCTGAAGTAGGATGTATCACAGGTCATGCCGAAGTAGGATGTATCACAAGCCATGCTGAAGTAGGATGTATCACAAGCCATGCTGAAGTAGGATGTATCATAAGTATTGCTGAAGTAGGATGTATCACACGCCATGCTGAAGTAGGAACTATCATAAGTGTTGCTGAAGTAGGATGTATCATTAATCTTGCTGAAGTAGGAAGCATCATAAGTCTTGCTGAAGTAGGATGCATCACACGCCATGCTGAAGTAGGAAGTATCATGAGTGTTGCTGAAGTAGGATGTATCATAAATCTTGATGAAGTAGGATGTATCATAAATCTTGCTAAAGTAGGATGTATCATAAATCTTGCTGAAGTAGGATGTATCATAAATCTTGCTGAAGTAGGATGTATCATAAGTCATGCTGAAGTAGGATGCATCACAAGCCATGCTGAATTAGGACGTATCATAATTCTTGGTGATGTAGGATGTATCACAAGCCATGCTGAAGTAGGGTGTATCATAAGTCTTGCTGAAGTAGGATGTATCATTAAGCCTAGAAGAAGTATGATGTATCATAAGCTATACTGAAGTAGGATGCATTATACGCCATGCTGAATAAGGATTTATCATTAAGCCATGATGAAGTATGATGTATCATAAGCTATGCTAAAGTAGGATTATCATATCTCTTGGTGAAGTAGGATGTATTATAATCCATGATGCAGTATAATGTGTCAGGCATAAAGTCGAATCTAAGATGTTAACCATGCCATTGCTAAATCGGTTCTCTAGACTACATCCTGCTCATCTGCAGGAGTCTGAGAGCGAACGTAGAAAACAAAGAAGGCAATTTCGTAATTTAAAAGAGCTCATCAATATATTACTGATGTCACTTTGATCTCTGTAACAGATTGGATCAATCTTCTACTGATGGATGCCAAGTTGATTGTAAACATATTTTTGTATTTCCTTCTTATAGGTAAGGGATAAAGTTCTGAATTTAACATCCCCCCACCACCACCAGCCACCAAAATAACTTCAGTTGTTAGTTGTAACAAAAACTAGTAACAGGAATTAGATCTTTATATTTCGTTATTTCTAGGAGATCGCAAGTTAGGAATAAAAAAAATACAATTTAGGAATCACAAAAACACAAATGCCAATATAATATAAACTTGGTTTGATCTATGATGCCGTCGGTTCGATAAATTTGACATTATTCACAACACAAAGCGACAGGAACATCCGCGAGAACGGGCGAAACTTTCTGCATAAACTGCTCGTTACAGGGACTATCAGCATAAATACCATTCATCACTTACTTATATCGACGAACCAGGCAGCCAAACATATTCTTTTGGCAGGCGCTCAACAATTTCTGTGCATAGATCAACATCTTCAATTTGTCCATTCTATACATGCGACATCTCTCTTGTCTAAATCTAGCAGTCTCATCGATCTTGGTTTTCCACTGTGAGATCCTTCCAAAGTTCATGACGGTAATGATATGAATACCGGCTTATGAATGTCTATATGCGAAACTATTATATTCATCGTGGAGGTAAACACAGTATTGTATAATGCAGCACACAAGTAATACTGTTTCAGTCAATCGTGATAACAACCACTCAGAGACACCATCACTGGAGGCTATAGGAATGAGGTTTGGCAGAACAATTTTTTCCAAATTTATATGCAGCTAATAAAGAAATAATGAGCATGCTCTCAGGACAGCCAATGCGAGAATGACTTCTTTTTGCATATTAGGAAGAAGCAATACGTGCATTTTTGTTGGTGAATGTTTTATTCTTGCGTTCGATTGTGAGATCTCCCTATTCCTGTAGGGCTAGTTTGGATTGTGTTTAATATTTATGTGTTTTGTTTGTAGTTACTTCACTCTCTCCTCTATCTCTCTCTCTCTCTGTCTGTCTCCCTGTTCTGTGTATTAGTAATGAGAATACGTTGCCGTTGATAATATATACATATCCCTCTACTCGTTTATAGATTAGTACATTTGTTACTTTTAATTTAGTTCACTTACTTTAATGTGACGGGAATTATTCTTTCCAGAACGTAGACTTCTTTGTGAATCTCCTGAAATTCCCGCCGTCTTTGGCAAGTTGTCTGACTTCATGTACATGAATTTCTGAATATCTCATGTCCAAAGATGTCTCCGTCGACCTTTGCCTCTACTTCCTTCTATCGCTACATCCAATATCAATCTGTCCTCATGTCTCTTCATGTTATGTTATGTTATGTTCCTCCAGGGCCATAGGCGGCGCATAGGGCAGAAACCATAGCCTTCCATTTCTGTCTTTGTGTTGCCAGGTCTTTCAATTGTTGCGTGTTGTTTAGGTTCATTGACATGCCTTCTCTATTAATGGTTCTTCGTAGAGTTTCTCTAGGTCTCCCTCTTCTTCTTACTCCAGGTGGCACCCAATTTAGTGATTGCTGGGGAATTCTTAGGCTGTTCATTCTGAGAACATAGCCGATGTAAGTCCAACTGTACTTGTACTACTGTTAACAATCGAGCACAACAGACCGTCCATTCTGAATTAGAACGAGATGAATATAGGAAAACAACGTTTGACAGCAGTCGACATAATAGTAACTATGGTTCTGGTTCATAAACAGTGGTAGGTTTTATGTTGGCAGTAGTTTACACAACCGAATAACCGAGTAATCCAATACCGAAAGAAAAACATTCCTCCATCTTGAACAAACACCGGAAACCACCGGTGGTTGGGTCCACCATTTTGGTCCTGAGGTTGAAGTAACTATGGCTATATTGATAACGACGCACCACAGGGATAAACATCTTCTCAAACATGTGTGAACGTGGTAAATTTGAGCTTGGCGAGGAGTGCGTAAGCACGAGGGATAGTTACTTGGTTATCTCTCGTACGGCTGTGGTGGTGTGGTAATGGCGAGTTTCTGATAGTATAGAGTATAGGTGATATGTTCAAATTTCATCGTACAGTGCATGTGGTTCAATGTCTCTTCATATCGCCAAAAAATCCCCCAACGTTCTTCTTAATATGATGTTTAAAATGCATCTTTCTTGAACGCTGATACTGCTAAGCATGTACTCGTCGATCTTTCTTGCTGCCCATAGTACTCTCAGGACTCTTCTCTAGCATTTAATTTCGAAAACCTCTATTCTCATGGCTGTAATGTTATTTATTGTCCATGTTTCGTAGCTGATATGTCGCTACTGGATCAATATATCAATAACACTCTGCTCATTACTTTATTACATCTGATACATAGTTTTCGTAAATGTTTGATTGATACATTTATTGTAGTGTTATCTCCCCAGCATGTGTGTCAGCGGGTAGCATATCCTCTTCAGGGCATATATGTCTTACTTTTTTGAAGGTTGGGATTTTCTAGGCAATATAATACTGTGAGTTGGATGTTATTACTTTTTGGGCAATCCGGATACACACTTACATGTGGCAAAATTTGAACATATCACCTATACTCTGTACTGTCAGAAACTCGCCACCACAGAGTCGGACACGGATGTGATCTTCTTATTCATCTGCATGCCGTTTTATGTTGGTCCTGTATAGTTCTTCAGGCCAGTCACCAGGACGAAGCACCCGTTATTACCTAGGTCACAATCGTCATTACCAAGCAAGCAGTCTTATATAGGTCAGAGTCGCCCGGTTGAAGTAACTAATATTTTCCAGGTCACAGTCGCAGATTGAAGTAACCAGCCTTTTCCAAGTCACAGTCGCAGATTGAAGTAACCAGCCTTTTCCAGGTCACAGTCGCCAGGACGAAGGTACAAGTCTTCTAAAGGTCACAGTTCCATGAGGGATACCCTAATCCTGTATAGATGACTAGTCTTTAGAGCAAGATCTAAGTCAAAAGTTGATTGTCAATTGTTGCCAAATGCAGTTGTCGTATATGGTCTAGACTCTGAGAAGTATTCACATCTTTCTTAGTTCTCATCTATGGCTATATTGATAACGACGCACCACAGGGGTAAACATCTTCTCAAACATGTGTGAACGTGGTAAATTTCAGCTTGGCGAGGAGTTCGTAAGCACGAGGGATAGTTAACTGGTTATCTCTCGTACGGCTGGCTTACTATACTAGCGATATGCCTATAGCTACAGACTTTCACCGGACAGTACATGTGGTTAAAATAACGAATGTAATAGTTACGGAAATTGAAGTCGAAAGTATTGGGCCACTGGCGCAAATACAAGGGAGACATAACTTATTTCTGTTCACTGGACTACATCCTGCTTGAAATATAGTAGGACCATTGTCCTGCTATAAGAGAGACCCGATGGGAATTTGAGAACGAACGTAAAAACAAATAACATGTCCTCCAGTGTGATGCATATTTATTGCGGATTAGTAATTTTTCCAGACTTTATGACAGATAATACATACATTATTCCATGTGTTCCTCCCACTTCTCCCACAGATTAATCTCTGTCACTAAATGATATTTCAATATGTTCTCACTTATCGTAATTCATTAACAGTAACATTTTGTCAGCCGAGTTATTAATCTTTCACAAATGTATGCTTCACTCACAGTATCGTTTTCATATCGTATCCTAATATTCCTGGATTATTTCTTTTATCATCTGCATAGCCGTGTATTTCTGAATGAATTATTTCTTATAGATTTTATCGTTTCACGCAGTATGTCCTTCTGATATTCTAACTTAACGTACACATTGAAACTCGGTAACTCATATGTGTACTAGCGTCCTAATACGATGATCCAATATTCAATATCCAATTGACATGGACATACTTGTTAATCACTAACGGCTACCTGGACAAATTAAAAGACAAGATAATTGTTGATGACTTTGCTTAAAGTTAGTGTTGAGAGCAGGCAATCAAGAGGTAGGCAGAGAAACAAGTGGAAGAGAAACATTACAAGATGGACAGGTTGAATTCTAGCAGAGTGTACCACGAAAATATGAAGAAACGGAATTTCGAGCTCCGCTGCAGCCAACCTTCGTTGTAGCCAATCTTTGTCTCAGCCAACTTTCGTTGCAACCAAACTTCGATGCAGTAAACCTTCGTTACTGCCAACCTGCATTACAGCCAACCTTCGTTATAGCTAACTTTTGTTGCAGAAATAACGCTTGTTGATTATGCACATCTCTTAGCCCAACCCAGCATAGGAAACTAGGTACCAAATTTCCTGGAAAAAAACAAACAAACGCAGTGAACGTGATTCTGACAACATCATCCAAAATGCCAACTCTGGTCAACGAAAGCTACGGACCTAACACCACCTATCTATAAATATATATCTAAACTTGTAACCCCTTCACGGTCGTAGGGGTACCACAATTGATGCTTCAGCACACATAGTTTCCAGCGTTATTTTTTATCTTCAACGATGCAGATAAGTGAGACCTGTCTACTTTTAGATGTATGTCCCTATTTTGTTTTGTCCTCCTCTGCTTCTTCCACCTAACACTAACACAATATATCCCAAACAATTACTTTAATGACGTGGAGGGAATATTTTACATCAATATGTATATTTGTATAAATATAAATCTATTTAATTAAATCTATTGTTCTTATTACAAAATTCGTTATCAAATCTCCGTTGGATTACTCTTGTTGGCAGGGCAATTTGCTCTTTTAGCAGGGCAATGTTCCTACTAGATTTTCTGCAGGATGTATTCCAGAGAACGGAAATATGATGTGTCCTCGATTTAATAGCCACAATGACCGGACACTACCTCCGATTAAAATCACGTTTTAGGCGTTGCTTTATGAAAGGTTACCGACTAAATCAATGCAGGTGGATTTCATAGGGATTGACTGAAATCCACTTCACTATGTCGGCGACACAATGTTACATAACATAGGAGTAAACAAATTTCGCTTTGAATAATCTCAAATTGTCTGAGATTAAAGAGTGCATGTATCGCTATCAGGGTGTTTCGTTCCCTTCCCATTTTAAAAAGTGGGTGTATCACTTCCATCGTTTAATGTTTCGTTCCCTTTTCCCATTTTCAAGAATGACGAATCCATTGTATTGTTTAATGTTTTTCTCCATCTTAATCCTACTTTCCGACATAGTGTACGATTTTCATTATGTATATATCTCTGCTCATCAGCCTCTGTATGTACATTTTATTGATAAATTGTGTAATTTATATAATGTTGATTGTAATCTCCTGTAATGTTGATTGTAATTTCTCTCTACCTCTCTCTGACGTGACTATATTTTTGTAATGTTGATTGTAATATCCTGTAATGTTGAATGTAATCTCCTGTAATGTTGAATGTAATCTCTCTCTACCTCTCTCTCTGACGTCACTATATTTTTGTAATGTTGATTGTAATATCCTGTAATGTTGAATGTAATCTCTATCGCTCTCTTTGCCTCACTCTTATGTCACTCTATATTCCTCTAACTCTCTCATATCACTATATATTCCTTCAAATCACTCTTATATCACTAAACATTTCTATAAATCAGTCTCTGAGTCACTCTTATGTCACCATATATTTTTCAATATCATAACTTCCACCCTCTCATGTATACCTTTCTACATCTATCTAATTCCCTCTTGTGTAACACTAAATTTCCAAAATTCACTCTCTGCCTCCCTCCCATGTCAATATATCTAAATTTCCCAATATCAGTCTCTGTATTTTCACTGTCATGTCAATACATCTAAATTTCACAATATCACTATCTGCCTCACTGCCATGTCACTGTGTGGATATTTCTCCGTCAGTCCACCTATACAAATCAAGGAAGAAGAACTTCAGCCAACAGTTCCACCTACCAAGATATCATACCTTCTTAACTCATTTCGAGTAACCCATGGTTTTCATTGGTCACCACGATCATACTTGACAGCCATTGAAAATCAAAATAATAGCAAAATGAGTCAATTTAGATGGCTACATTTCAAATTTGTCAGTATGTGTTATAATTCCGAGGGTCACGACTTAGCCGTATGACTTCATTGCAGCAAACAATGAACGGTTTAACCGTGTATTGTCTCAATCACTCACATCTATCTTGTCTGATATTTTCAAGAAATAGCTTAATAAACGTTGCGAAAAAAATTTAAGAAACAAGACCCACTTAATTTTCCATCTTAAGTTATTTCCTGGGATACAACGAAATAAAAATAAGGAAAAAGAAAACAGCGGAATTACATCACGAAATTAATTATTTTCATTTATCATGTTCTAGTTTTTATCATAACCTGCCCTCGACTTTCGCTCGTGTAAAATGTGGCGTTATAAAATTGTGTCGCCTAACTCATTGAAGTTAATAACTGGATGACGCATACATAACATTAAATTTGGAGTTGAAATCTTTTAGACGACATACCTCTTTTTGCTTTGTCGTTGGCAATCTTGTTGCTCCTGACAAAGTGGCTGCTTAATTAATTCTCTTAAACCTGCATCTTTATTTAAATGTATTTTTTTTTTAAATGTGTAGCTATAACTTCTACTGTTTTCTTGGTGTGCTCCCATTCTTTCTCCGTGTGTTCAATATTAATTCGGAGTGTCCAACACAAATTTGTCTGTTTGTCTTCATATTCTCTACATTTCAAGTTATAGCTAGATGATTCAAAAAAGTTCAAAAAGTTCAAAAGTCGTAGAGGATTGATTTCACTGTACTCGGTTTCCCATATCTATTCCGTCACTCTCAACGAAGCGGCACGCTGCCTGCCGAAAGTACCACTCATAGCACGTAACTCCGTAGCTTAAAGCGATAATCCACATAGATCTCCAAAAAAACCAACATTGTAAACAAGACGACACGAGCCGGATTCGAACCATTGACTTCTTGAACACAAGGCGAACAACTTAACCACTACGCTAGGGCGATCCCCAAATAGATGATTCATAACATCGAAACAGCAAGGTAGGCGTACAATAAAAAAGCGAAGACCAGGGACATCAGAGAGAGGACAATGATGAATTTGATAATAATGGAGATCTCATGAGGCTGATAACATATGCAAGGATATACAAATTAAAAAAAAATATTCCTGGCTTATGTAGTTCCGGATATACAAACACCATAAGACATCCAAAGGCTTGATTGATTGATTTATAAATTGATTGATCACAATTCCATTCTTATTTATTTCCTTAAACCCTTACATTTCGCTTCATTGCCTAACGTGATACTTCCTTCTCCATTGACTAACGTGATACCTCATTCACCATTGCCTAACGTAATATCATTCTTCATTGACTAAAGTAACACCTGCAGAAGACCGTTTACGATCGCCAACCAGAGAATAGAAAATGCAGCAGAAAACATAGCAGCACGTGCAGAGATACAAGTATATGCCAACAGCGGTGTTTCTTACAGATGCAATGTCTGTACTACAAGCGCTAGAGCGCAATAAGCTGCCAGACCTGAAGGAATGCATACGTGCCCATCCAAAGAACAGTAGCACTATAGGTGAATATAATTATGTAACATATCAGGAAATTACACGGTAGATATGCTAGCAAGTGATGCTAGCAACACAGGGGTATAAAGACTAGAAATCACCTAACAGGAAAAGAGGTCCACTGTCAAATCTATTAGAAAAATTCACCGTTCAAAGTGGTAAAAGAACAATTAATTAATTGGTTTTATATGCTGAAATCAGTTATGTCGGGCCAATGTCGCAAATAAAACGGTGATGCAAAGCATTTCCGTTCTCTGGATTACATTCTGCTGGAGATCTTGTAGAACCATTGACATACTGTAAGACAGATCTGGTGGGATTTTGAGAACAAACGTAAAAAAGATATTGCACGAATTTCCAGCCGGCTGTCTGAACATAATAATTTTCACAACAAATGTTGATCGCGTCTTGTTGGAACAATTCTTCTAATTCCCATTCCTAGTGAATTACTTTGACATTTAATATAAGTATATCAATTGCAGAACAATAATTTCCAACAATTATTGAACTTCTAGGCACTAAATATACATTACATTAATCTAACTAGAAATACGTTCAATCTACCCCAGGTTTGGAAATCAACCAACCAATCAAAAGCAAGTCAGGTTTATTTGACATCTGAGTAGCCAGCAATGTGACTTAAAATTCGATTCAAATATATCAGTTGAAATAATAATTAGATGTTCTGATTTACGTCGAGAATTGTGCTTTCTGTGAAGTTGGTTTTTTAAAACACATTTTAAGATCTCATTACACAGTCAACATAACGTTCGGTTGCAGAGTGGTTAGTGAGTTCGGCAGACTGGCAATAATCTCTTATCTCTTTGATGTTGCTCGTGTTTCGAAAGTAGACCGTTTACATTGTAAAGACACTGTTGATAAACTACATTTCCTATACAAGGATATGGTTTGTATTTTTCGGCATTCATTCTCGAACTCCTGCCGATTGACAGGATGCAGTCCGGAGAACGGAATACGGTGTGTCCAGATGTACATGTTTGTTGAGATACCTATGCCATTCGTCCTGACACATTCTATTTCAACATATCTTTTGGGTCACCTTTGACTCCCTATGGGACCAGGCAACCAGTTATATACCTCATTCATACCTGTAGGTCAACTAGATGCATCGTACCTGTTGGTTAACTAGATACATCGTACCCGTATGTTAACTAGATACATCGTACCTGTTATTAACTAGAGAACATCGTACCTGTTGGTTAACTAGATACATCGAACCTGTTATTAACTAGAAACATCGCACGTGTATGTTAACTAGATACATCGTATTCGTATGTTAACTAGATACATCGCACCTGTTGGTTAACTAGATAAATACACAGTTTGTCTATATTAACAAGTCTATACTTGCTAACACGTTCGTTTTCGCTAGTTCCGTACAAAGAGTTTTGAGCTGGACATCGCATGTGTCAAAGAAGTATAACACGAACGATTGAACTACCTAATTACAAGATTTGTTTTCCTCACCCCTCTTTTGAATTTTTTATTTTCCGCTTTTTTTTGTGATTGCAATTACCCTGTGTTATTGATTGATATTTTTTTTCAGCAAAGGAAATCACATTGTCATTACCCATTTCCTATCGTTTGATTTCATCCAATGACTATAGTTAGTGAGAATTGGCGTCAAATATTGAGTTTTTCGTCTGTTCACTTGGAAACAAGTTACGACGATCGACATTGACAGTGATTGTGAGAAATACTGTTCCCCAAGTATAAGGCTGTTTTGGTTAATTAATGAATCAGATAATCTGGATTTTAGTATTGAAATTGTGTACATTACTCATCGTTATGAATTCGTGCCGCCTTCACAAAGAAGTTTAGCTGAACGAATACCCAAAACCTTCTGTCTCTTACTTTTGTTCCGCACCTCTACTAGTTTGCTCCATGTTCATTTCATGATGTTCCTTTCCCAATTGTATGTCTACATTTGCTCGCCTCCCCGGAAGTCGAAACTGAAGTAATCTTTTCAAGTAGGTATCATGTCTTCTGCATGTATGTATACAAAATAATTTATTTGTTAGTTTTTTACCTATTAACAGTTCTTCTTTGCATACGAAGTGCTGGTATAAATAATCTCGTTCGCTTTCTTCTATTTCCATGAATATTTCCCTATTCCATAGATCCACATCCCAAAGGCATCAATTATTGTCTTCTTTGTTCATTATCTATAATTCTGAGCTATTCATTAATGTAGAATAGGTGTCGAATTTTACCATTTTCGCTTTCTTTTAGTGGGTTTCTAATTTTTAATGTTTTTTTGTCAACATGTCTGATACATGTTTATTAATTTCTATTCCCTGTCTAATGTCTGTTTCGATGTCTACTATCAGTGGGTAGTCCTAGGAGACTACAAAACTTTATCGCTCAGCTTGTCACACCCAGATCACTGCTGGCATCACGAAATTTAAAAATGAAAGAACACTGCGAGCAATCCACAAGCGCAAAAAGCGGAAGGACAAATCGAAAAATTCTCTTACCCCGAACCATCAGCACTCCTGCATGCAATGCAATAGAACTTTCCGTGCACGAATTGGACTCATCGGACATCTACGAACTCATAAACCAAATTGGGCAGTCACCAATTCTAATTATTATTAATTATTTTTTCATCGAATATTTTTTTTCATTCCATGCTCATCTTCGCTTGCGAAGGAGGAACATCACCATCTTCATCATCATCGTGTGTCCAAGATATTAGTTTACTTTACTGCTTTTTATTATCTTATTATCTTATAAATGATGTCACGTATTTCTTATCTAACTAGAAGGTCAATTAACCTGTGTGCCACATAATGGCGACATAATTAATGTTTATATCATTTTTAAGTTCAATACATTCACGGACACTAATATAGGCATATTGGTTGCAACGTCGATTCCGTGTATTTGTCGCAAATACTTACACAATGTAAATTATATGTATTCGTATTTCTGTATTCCGCCCATGGGATCTATGTTACTTGTGCAGTGTCTAAACCGCTCGATTAGTATTCGATTCGCGCTCGTAACGTCTCGTTTATCAATTGGAAATTTACGGAGATTGTTGACGTTGTGTGAGTAGTTCTGTGATTAGGTGGCGTGTCGCTTCGTAGAGACGAACGGAAACTATCCGAGTATAATCCAAGTATAATCTGGTACACATTTTGAACCTTTTAAACTGTACTCAGAAACGAAATCTGTAATATTTCATGTTCTGAATAGTAAAAGGATTACTATATTAGCCATCGCACCCATGTGTTACGATGATACTATAGCGTAGCAAAGAATATCAACACTGTTTACCTTCAATGCATGTCGTAAGAAGTAACTAAGGAGGTTACGAGATTCAGTTGGCTGACCCATCACATGTAGCACCAAGGTGATGGAGAAATCTTGCATAAGTCGGATGTGTCAATAAGAAAGGCGCGTATATCGCATAAAATGTGTAAACCGTAACGCAACAGATTCCGTTCTCCAGACTATATCCTGTTAATTTGTAGAAATTTGAGAAGAAATACAGAAGAAGAGGAAGAATATAAGCTATCTTATGTTAACACGTTGATCTAGCGCGCAGCACGGTGAAAGGGACCGGGATCAGTATGTGTAAATGTAACTCTAAACATTGGCACAGCTATAGTCAAGTAGTGCAATGAGAAACCTTGATATGTGTTTAATTAAGTTTCCCAGATAAATTAACATGTGATTTATTCGATCGCTGACATCTTCAAATTTTCAACAAATAATCACCATCTGCGTTGGATCACAAATCAACGGAATATCGATCTGCGTTAGATCACAAATCAACGGAATATCGTTTACATTACACTCTTTGATCCCTTGCAACAACTTACCTGCTAAGATAATCATAATAAAACAAAAGACAGAATGATCATACATGCATGGCAATGACAATGTGGAGGGTTCCATAACTGAATCAGGAATATGAACTGTACTATATTCTAGTCAAGTAGTTTCTATACAATGATTTATTTAATCAACTGATAAGATTTGCGTAAAACTTCACTGTGCCGTTGATTCTTAAGTCAAACTACCTTTAACTAGAATTTACTAAAATATTGTCAGAGATAATATTTACAGACATATGTTGTATTACATATTTACATACATATGGTGTATTACATATTTACAGACATATGGTGTATTACATATTTCTTAATTGACTTTTTTCTATACTTAATATCGCCAAAGAAATGAAAAGCACATAACAAAACAATGATATAACAATGTTTTTTGTTCTTGTTCTCCGATAGTTCCCAAACTTCTACATATTCGCATAATGTAGTCAGAATATAAAGAGTCGTGCCATAATTTACAGTTAATTAAAATAGCTGCGCTTTTCGACCTGAAACATCCGACTACAGCATGGTTTCTGGATCACTTTTAATCTGTATGGGATGGGACAGTCACCGCTATCCCCAAATTATAACCTTAATCGGCTCTTTACAACGTGCATGTCAGATAACAGTGTTGCCGTTATTTGCTGTTACTATTTCATGTCCCTGCGACACAAGGGCGTAATGATGGTCATCGTTTATTCTCACATATTAGATGAATCACTTTTGTAGCTGAATCTCTCTTGTAACAGAGTCTCTCTTGTAACAGAATCTCTCTTGTAACAGAATCTCTCTTGTAACAGAAACTCTCTTGTAACAGAATGTCTCTTGTAACATAATCTCTCTTGTAGCAGAATCTCTCTTGTAACAGAATCTCTCTTGTAACAGAATCTCTCTTGTAACAGAATCTCTCTTGTAATATAATCTCTCTTGTAACAGAGTCTCTCTTGTAACAGAGTCTCTCTTGTAACAGAATGTTTCTTGTAATAGAATCTCTCTTGTAGCAGAATCTCTCTTGTAACAGAATCTCTCTTGTAATATAATCTCTCTTGTAACAGAGTCTCTCTTGTAACAGAGTCTCTCTTGTAACAGAATCTCTCTTGTAATAGAATCTCTCTTGTAACAGAAACTCTCTTGTAACAGAATGTCTCTTGTAACATAATCTCTCTTGTAACATAATCTCTCTTGTAACAGAATCTCTCTTGTAACAGAATCTCTCTTGTAACAGAGTCTCTCTTGTAACAGAGTCTCTCTTGTAATAGAATCTCTCTTGTAATAGAATCTCTCTTGTAATAGAATCTCTCTTGTAATAGAATCTCTCTTGTAATAGAATCTCTCTTGTAACAGAATCTCTCTTGTAATAGAATCTCTCTTGTAACAGAATCTCTCTTGTAATAGAATCTCTCTTGTAATAGAATCTCTCTTGTAACAGAATCTCTCTTGTAATAGAATCTCTCTTGTAACAGAATCTCTCTTGTAACATAATCTCTCTTGTAACAGAATCTCTCTTGTAACAGAATCTCTCTTGTAACAGAGTCGCTCTTGTAACAGAATCTCTCTTGTAATAGAATCTCTCTTGTAACAGAATCTCTCTTGTAATAGAATCTCTCTTGTAACATAATCTCTCTTGTAATATAATCTCTCTTGTAAGAGAATCTCTCTTGTAAGAGAATCTCTTTTGTAGCAGAATCTCTCTTGTAACCGAATCTCTCTTGTAACAGAATCTCTCTTGTAACAGAATCTCTCTTGTAACAGAATCTCTCTTATAACAGAATCTCTCTTGTAACAGAATCTCTCTTGTAATAGAATCTCTCTTGTAACCGAATCTCTCTTGTAACAGAATCTCTCTTGTAACAGAATCTCTCTTGTAACAGAATCTCTCTTGTAACAGAATCTCTCTTATAACAGAATCTCTCTTGTAACAGAATCTCTCTTGTAACAGAATCTCTCTTGTAATATAATCTCTCTTGTAAGAGAATCTCTTTTGTAGCAGAATCTCTCTTGTAACAGAATCTCTCTTGTAACAGAATCTCTCTTGTAATAGAATCTCTCTTGTAATAGAATCTCTCTTGTAACATAAGAATGAGCATACTAGATGTCCACCAGTGTATAATCCAGATAAACTGAGATATATTGAGCAGTCGATTTATCATTAAGTATGGCCCATCTCATCCGACTTAGGTGTTAATTTATAATTAAAATAATAGTTACCTCAGAATAAATAACTATTGCTGAAGATATTGTGGTATTAAAAGTATAGAAAGAAACATCATAAGTTGCGTCTAATCACATAAATTAATAGTACAGAAATAAACATAATGAGTTGCGACTAAACACAGACTGAAGATACCTGTTTTCGTTCTCTGATGTACTACATACGACATAATAAAGATCACATAATGAAAATAGTGCCATCACATCCGAACAAGCATGGACAGGTAGCATATGTATATATATATATATTTAAATAACCTACACAAATAGTTATCAAACATTAGACTGAAAACTAGTCTGGGGTGGCGCCCAGCTTAAGGAAACTTATATTGTCAGCCATAAACATTCGAATAACTTAAATTCTTGTAGGCACAACAATTAGAAGATCGCATTAAAATAAGGGAAGAGATATATGAATTATACCGGTGTTTCCAAACGTGGGATCCACGCCCCACCTGGGGGACAATTTGATTGTTCGGAGGGAGACGGGATAAGAAAAACAATATTTTTTATTAAACGTTTCGAAAATTTACTTACTGTTTTTTTCTTAATAATTTCCTAGTGATTTTTTCCAAAACGTCTCGTGTCCTAACAAGTTGTAATTAGGCTTCATTTAGGGAATACTGCAATTTTTAATTGAACAGACAAATTATATTTTACATGGGGGGGGGGGCGTCAGAATTTAGAAAGACTTAGGTGGGGTATGGTAAGAAAACATTGGAAAACATTGAACTAGACACACAATTACGTTATAATAGACAATTATGTTAGAATGAAAATTATGCTAGACGTCACTTGTGTGCACGAATTATTTAATGAAATGTATGTTATAAATCACTGGTGTAGAGCCGAAAAGACTGGTCTTTGAAACTTGGACTTAGTTTGGTAGGAGATCCGAAGCCAGAGAATCTTGTTATCACCCTCGGGGTGAACTGAGGCACTTACGATTTGGACCTGCCATGAGTCAAAGTCCGGAGTAAGGACATAGAGCAAATAGTCTGGATACTTAAATATAGTCTGAGATCGCAGTTCCGAAAGTGTTAGAAGTTCGAAGTGTGATAGCTGCTAGATCTAGATAGAGTCTATAGAAGATACAGTAGAATATCGTCATATGCAGTCTCGATGTGTGACGTAAATGCACGAGATGCATTGAACAGATTATTGTTATTGCCATCGAAATATTGTGACTTGTAAATAAACTATTGTGTTGCGCTAGAGCAGCAAGAGTTGGACCTTGTATGTTTATCATGTCAAATGAATGTACTACTGTCTGTTGGGGACAAACTGACACACCACAGATGTCAATGAACTGCTACAGATGTTGATGCTTTCTGGTCCCTACACGTCAGTATCAGTCACTGATACATCACGCGCCAAGAAAGAAGAAATCTAGTGACATATGAACCTGGTCATGGCACCAGAGAACAGAACCGTAGGGTTCTGATGTATCTGATCGACTGAACAATCGATTACTGGTACAGTCAGACGGTTTTTAATTCAACTACAATGAGGCAGCAGATAACATGTCTCATGTCTATGAAGCTGGTCAAGTCTCAGCTTACATTTTTCCTCTCAGTCCCATACCCCACCCACCCTGACAACCCACAATGTCCTTCTGGTGTAGTATATCCTACCAGATGAGAACCACTGTACTATTTGATATATGTCATTACAATGTGTGGTCTGATTATGTTGTTTATATGTGAAATACATCATCAGACAGTGTGTAGACGGAGTATTGTGTTGTCCTATCGGTATGTGCCGCTAGGCGCGCCGTGGGCAGCAGCAGTCTTCTTCCTTTAGCTAGCTAGAATGCTGCTACCATAGTGTTGCCTTGGTGTTCTAGTATTTCTCTCATGTCATCCATCTATCCTTCGTTGCCTGGGTCTTCCCTGTTTCTTTTTTTCAGATAATCTGTTTGTGAAGGCTATCAATGGAGTGCAATCTGGTTCCATTCTTATTAGGTAGCCGAACTATTTGATCTTTTGTCTGTCTTTTGTTGATTTTATGCACGATATTTTTTTCATCGTATTTCTTATTGTGCCATTGCTTAGTCTATCTCATTTGTTAACCACGTACTGTTCTGAAGCACTTCATTTCGCATAAGGTCTGAGTATGTTGTTAATATGTGCTATGCGTCATCAGACAGTGGGTGGTCTAAGTGTGTTGTTTATATGTTATACGTCACTAGACGGTGTGCCGTCTACGTGTGCTGTTTATATGTGAAATCCGTCACTAGACGGTGTGCGGTCTACGTGTGTTGTTTATATGTGATATCCGTCACTAGACGGTGTGCGGTCTACGTGTGATGTTTATATGTGATATCCGTCACTAGACGGTGTGTGGTCTAAGTATGCTTTTTATACGTGATATATATCACTAGACAGTGTGCGGTGTGAGTATGTTGCTTTGTATGCTATACCCAGAAAGAAAAGATATAATCATACGTTTCTGTTTACTTTATAGATTGTTATGGCAGGAATCCCTGAACGTGGACCTCAAAATAGGTGTTCATAGTCATACATACTGCTAAACTGGTGTCGGCATATGGTTAGAAATGAGTGTTTTTCACCACACATCGTTTGTAGAAAAATCTTATAACTGTTACCATACCAACCAAGAAGCCGCTTCTTTGAAATAATATATAACCTAAATACGAAGATTGAAACTTGAACACATCCGATGTTTGCTTTATCAAACTGAATACAGCTATCACCACTAAGGGCTGACTCCCCTTACTGAATTGAGTCTCTCAACACATCAAACTTCGCTTTATCAGAATAATGACGGGCGCTTACATTACTTCACATATGCATTTTATTTACACACCTCTTGACACTTCTTGAATCAATTTCTCTAAGCGTCGCACATAAGACACGCTAGGAATGCAAATACCCAACTCGTGTACCCAAGAAGCTATTTTATATTTCCACTTTACTCAGGTTTTCTGCCGAAAGCCATTCTTGGACTTTCCACTCTTTTTTGCTCGGACAGATTTGGCTCTTGCTAACGACAAGGTTAATCCAGGTTCTGGATTGAACGTGGAATCAATCAGGGTTGCCACATTGATCAATTTATTAATTAATTTGAACATTTTAAAATGTATCTGGCCAAACATTCATTTATTGATATATAATTATATATTTGGCCAGGTTTAAAATATATCAGTTTACATACATTCCTGTTTAAATCAGGTGCTAAACATACAATTTATTGGAGAGAACATTATCAATATCTCGAACACATAATCACAAATGTCGGCATATTAAAACAGAAGAAAAGAAGAATAGAAATGGCTAAAAGTGTTTTCAATGACAGGAGGAAAATATCAGCATCTAACGAAATTAAAAACAAGCTAAAATGAGAATTATAATATGTTACATCTATTCTATATAAATGTATGGCTCAGAAACATGGACAATAAACACACAATTAGAAGACATAATTGATACATGTGTATCAATTTAGAAGAATGGTGAGAACATCATGGAAAGAGAAGAAAACACACAAAGAGGTTTTTGCAACACTTATAAAGAAATAATTATTAAAGACATAAAGATCATGCACATAAACTATTTTGGACACATGAAAATACATGACGCCTTGTTGAAGACTTTACTTGAATACATACGAATTACACCTGTTTCTACATGACCCCTTGTTGAAGACTTTACATGAATACATACGAATTACACCTGTTTTGACGCTATTGGAATGAAAGCTGCTCACTGCATTCATCTGTATTCACGATAATGTTTACAAAATATTTGTTTGCATGCGTACACTTGACATGTAACTGTTTTCACGATAATGTTTAATAAATATGTGTTTTCATGCTTAGGCAGACTTTTAACTGTTTTCACGGTAATGTTTACTAAATATTTGTTTGCATGCGTAGACAGACATTTAACTGTTTTCACGATAATGTTTACTAAATATTTGTTTGCATGCGTAGACAGACATTTAAGTGTTTCCACAATAATTTGTATTAGATAGATGTTTGCGTCCGCACAGTGCTCACTTTTTGGGCCACATATGGATATTTTGATAACATTTTTTTTCATATTGTTTACTATATAGAAACGCACAAGTTAACATGTTTATATGTTTTAATATGATATTAATAATTTAAAAGGCAAAGGACTGGACAGTGGACAGAAGTAACTTTTCATGTGCTTCTTAAAGATATCACAAAGAGCTGCAACATCGACTTCCCCTCCTGGGAATACATAATACATAATCTCTAACATGGTACATCATCACGAACACAGGTGCTCGTATCGTTGAGAACCATCATAAGCACAGAGAAAGGCACAGAGAAAGAATAGAGAAAAGCAAACATTTCAAATGGCCAACTCTGACCTTATGTCCGAAATGTGGCAGGTAATTCAATGACAGAATTGGACGTTTTAGTCATCGCTTATTCTTCACAAATCGAGAGTTGCAGTAACTGAAATGTTAAACTTTCGCCTGTGGATGGCAATTAGTATATTTATAATTTTCCATTTTATCTTTATTTTAGATTTGTCTCAAAGTCACCCTGGCGTCAGGATGCGGTTGTTCGAGTGTGCAGTTAGCTGGCACATCCGACAGAGAATAGAAGTATCCTTGGTGTTATGATGTGGTCGGACGTGTGAGATCGAAAGCGCAGATATTGCACCACAGCTGTAAACCATGAAACAACAAACTCTATTATCCAGGCTAAATCCGTACGTTTCTTAGAAAGGACGGAGAAGAAAAGAAGCAATATTGTGTCCTTCCTTGCGCAAAGAGGTATGTAGATGTTAGCTGTGTGGTTAACTGCTCGATTCATAGATGTTAAAACGTCCATTTTTTTCAATGAATTCTAGATACAAACCATTCTGACTACAGTACAGTTAGAAGCAAACCATGCTGACTACAATACAGTTAGAAACAAACCATGTTGACTACAATACAGTTAGATACAAACCATGTTGACTACAGTACAGTTAGAAACAAACCATTCTGACTACAGTACAGTTAGATACAAACAATGTTGACTACAGTACAGTTAGAAGCAAACCATGCTGACTACAATACAGTTAGAAACAAACCATGCTGACTACAGTACAGTTAGATACAAACCATGCTGACTACAATACAGTTAGATACAAACCATGTTGACTACAGTACAGTTAGAAACAAACCATGCTGACTACAATACATTTAGAAACAAACCATGCTGACTCCAGTACAGTTAGAAACAAACCATGCTGTCTACAGTACAGTTTGATACAAACTATGCTGACTACAGTACAGTTAGATACAAACCATGCTGACTACAGTACAGTTAGAAACAAACCATGCTGACTACAGTACAGTTAGAAACAAACCATGCTGACTACAATACAGTTAGATACAAACAATGTTGTCTACAATACAGTTAGATACAAACCATGCTGACTACAGTACAGTTAGATACAAACTATGCTGACTACAGTACAGTTAGATACAAACTATGCTGACTACAGTACAGTTAGAAACAAACCATACTGACTACAGTACAGTTAGAAACAAACCATGCTGGCTACAATACAGTTAGATACAAACAATGTTGACTACAATACAGTTAGATACAAACTATGCTGACTACAGTACAGTTAGATACAAACCATGCTGACTACAGTACAGTTAGATACAAACCATGCTGACTACAGTACAGTTAGATACAAACTATGCTGACTACAGTACAGTTAGATACAAACCATGCTGACTACAGTACAGTTAGATACAAACCATACTGACTACAATACAGTTAGATACAAACAATGTTGAGTACAATACAGTTAGATACAAACAATGTTGACTACAATACAGTTAGATACAAACCATGCTGACTACAATACAGTTAGATACAAACCATGCTGACTACAATACAGTTAGATACAAACAATGTTGACTACAATACAGTTAGATACAAACCATGCTGACTACAGTACAGTTAGATACAAACAATGTTGACTACAATACAGTTAGATACAAACCATGCTGACTACAGTACAGTTAGATACAAACCATGCTGACTACAGTACAGTTAGATACAAACCATGCTGACTACAGTACAGTTAGATACAAACTATGCTGACTACAGTACAGTTAGATACAAACCATGCTGACTACAGTACAGTTAGAAACAAACCATGCTGACTACAGTACAGTTAGAAACAAACCATGCTGACTACAATACAGTTAGATACAAACAATGTTGACTACAATACAGTTAGATACAAACCATGCTGACTACAGTACAGTTAGATACAAACTATGCTGACTACAGTACAGTTAGATACAAACTATGCTGACTACAGTACAGTTAGAAACAAACCATACTGACTACAGTACAGTTAGAAACAAACCATGATGGCTACAATACAGTTAGATACAAACAATGTTGACTACAATACAGTTAGATACAAACTATGCTGACTACAGTACAGTTAGATACAAACCATGCTGACTACAGTACAGTTAGATACAAACCATGCTGACTACAGTACAGTTAGATACAAACTATGCTGACTACAGTACAGTTAGATACAAACCATGCTGACTACAGTACAGTTAGATACAAACCATGCTGACTACAATACAGTTAGATACAAACAATGTTGACTACAATACAGTTAGATACAAACCATGCTGACTACAGTACAGTTAGATACAAACAATGTTGACTACAATACAGTTAGATACAAACAATGTTGACTACAATACAGTTAGATACAAACTATGCTGACTACAATACAGTTAGATACAAACCATGCTGACTACAATACAGTTAGATACAAACCATTCTCACTACAATACAGTTAGATACAAACCATGCTGACTACAATACAGTTAGATACAAACCATGCTGACTACAATACAGTTAGATACAAACCATGCTGACTACAATACAGTTAGATACAAACCATTCTGACTACAATACAGTTAGATACAAACCATTCTGACTACAATACAGTTAGATACAAACCATTCTGACTACAATACAGTTAGATACAAACCATGCTGACTACAATACATTCTGGATATTTCTGAAAATATACAGGAGTTTGAGAGGGAAAACAGAAGAAAGTAAGAATTTATTACGCTAGATTTTCTTTGTCGAAACAAAAAAAAAATTGCTTATTATTTTTTTAAATGGTATCATTTGTAGTTTTTTTAAACATTTATAGCCAATTACTTTGTGTCGGCATTCATTTGAGAAGTAATCGCGAACCGAAATAAGCAGGAATTACAAGCAAACTAGAAGAGATTGAAGCTTGAGATGAGACAAATGAAGAAGATTTATACATTTGTTAATAAATTAATCTTCATTTGTAATAATCTATTACATATTACCACCATTTTACTTTTCTCGATCATTCTCATTTATATTAAATGTGATGACTCCTTTTTATCTGAATCATTCTAGAATTCAAGTATTACTTTCATACACTCTTAGAAATCTTTTTCATTAAATTATTGTGTGAAAGTAGTATGTGAATTCCAGAAGAATTCAGATAATAAAGTCACTACAGTTAACATAAATAAGATATGAACAGTGGTAATCTGATATACAGTACTAGTATAGATATACACGGTAAAAATCTGATATACAGTACTAGTATAGATATACACGGTAACAATCTGATAGCCAATACTAGTTGTATAGATATAAAAGGAAACAATCTAATAGACAGTACTATATAAATATAAATATATATATAAGGATACAAAGTGATAGATATTGCTGGAAGTATAGATATAGAAGGAGACAATCTGATAGACAGTACTAGATTCATAACTGTTTTATATGTGTGCCTTTTTTCTGTTATATAATTCGATTGATTGAAACTGTTCACTGTAAGCTCGTAAGCTAATGTTCTGAACAAACGTTAGTGGAAGGAAAATATTCGAAAATGATATAAATAAAAAATGATAGAAAATAGAAAATGATAGAAAATAGAACTATTTAATCCTAGGATAAGCAGACTTCTTCAACATTGAAATATTTCTGAACAAGTGTAGAAAATGTGTAAATTGAAGATAATAAAATAATGTAATATTACAATTGACTATATTATATGTATCTCAATGATAATTGAGAGGAAATGTGAATGATCTATTACATACAACCATCCTTCTAGAGAAGTATTACATACAACAATCCTTCTAGAGAAGTATTACATACAACAATCCTTCTAGAGAAGTATTACATACAACAATCCTTCTAGAGAACTATTACATACAACCATCCATCTAGATATATCTATTACATACAACCATCCTTCTAGAGAACTATTACATACAACCATCCTTCTAGAGAAGTATTACATACAACCATCCTTCTAGAGAAGTATTACATACAACCATCCTTCTAGAGAAGTATTACATACAACCATCCTTCTAGAGAACTATTACATACAACCATCCTTCTAGAGAACTATTACATACAACCATCCTTCTAGAGAACTATTACATACAACCATCCTTCTAGAGAACTATTACATACAACCATCCTTCTAGAGAACTATTACATACAACCATCCTTCTAGAGAACTATTACATACAACCATCCTTCTAGAGATATCTATTACATACAACCATCCTTCTAGAGAACTATTACATACAACCATCCTTCTAGAGAACTATTACAAACAACCATCCTTCTAGAGAACTATTACATACAACCATTCTTCTAGATATTACATACAACCATCCTTCTAGATAACTATTACATACAACCATCCTTCTAGATAACTATTACATACAATCATCCTTCTAGAAAGATCTTTTGCAGTCAACATTCTTGTGGCGATATAACTTTTTTTCTATTAGATGTTGTGTTCACGTGCTAGCTGTTAGATAAGAACACATGTAAAAGAAGAAGCGAATGAAAGAATGGGTACGAGAAATTGATGGATTTCTGGAAGTCATTTACAGATTTATGAGGAGCACCAGGGGAATTTTGATCACAATTAAAGAGGCAATAACTCTTTTGTGCGCAATCAAATTTGCTCTCATCGGAATTTGTTAAATCTCTATTGCACAACTCAAAGTCTAATAAGGAGGGAGTATGTTCTTCTAAGAGGGATGAGAGAATGTTCTACTATACAAGAGGGATGTGAACGAGTATGTTCTTCTATACAAGAGAGATGTGTGAGAGTATGTTCTTCTATACAAGAGGGATGTGAGAGAGTATGTTCTTCTATACAAGTGGGATGTGAGAGAGTATGTTCTTCTATACGAGAGGGATGTGAGAGAGTATGTTCTTCTATACAAGTGGGATGTGAGAGAGTATGTTCTTCTATACGAGAGGGATGTGAGAGAGTATGTTCTACTAAACAAGAGATAAGTGAGAGAGTATGTTCTTCTATAGAATAGGAATGTGAGAGTATGTTCTATACAAGGTTAGATGTGGGAGAGTATGTTCTTCTATACAAGAGGGATGTGGGAGAGTATGTTCTACTAAACAAGAGAGAAGTGAGAGAGTATGTTTTACTATACAAGAGGGATGTGAACAATAATTGGAGAAGTGTTCTACCAATGGGATAACAGAGCATATTATATGACAATACTAATAATAAAGCGTATAATCCGTTAGTGTTGTAGGTGTACCCCATTGTAGACATCGTCATAAAAGATTACCCGATCGCCTTTGTCCTCAACCATTAGGAACTGTAGAAAAAAAAAACATACCCAGATCTTTCGTATATGTTGTCAATCCAATATTTTCTTTTACCACCTGTTCTCCATCCTCAAGTGTTTCTTGGAAAATATTATTATAAAGTATGGTTACATGAACGAAATCAAGCACTCTTATGCCGTTACACTACACTACCGCTAAACCGTCTTTCTTGGTAACCTGCAAGTATGTTTATTTGCATATTACACACTAGCAGAAGAAGATGTTAAGTGTTAATTAAGATGTTAATGACTCATGCTTCAGAGAAAAAAAATAAGTTAGATGACGGTGAAGTTTGAGATTGGAGTATGCCACACATCGCTGCCACACAGAAAGTTAACATAGTGGATGTATAGAGAGCACTACTTTTTCGCTCATACACATCCATCTACATTGAGCTGTGAATGCCCAAGCACTGCGCTCCTGCCGAAACAACATCGATAATATCACTATGATATAAGTGCATATGTAGGTATCTAGGTATGTATGTGTTTGTCTGTATATGTTTGAATACATGCATGCATACAGGAGGGCAGGTAGACAGGTAGCCAGTCATACATGGTGGCAGACATCATACAGGAAGATAGCTAAGTATGCGTGTATGTATGTATGTTGAATGTATTAATGCATGTATGTTTTTATGTATATACGTATGTGTATACTGTATGTATGTCGTTATGTATTCATGTCATACGCACAGAGAAAACTAATTTATGTACACGCACGCACGCACACACACACACACACACAGATAGATATATATATATATATATATATATATATATATATATATATATGCCAAAACTCTCAAACATCTGGAGATCGAAGATCGCAAGTAAACACATCAAACTTCGACTATTCAATGCAAGTGTGATTCCATCATTGACATATGGATGTGAAAGTTCGAAATCTACAACTATAATGGATGAGAAGTTAGTTGCCTTTGAGAATAGATTTCTCAGAAAAATTACAAATATAATTGGACAGATTTCAAATCAAACGACACACTAAGAGATGAGACAGAACAAGAATATGTGACGAACATCATCAGAAAATGCAGCTGGACATACATCGGCGACATACGTAGAATGAAAGAAGACATAATTCCACGACAAGCCTTCATGTGGATACGAGACGGGGAAAGAAAACAGGGAAGACAAAAAACAACGCTCAGAAGAACATTTATGAATGAATTTGAATCAACATGCATAAATGTACAAGAACTGCAATCCTTAGCAACTGACAGACAGGCATGGAGAACTATGACATCCGCCATATATGCCAAACTTGGCAAAAGAGGAACTGACTGACTGACTGATACATTCATAGAGAGTGAAAGAGAGAGAAAACACGAAGATAATTAGATAAATAATAAAGACAAAGAGAAAAGATCCCAATACACAATGCGTCTAATTTTCTCATTTATACTGAGTCTTAAGAAACGATACGAAAACAGTCGACTTATTGGACGTCCTCGTAAAAGGTGGATAGATAGTGTATTAGAGACACTCGGAAATATAACAGCAGAAGAGGCAAATAGAAGGGCAAAAGACCGTACACTCACTCCCCCCTCAACACCGAAAGGTACATGAGGACAGAAAGAAGAAGAAGAAAAGAAAAATACTGAGAGTGAGACTAGTTTCTTTTTCTCAATAATCACAATCGATGCTAAATTTGGGATCCGCTATCTTCCAAAATGTAATAATATGGCGAACTACTGCGTGTCTAAATTTACCAAAGTGAGCTAAAGTGTGATTATTACACTAAATGTTCAATGTCCTCTCTAAGGTCGCAATTTCAGTTGATTTTCTATGATATTGAAATTAACAAAATGTGGCCATGTGGTAGCCATTATCTCCCAGCCACATTTTAATACGCCAATGTGATACATTATTGACATTAGTATCCTGTGTGGTCAGCTTCCATATAACCTAGGTGCTTACAGAATGGCAGTGAGAAAACCATTCTATAAAAGATATGTCACCAAGATAGATGAGATATACACTTATATACACATATACACATACACACATATACACACACATATTCACATATACACACATATACATATACATACATATATATATATATAAATATATATATATATATATATATATATATATATATATATATATATATATAGAGAGAGAGAGAGAGAGAGAGATAGAGAGAGATAGAGATTTGATAGATAGAAATATTGATAGACAGACAGAAAGATAGTAAGATACACAGATAAATAGATATACATGTGGAAAGGTAGATGGAACGATAGAAGTATAGATAGATTAGAATGAACGATAGATGATAAGATAGATAGAAAGGTAGCTAGAAAGATGAATGGAAAAATAGATGGGATGATGGATATATATACGTATATAATTACAGTGAATAATAAAACAGAAGTAAATTCTACCTAGACAGAAAGTAAAATAAACATCAATTATTTTTCGTGAATAGTTAAAAAGTGCATAGCTAACGAATGTTAGATTTGGACACAAAGAAAATGAAGAAAGCAAAGTTTAAAAGTACTTTATTCTGTTTTAATCTGTTGGTTGTCATGAGAAAAAGACAGATATTGATCGATAAAGATCAAAGAAACTAGCTACAGAATTATAATAAGAATCACGCATTGTATATCATTGGTAATAATACTTCTCCGATATTTCTATTGCAATGTTAGATTTGGTATTGTTGATATTTATTAGAGCGTTTATCCATCACTATTCAATTTCAAATATCGTTTCTTATTCCTATCATGCCCATTTGTCTTGTTACACAATTTGACTGTTTCAGTACTGTATTTATTTGGGATGCAATAGGTATGTAGATTGAAAATCTTTTTTTATGTCTTTGACATCAATACACACGCATGCACGCATATACATATATATATATATATATACATAAATACACATAAATACATATACAAATGTTTATGTCTATTAAGGAGACCACTTGTTACATCGACTTTATCATCATCATCATCAAGTGCCGTCTCCGCAACGAAGGTTGGCTGCAACGTATTTCCAACATCTCATGTCTCTTGTCTTGGTGGTGCACTCTGCTAGACTGTAACCTGGTCCATCGTGTAATGTTACTCTCCCACGTGTACCTCTGCCTACCTCTTGCTCGCTTCCCTGTGACTTTACCCTCAAGTAAGGTCTTCAATAGGGTGTCATGTCTTTTAATGTGTCCAATGTATTTTATTTGCCTGATCTTTATTTCTCTTAGTAGTTCTTGCTTCATATTAAGTGTCTGTAGCACCTCTTTATTTGTTTTCTTCTCTTTCCATGATGTTCTCCCTATTCTTCTATATACCCACATCTCAAAGGCATCAATTTTGTCTTCTAATTGTTTATTTAGTGTCCATGTTTCTGAGCCATACATTAATATGGAATAGATGTAGCATTTTATAATTCTCATTTTTAACTTGTTTGTAATTTGTTTAGATATTAATAATTTCCTCATGTCATTGAAGGTACTTTTAGTCATTCTTATTCTCCTTTTAACTTCTGTTTCACATCTGCCATCATTTGTGACTATGTGTCCAAGATATTGATGATGTTTTACTTGTTGTAGTTTCTCTCACTGTATGTTTATGTTTATCTCCTGTTCTTCTGTGTCTTTGCTGATTATCATGGTTTTTGTTTTATGAATGTTTATATCCAGTCCATATTCATTACTTGATTTATTGACTTGATCTAGTATCGACTTTATGTAATTCAGTAAATGAAATAAGAGTTTTGTCAGTAACTATGGGTTCTTATTTGGCTGATAAGCGATATGTGTCTCCAGGTCCTTTGAAAGATTAGGAATAGGATGATCAAATTTGATGGTGTTTAATCTGTCCTTAACTGTCTAGTCAGTCTCCGCTGTTGAGCTGCTGCATTTCTCATTTTCACATATGATATTGCACGTTTCTTTATTTGAGAGCGCCATCTGGCTCTGTTTCGCGCAAAATTTCCCATGTGGCTGTTTTAGAAGAATCTAACGAGTCTTTGTAACGCTTCCTTTGGCAACCATGAAACCGCATACCTGCCTATTCATCACACTATACCGGGGCATGTTTGACAGAGACTGATCTGACATACACACGACATCATCTACTCAAAGAGTGTGTGTCTACATTAAAATAGTATCAATGTTAGGGATACCCATTATTTCATGGAATAACAAGGACAGATTCAGGTAGATTATCACATTAAAATAGTATCAATGTTAGGGATACCCATTATTTCATGGAATAACAAGGACAGATTCAGGTAGATTATCACATTAAAATAGTATCAATGTTAGGGATACCCAATCTTTCATGGAATAACAAGGAAAGATTCAGGTAGATTATCACATTAAAATAGTATCAATGTTAGGGATACCCATTCTTTCATGGAATAACAAGGAAAGATTCAGGTAGATTATCACATTAACATAGTATCAATGTTAGGGATACCCTTTCTTTCATGGAATAACAAGGACAGATTCAGGTAGATTATCACATTAAAATAGTATCAATGTTAGGGATACCCATTCTTTCATGGAATAACAAGGACAGATTCAGGTAGATTATCACATTAAAATAGTATCAATGTTAGGGATACCCATTCTTTCATGGAATAACAAGGAAAGATTCAGGTAGATTATCACATTAAAATAGTATCAATGTTAGGGATACCCATTCTTTCATGGAATAACAAGGAAAGATTCAGGTAGAATACTCTATTAGAAGGGATACATGTACTGGAAAAACCACCCATGCAACAGAAAACCTTAGTAGATGACATGCCGTTATATTTACTCTCTCTTATGGTAGATGTGTAGCATGTCATATATACAATTATAGACACCCTTTGAGTAGACGACTCCTTCAATAGGATATGCACTAAGCCGAATGCTGAAGTCCTGCTTATGAAAGAAAGCTAAAAAAAATTACCCCACTGCAGATTGGAAGAAAGAGCTAATCGCTCGAAATTCATGGGGCTCTAAATAAAAAAAGGCAAGAAAGTGAGGACTTAGTTTTTGGGAGCCACCTAACTTAGCGCACTGACTTCGCATATGAGTGGTCGTGGGATCATTCCCCAGTTGATGTGAGAGTTTTAATTTAGACCGCAACGTCTCCCGGGTATACCCAGATTTAATTAGGTACCGGATCTGTCTGGGAGGTAAAGACTACAGGGAGAGGAGATGGCTACCACCCTCATATAGCGCAGCCACCGAAATATCAGATCGCTGTTAAATGCTCTGGGTTAACTTTACTTTAATTATGCATATTACCTCCGTCATGCATGTGGCTGAGATAAAATCATATACGGTATTCATGCACGTATTGACAATATAACTGAACACATGCAAATATTACACCGAACACAAATCAATTAAATAAGTTGTAATAGTGTTTCTATTAGTCTAGACGGATTGTCTGCACACTGTGTACATCTTAATAAGCACCTTCTAATAATTACGTTGTAATACAAATTGGTCTAGTCTCCTTAAACTTTTTTTACATCTGGGTCAGTTATACTTTTCTTTATGCAAACAAATTTATTTTCTTCTTCTTCTTTCCCATCCGTATCGACCTCTTCGTGTATTGGCTTTTTCCGAAATTCTCAACTAAGATATCGATATATGTCATGTTTGAGAGCAGCTCGTTTGGAACGCCCAATGTATTCCCCAGTTGAGGAGGAAATGTTTTTTAAATCATAAGTGCTCCCGGATCGATCCAGCATTAATTGGGTACCTGATTATTTCGGAAAGTAAAGACTGCACGTGAGAGAAGATGGATAACACCCTCATATAGCAGAGCTGCTGAAATTTGAAATCGCTAACATCTCACAGCACTGAGGTATTAATAAATAATAACTATAAACTTTACTATGTCCGTCTCCATATGTAGATCTTGTTCTATGGCATATTCTTCAGCATTGCAGTTGTTGAAAGTAGTCCTGTTTATGTAGTTTTGTAAATCTACCTGTTTATTCCTATTTCTTACACAAGCAATAACTTCACCTTTAGATAACAATAAATGTAACACATATATCTTTCGATGAATCCTCTCCGCGGACTCATCATTTCCTTTCACTGCGCAATTACCTGCCAGACATGTGTGATAACCTACCTCCTCTTCCTTTTTATTCTGCTTTCGTTCTCTGATTATCAACACTAATTTTCCTCCGACTTACTACGGGAGACGTCATATTTCACTATGTTCGTCCATATAATTATCTAATATATTTATAAAGAGACTGCAATGGTCTAACGAATATATGATCTATCCAAAGTTTTCCACTTAAAGGCTTGTTTTTTGTTGTTGTTTTTTTGTGTGGAATTTACAGGAAACAGAAAGTTTCAGCAGCAGACATTAGTCCAGTTTACTTGTGTCGCCCATGAGACAATAATATATTTCACCATCATAATTCAACGACAACAACAACCACAGAAGTTAAACATTGTTTAATCAGTTGGTATATTCCAAGTTAAGCAATTAAATAAATAGAGAAATATGATTACGAAACCATTCTGTAAATGTAAAACAAAACACGCATAAAGATATTATATAGACTGAGTTAAATGAGTAAAATCGAACAATGTAAACCGATCACCTGTGAAAGGTACATAACTCAAATTTCTTTTAAATATCTTGCGGAGGGGGAATAGCCGCATTAATGTTTATATTTAAGGGAAGTAATACAGTTACTGTCGTGCTTGAACCACAGAAATAATGTTTTCTGCAGCTAACCATCAAGAACAATTATACAATATTCAACATTTTGAAATGGTACACAAATATCGGCACACATTACCGTGGCAATTAAAGGTGAATAAAGAACGGTAATATTTGTTTGCCATTCATGTCAAATGAGGTTGACTAAGAATAAGCAACGGCCTAGCTTTGCTATCGTCTAAAAATACAAAATTCAAAGATACACAAAATATGTTGAAACTTACATGATGTCGAGAAAATGTTATACTCGATACATGTTTTTATTGATGTCGATATCCAGTTTTAATAGATCAAGTCAATAAATCAAGTAATGAATATAGACTGGATATAAATATCCAAAAAACAAACACTATGATAATCAGAAAGACACAGACGAACATGAGGTAAACATAAACATACATGGACAGAAACTACGACAAGTAAAACATTATCAATATCTTGGACAAATAGTCACAAAGCAAATGTGAAACAGAAGTTAAAAGAAGAATATGAATGGCTAAAAGTACCTTCAATGACATGAGGAATTTATTAATATCTTAACAAATTACAAACACGTTAACAATGAGAGGTATGTATATAGAAGAATAGGGAGAACATCATGGAAAGAAGAAAACAAATAGAGAGATACTAAAACACTTAATATGAAGAAGTAACTACTAAGAGAAATAAAGATCAGACAAATAAAATACTTTGGACACATTAAAAGACATGACACCCTATTGAAGACCTTACTAGAGGGTAAAGTTAAAAGGAAGCGAGCAAGAGGTAGGCAGAGATACAAGTAGGAGAGTAACATCATACAGTGGGCAGGTTACAGTCTAGCAGAGTGCAGCACCATGACAAGAGACAGGAGATGTTGGAGATACGTTGCAGTCAACCTTCGTTGCGAAGACGGCACTTAATGATGATCCAGTTGTTGGTTAGTAGTTCTACTCGTGGATAATACGTAATATAAGAGTTATAAAAAATGATTAAATTATAAATGTTATACCCACATTAAGTTTGAAAACATAACTAATTTACTCAGGAAGATTCAACGATATTTATTATCTTTTAAATGGCATATTCATATCAGAAGATGTATTCCTATGTGTAGCCAATCTGTATGAAGAAAAACAATAATATTTGTATTATTTGTTTGTTAATCATTTGTGATTTTATTTATATTGAATTCGATGTTTCTGGTGTGTTTTTGTCGATAAGGAGTGAAATGCATTTCAGAATATCACAGAGCGTATACAAATAGAATAAATATACCCCAGAACTTATTCAATTAAACTAAGATATACCATAACATTTAATTAAAGTTAAGATATCCCAAACCTTATCCAATTAAAACTAATATTTCCCAATACTTATCCAATTGAAACTACGATATTCAGAACGTATTCAATTAAAACTAAGTTAATCCCAGAACTTATTATATTAAATCTAAGATGTCCCAAAACGTATTCAATTATAACTACGATATCCCAGCACTTATTCAATTACAATTAAGATATCCCTGAACTTATTCAATTACAATTAAGATATCCCTGAACTTATTCAATTACAATTAAGATATCACTGAACTTATTCAATTACAATTAAGATATCCCTGAACTTATTCAATTACAATTAAGATGTCCCTGAACTTATTCAATTACAATTAAGATATCCCTGAACTTATTCAATTAAAACTAAGATATCATGAAACTTATTCAATTAAAACTAAGATGTCTATTGAAATCCAAATTTACTTCATGAATCCATTAATTACGGTTGAAACAATATAAAACAGTAATACTGCTGTATAAGTTAATATAAATGTACGTTCTCAAATTTTATTTGACCATATAGTAATTGTATGTACTGTTTGAAAAATAAAAACCACAACTTAATCAACAAACTATATTTTTTTAATGTGTAAAGAAACACACGCCAAACACATCATTCTCTCTGTGAATTATGTACTTACATTTCGTGTGATACATCTGTATCATTCCTTGATATGATTGACATAAATATACTAACTGCAATACAAATCAAATCGATCAATGCCTTTCTCTAATTATTAAAACCGCTGACCATGGTTGAATCACAAGACATCAGTTGCTGGCTTACCACATGCCCACTGTTGAGGCACTCCTTCTAACTACCAATACACACATATGATATATGACTATGGGACATTTCTCAAAGTATTTCATGTCGGAGAGAGCTGAAGTTGCATGGGTATGAAGAATAGATCGTGAGACATCACACCACATAAGATCTGCAGTGCTCAATATTCCTAACAATCGTTACAAACAAGTAAACAAATCTAACATTTTAATACCCACATATTAGAATGATAAAACGGCAGCTTGATGTAATACAATACTTTGAGAAAGACTGTGCTGACCAGGATTGACAAGCAGACAGAAAGCGCGCAAACAGTATCAATGAACTTGTATAAGCGGATCAGTCAGCGAGCAGATTTAGCCCAGACTTTCCTGGTTAGAATTCCAGCTATGGGTAGTGATAATGCATCCACAAATCTATTTATCTATTCGATAAACCATTTATTGAATTTCAGCGTCACCAGTAGAAGAGTTATCTGGAGATGACCCTCGTGTGTGCTGAGTATTTGTCGCCTCTTTTATTTCGGTGGTCCATCGTTTTGATGGTTGGCCTCTAGGTCTGCCTTCACTGTATCTGTGTAGCATAGCTTGCTGTGGAATACTGTCTGGTGGTAGTCTGCTGATGTATGCAAACCATTTGATGTGTTGGCTCGGTTCTAAAATCCGCATGTCCCGGTCACAAAGTGAACCAAACGAAGTACAAATAACACAGTTCAACTTTGGAAATTGCAGTACAACGTATTTCACATTCCCGGCGAAAATCACACGATATATTTGATGTCATTACAAGAGAGCGAACGCAGAAGAAGATGATGCGGATTGAAAAGTGGTATATGTTTCCTTGTGTTGGCGGCGAAATCAAAATGTCGCATGCGCAACAAACTTTATCTAGGATGACCTGCACAATGCCAGAAGAAGTAGCATACATGACGCTATCCTCGGGTAAAAGAATTTCCCTGATAGCCGTGTTTCACATTTAAGTTTGATTTGCAAACACCGAATATTTTAAAGGGGCAGTCATTTCTCTATTTTGTTTATATGTCTGTTGGTTTACTTGATCTAAATGCGTTTGTCATTATGGTCAAAAAATTTCAAGTTGAACAGCCCAGGATCAAGAACACATCCCTATTTGACGCGAATGGTGACATGAAATGCTGGTGATAACATTCCAGCACCAAAAACGTCAGTCATCATGACATCATAGAATTGTCACGCGGTTTTGATCAATTTGGGGTAGGCACATTTTGTTAGCACTCTTACATTTTGTTGTTCGCCTTGCTAAATGCCTTTTTGGGGTCTCCGAATGTTGTGAAAAGATCAATTTTCTTGTAGAAAACGGGAAACACAGACATTTTCCACTTCCTCGCGAGCTGCATGAAATCTGCAATGGCTTTCAGGAACAAGATTGTCTCTGTATGTCAATAAAAACATATTTGTACTGCTAGTGACATATTCCATATGCGCATGAATGGTGTGGGAACGTATATTGGATACATAGTATGTGTGTAACTAAGAGTTTCATCAACAATTAGATTAGGATGGTGGGAATTTATACAAGGGGACATAAAGAAGAAGAAGAAGAATTAGATACTTGAAAGAAGACTAGCAAGAGAAGGTTAAGATAAAAGGCATCGACTGCCTTGTTGAACTTTAAACAATGCCTCAAATTAAAATGAATCACATAAACAATATGAATGAGAGCTGACCGCAGTGCATTCATGATTAATAATTGCAAGAAACGTTGTACGGGGAAGTAACCAATGATTTCGAATCGTTACAAAATAGTGTCGATTGCTTCCCATTACATAAGAACTTTTATTCTCTATTAAAGCGGGTATTGAAAGTGTTTTATGTCTTTTTTATGAAGTAGTCCGGAAATTATCTCAGGAGGTCGTGGTGGCTACATTACAGGAACCGCGACCTCAACTATTTTTTATGGTTAAAAATACTTATATAATGATATTGGATTAACCTACCTCATTGAAAAGAACGTGCCACATCATTATAGTTACTGTTTAAAGTATTATTTGAAGCAAAATTGTATGTCTATATGTTATTTATGTTTACAAGAAGACTTATTGGCCCTTGTAGTACGAATACGAATGTTCTATGTTTGTGTTACTGAGGATACTTCAATACTTCTGCAGGATGTTCGTTGTTGTTGTAATAGTCATTGTCTCGATTGGTTCATTATCAGTGACTTGAGTACACATTTTGAGTGTCTCGACAAAATCGCAGCTATTTGGCGGTTTTGGTTAGTCAAATACGAAAAAACCCGTTTACTCGAGTTGCAAGGCGATTCGGTGCCCCTAGAACGGACTTAGTTCAATTCCCGATTGTCTCACGAATTTATAATCATAAGTGGAACACTTTATTTAACCAAAATGGTCCGGAAACTATTGGGTATCCTTGTGGTCCTCTCACCTGGCCCGTGAAGCCTTGAGAAAATGGCATAATCAATAGACAGATACAAAAATAGAAAGACAGAAAGACAAATAAACACTTTAAAATTATTAATGTTTCACATCACTCATACACTTTAAAGTAAACTTTAGCGAACATCTATTCTGCTCACTTTTATTATAATGTGTGTACTTATCTGATGACGACGCTTTCCTAGATTACTTAAATATGGATGTTTAATTGAAAATAAATTATTTACTCAACATAACATAAGCAGGGGATCATGGTGACTGGGTTATAACATAAGCCGGGGATCGTGGTGACTGGGTTATAACATAAGCCGGGGATCGTGGTGACTGGGTTATAACATAAGCCGGGGATCGTGGTGACTGGGTTATAACATAAGCCGGGGATCGTGGTGACTGGGTTATAACATAAACCAGGGATCGTGGTGACTGGGTTATAACATAAACCGAGAGTCATGGTCACTTGATTACCATAATTTGATGGAGGTGATCCCCACTATCTTTTGTGGCTGTGAAACTCTTAAATAAAACAAGTTGGACTACCAACCGTGGTGAAAACAGCATACATCACCAAAAGAGGTACAATTTACTTAACCAAGTAATGTGGGTCTCAAATGCGCCTTATTCAAGCTGGATGATGAAAAACATTAAAAAATATTATGTTTTCTTGCGAAGCAGGCTGTCATAGAATGAGGCGGATGCTAGTAAAAATAGTCAAACATCCTACATGTCTCTATGTCGGTATTTCTAACTATGTATGATGAAAATAATCCAGCAGATTATTATAGCTCTGGAAACTTCTTGAAATATTGAGTTTCAGTTTTTGATTGTAAGATCCGCTAACATTGCAAGATGAACATAACAACTCTAGAGATCCTAATCCCAATTTTAAGAAAACTGCTTCCGTATCCGAAACTAATCTTCCGAAGAAAAATATGATTTCCTTCCTCAAAGATAAAATTTGGTTCTCAACACACTCAGTGCAGACACACGCGATGCATACATACACACTGAAAACTGTCTCAAGCTGGAGAGGAACACACAATCAATGTAACTAATAACTTCTAAGATTGTACTGCCTACAGTACATTGTTGTCGAAGACAAAACATATTGACCAAAGTTGCAAAGCGAATGTGCGCCAACTAAGTGGAACTGGTTCAAAACCGGTTTCTGCATGTTTTTTTCTTTATTAGTAAGTCATTGGTGCTTTTATATTATATTTCTCATTTGTAACTTGTTTAGATGTACATATTTTCCTCATGTACAGAAAGTGCGTTTAGCTATTAATATTCTTCTTTTAATGTCTGCTTCAATCATCATCTGTGATGTGTCTGAGATATTGATAATGTTCTACTTGTTGTAGCATCTCTCCGTGTATTTGTATGTTTATTACATGATCTTCTGTGATTTTTATGATCATCCTGGATTGTTTTTTAAATGTTTATATCCAGTCCACAGTAAACATCACAGTGAAACAGGCCAAAGAATTTTAAAATATAGGCAGTACGTTTTTTTCCAAAAATGGAAGACTAGACAGAGAAATAGAAACAAGGTGGCAGAAAGCAAACAAATTGACCTAACAACTTTCACCATTACTTCTTCACACAAAAATAGAGATGGAAATAAAAAGACAGATAGTATCTACAATGTTTATACAAACACTCTGCTACCAATGTCGAACATGGTCATTAACAGCCTGGCAGCTGAGGAAAATGGTTAAGCTGAAATGGAGTGTCTGAGAAAGTGGTTAGGAAACCACATTAAATAAGAAATGAAGTAATTAAGAAAAAGGGTTGTAATAATATCATATATTGAACATATTGATTCTTGATTAGAAAATAGCTTCACAGGACGTGGGGCATTCCCATAAGTGCTCCGTTCTCCGTTCCAGCTGCCATATCAGTGTATGTAGACTCAGAGTCCAGTTCATGTGTTGATTGCGTGATTATTTACTTTTCCCTCCCTCCCCTCTAGATAATCCAATTTCTAACATTCTCTGTATGCGTACGTTCTCATTGACATCATCCTCATCTTGAAATGAATTTATTACTGCCTTGATCAAGACTTCTTTATCTCTTCTCAGCATTGTGCAGTCTATCACTGCATTGCCTGCCAATAAGTCGGTTCTCTCGTTTCCTATGACCCCAGCATGACTAGGGCAGCATATCCTTGTAATGCTCTGGACAATTGAGTTGTTCAAGAAGTCCAACCATGGTTTTCACGAACATTTTGAAAGACTTGTCATGTTACGTATTCCTCCAGAACGTTGTCTTCCAAGAGAACTCTCTGAACCAATCTTTGTCTTGGGCGTTGCGGCTTGCATTTATTAGCGATGTATACATGTTATTTTAAATGTTGTCAGTCTTCAGTTTTGAAAGACAGCAAGTAAAATACGTCAGTCAACTTATGAGAATGAACTCAAACTAAATACGGTACAATATAATAATCAGTGGACAAATCACGTGACACCATACCAACTTTTTAATTTCATATGCTATTGCACTATCTCAGAAACTTTAAAAGTCGTAACTTAAAATACCGATCTAGAAATAAACGTCTGATGAACTGGCTATCCAGCTCCTACTCAGTGTGCAGCGCGCATGTCGAGTGATCAGGGACTCTCATCGCGCAACGTGTAAAATTTTGGATGCGTCGGTATATGTGTCTTTATCGGAATTTCGTTCCGTTTAATTATGTTAGCTATTTGTTCCGTAGAAACCTGTCCACTGATTTTTGTTTTGTACCCCAAATACCAATAAGTACATATAACAAAAGAATATCCGGGCATAAGACCAAAAGTAGACCAATCAAACTGTGGATAGAAAACATAAAGATACCCTTGAACAAACATGGACTTAATGCAACCAAGGCGACATATATGGACTTCGAAAGACAACTTAAGCTTCCACCCCTACGCTTAACGGCAAGTGTGAATACGGTCAACCATCATTCACATGAGGACAAACAATAGACAATCTAGTTCATATTCTTTACTCGATTCATTTACTAGATCTATATGGCTTTGTAGTTCCGGTTCACTTTCTGCTAAGAGGACATAGTCATCTGCATATTGCATGTTATTATTTTCCCACTGATACTGAGTCCTAGTATTCCTTCTATATGTTGAAAACTATTCAAAATTGAGGTTTCCTATTGAATAAATTGTAATATTTGTCACTAGAACAAATGTGGTGTTATATATCTTCTTCTTCCGCGTTCATTCTCAAACTCCTGCTAGATCTTCCTTTTAGGAGGACAATGGTCCTACTAGATTTCCAGCAGGATGTAATCCAGGAAATGAAAATGCGATGTGTCGCCGTTTATTTGCGCCAATGGCCCGACACATCGGCGCGTTTTTTAAAATAATATAGTAGTATTTATTGATATATTGTGCGTGACCGTGCAATTGCCACAACTACATGTGTTATGATCAGATTATTCTACACACAGATTACTATTTAAGTCGTGTAACCTTGTCAGTCTCACTTCTTTAGTTATCAGATTATCAAGTCCGTGAAGAGAATTCAAATTGCCTGACCATGTCACTTCATGTCCATCTGGTATCAGATTAGCCGATCCATTGACTTCCTTTGAAACCCCTGAAAGATGTTCACAAGATTTGCATATACCAGTTCAGAATAGCTTCGTAGCGGTCATAAATAGAGACTACTGGTTCATATCTTCATAAATAATTGTCAATGAATCATTTTATTATTAGTGTCGTTGTTATTATTGTTGGTGTTATTAATAGTGTAGCTGGTGTTGTTATTATTGGTATTGTTTTGTTACTGTTGTTGTTATCGACATCATTTCGCTATTAATAGTAGTATATTGTTATCAGTATGTATTACTGTTAACAAAATCCAATTATACATCAGAGAATGCTGGGATAGTGCCATATCATGACATTATAGGTTATACAAATAATATGACTCAAAATTCACTAGTTGTAGGCGTCGAAGGGATGTCACATTTTATCTATCTATCTATCCATCTATCCATCCATCCATCTCTCCAACCATCCACCCACCCACCCATCTATCCATCTTTCTATCTATTCGCTAAACGCTAAGTTTCCTTTCAGCGTCAGGGGTAGAAGAGTTTTCTGGAGACGGCAATCTTGTGTGCTTATATTGTGGAATTTGTCGCATCTTTTATTTAAGTGATACATCTTTTTCGTGAAGGGCCTCTAGGTCTGCCTTAACTGTATCTGTGTAGCATAGCTTGTTGTGGTATGCTATCTGATGGTAGTGTGCTGATGTGTGCAAACCATTTGACCTGTTGTTTCGTAATATATTCAAAGAATGGGGTGGTGCCTGTTTTGTGTCGAATGTCCTCATTTCTCACTTTGTCTCTTAGTGATATTCATATGATTCTGCGTAAGCATGCCATTAAAGTTTTTACAAGTTTACGTTTGTCGTGTACTGCTATTTTCGCTGGTACCACATTGAAGACTGATATCAACATAAAAAGTCATTCAGACATCTCTTCTTCAATCATTCGGGCCAGTGTTGAAAAATCAATTTTGGACCACGCCGTCATGATGTAAATCTAGATTTTCTCCAACCACCTCTTCTCATCCCACCACCGCTGCTCCTGGGAAAATAGTTATAGAAAGTGAGTTGTGTCTGGCTATATGTCCAAACCAGTGTATGGAGTTTCACCACAACCAAAAGTGTATATTGACACCTGCATATGTGTGTATTTGCTGCCAAATAAATAAATCTGTCTTCTGTTCTTACTCAACCTATATTTGACAGACCTCTGTAGTAATTATATTTATAATAACCGAACCCTTTTTTCCTTGTCTACATTTAGTCCAAAGCTCTCACATTCAGACAAAAAGAATAGTTAGCACTATCGATCTGTATTAGATTAATTTTTAAAGAAAAGGGTGGAGTAAATGAAGAAATGACTCACTGTTTTCAGGAGACATTTCATGTCCATTGATGTGAATCATTAGTTAGATAAACATCAAATATTTATGCAACTCTATCCATATGTGCTGCGATCTCATATTCAATATGCTCCGATCTCATATTCAATACGCTCCTATCTCATATTCAATGTGTTCAGATCTCATATGTGATCCGATATCAGCTGGAGAGGAGATGGGCACCACTAGCTAAACCTTTTTCTCACTGAAATACTACAATGGATAATCACGCACAGAGAATACAGAACAAAGCTCTTAAACTTACCGAAAACTGTGTTATCGGCACATGGAATGTGCGCACGCTATACGCAAGCAGAAAGGTCAGCGAACTTACACACGAATTAAACAAGTATACATGGGACATAATGGGCATGGCAGAGGTAAGGTGGACGGGATTTGGTGAAACAACAACGTATGACGGTAACAAAATATGGTATAGCGGAGATGAAACAAAACACCAACATGGAGTGGGGTTTATTGTAAACAAAGAGAAAGTTAAATCTATCATTAGTTGCACCCCTATAAACAGCAGACTTATAACAATACGTGTAGCAGCTAAACCCAAAAACATCACGATAATTCAAGTTTATGCCCCAACTGCCGATTATGACGAAGAGGAAATAGACGTTTTTACAAAACACTAGAAGACACAATAAAGGAGATCCCCAAAAAAGATATATTAATAGTACTAGGCGATTGGAACGCAAAAGTAGGACCTGATGCTTATGACCAATGTGCCGGTACAGTAGGGAAATTTGGAACAGGAGAAACGAATGAACGAGGACTAAGACTATTGGATTTTGCCAATAAATTTAAATTTACTCTTGCAAATACATTATTCCCACACAAGCTTTCCAGAAGAACAACGTGGCTGCTCCAAAAGCAGACATACATAATCAAATTGATTTCATTCTTACACCGAGAAAATTCAAGTCCAGCATAAACAAAGCACAAACAATAACTTTTCCAGGAGCAGACATCGGTAGTGACCATGATATGGTTCTATTGACGATCAAAATTAAGCTAAAAAAGAATCATACGCAAAACAAATGCACACGATTAAGATTTAATTTAGAAAAATTTAAAGATCCAGAAATAGCAGAGATATTTGAGGCAACAGTGGGAGGAAAATTTGCAGCTCTAAACCTTGTAAATGAAGATGTTAACTCTCTCACAGAAACCATGAAAGGAACTTTATTAGAATCAGCAACAGAAATACTAGGGACAAGAAGAATAACACACAAACCTTGGGTAACAGATGACATCCTAAAATTGTGTGACGAACGGAGGGAAATGAAAAAGATTAAGAAAGAGGCCCCTGAAATGTCAGGGCAATATAGCAAAATAAACAAAAACATCATAAGGAAAATGAAACAAGCACAAGAAGTGTGGCTAGAGGAAAAATGCGAAACCATCAATGAAGGTATTAAACGCAGAAACAGTAAGGTAGCATACGACACTCTAAGAAAGATAACACAACCAAATAGACAAAAGATATCTACAATACAAGACAAACACGGAAAGATACTCAATGAAACAACAGATATAGTGAAAAGATGGACAGAGTAATGCAAGGAGCTGTATAACTGCAAGTGTAATCCTGACTACACGATATTACAGAATTCTGAACTAAACAACAGAGAAATAGGAAATGCAGAAATTTTAGTAGATGAAATAAAAGAGGCCATACGAACATTGAAAGGAGGGAAGTCACCTGGTGTAGACAACATTCCAGCAGAATTGTTGAAATACGGGGCATTAATGTGGTAAATATTATGACAAAAAATTTGCCAAAATATATGGAACACAAAACAATGGCCCACTGAGTGGACACAATCACTAATAATACCAATTCCCAAGAAAGGAAATTTGAAAGTGTGTACAAATTACAGAATAATTAGCCTTATAACACACCCCAGTAAAGTGATGCTCAAAATACTACTTAACAGAATAAAACACAAGTCAGAAGAAATAATTGCAGAAGAACAAGCTGGCTTCAGAGCAAACAGAAGCACTGTTGAACAAATATTTATCATCCGAACACTAATAGAAAAACATATTCAGCACCAGCGTGATCTATACCACAACTTCATTGACTTTACAAAGGCCTTTGATCGTGTTTGACATGATGGTCTGTGGCACATACTGAGGAAATTTAATTTTGACACCACAATTATAGACATTATTGAAGCTCTGTACGAAAATGCAAATAGTGCTGTCTTGTCACACAATAGAATTGGAGAGTTCTTCAATACAACTGTGGGAGTTCGACAGGGATGCATAATGTCCCCAGTACTTTTTAACATATACTTAGAGCACATCATTCAAGAGACATTGCATGACTACAACACGTCTATATCGATCGGAGGTCGCCCTATTTGCAACTTGCGTTTCGCTGATGATATTGATCTTATAGCTGGGTCAGAACAATCATTGCAAGAATTAACATCAAAGTTAGAAAAAGTTACCAGCAAGTACGGAATGGAAATCAATTCAGATAAGAGCAAAATCTTGGTAAACAGCAGAGACACAGAAAACCAGACTAATATCATGATGAATGGACATACGCTTGAAGAGGTGGATACCTTCAAATACCTCGGATCCAGTATATGCAGCGATGGTAAATGCAAAGCAGAACTAAAAATAAGGCTGGATATGGCTTTAACGTCCTTGTCAAGGCTAACTGTGATTTGGAAAAGCAACATCAGTGTTGGAGTGAAAATCAAACTGTATAGGTCGCTGGTACTTTCCGTTGTGTTGTATGGTTGTGAGAGTTGGGCACTCACTGCGGACATGGAAAGAAGATTACAGGCTTTCGAGTATAAATGCTACAGAAGAATTCTACGAATTTCCTATAGGGAACATAAGACCAATGTGTACGTAAGAAATAAAGTAGAGATGTGTGCAGATGTCCAGGAGCCATTGCTTTCAATAGTGAAACGACGAAAACTAGCATGGTTCGGACATATATGCAGGCACCATTCCTTGTCAAAAACAATACTTCAGGGAACTGTCGAGGGTGGAAGAAGCAGAGGAGGACAAATAAAGACATGGACAGACAACATCAAGGAATGGACAGGGCTAGATATTTCCACACTCATCCGCATCGCTGAGGATATTATTCGCTGGAGGACTCTGTCTGCTGAAGCTTCCAATGTGGTACCCCCTACGACCATGAAGGGTTATGGGTTTTATTGATTGATTGATTGATTTTATATTCATTACGCTCCGATCTTATATTCACTATGCTCTTCTGTTCATCATGCAGTAACTAACTGTTCCTTGTATTTGTTGTTTGATGTCTTCTGTTGATCTATACATGTCCCTCGTTTCTAGTAACACCTAGGTGTCACTCTCACATCCTGCATTCTGGTCTACACAAGAAATACATATTGAATTCTCTAGTCGACCTAACTCTTTGATTGCATTACAATAATGTCAGCAAAGTCGCATCAAACTACCACTTGGTATGGCAACCATTATGGTGAATCTGCCTGGTTTTTCATTTCCTGTAATATCCGTGTGTCCATGCAGCAATGCGTGAAGGAGTCAAACAGTGAGTTCAATATGAAGGGAACATGCATTTTGTATTTGAAATGATTGTATAGCTAAAACTGGACTCATTGGAATTCTCTTCGATAGACAGCTATGCCCCGCTATGACAGCCTGCATGCTATTGGAATGCGTTAAATATTTATCAAATAAAATCTGTGTTGACCGTGTCAGTTGACGGACAACATTTTTTTGCGATTTCCAACCTACATGACTCACACATTTACATCTTAGACTGTGTATATGTTATCGTTATCACTAAATGAGGGAGACGAATCTTTCATCATATTGAAAGGGGCTTGGATATAATATAAATATTTCATCAGGTTAAAAGGGGCTTGGATGTAGTATGAATATTTCATATGGATGAAAGTGGCTTGCCTCAACTCAGGGTTACAGAGTCTTTAATCGCATACTTAGCAAATGTTTTATTGAATGCTCTGAAGTTTCTTTGCCACCTACAGTTTGATAATACATCTTTATTTTTTTGATTACATGAATTTGTGATTAAAGTTTGAAGTATGGAACTGTGCACGTAGTGAACTTAATGAGAAAAATTATCCCAACTAGTCACTGGAACCACCAGAACATGTCACTTGTCACTTGAGATCTGATGGGGGAGACTTGCCAATTGTGGATCTGTCTTGGGTGCTATAACTGATGATCTCTGGCGTATCTGCAGGTGGTCTGAAAGCAGACCGTTATAGATTGCAGAAACTTATATTTACTAATTTTCACACATGATTGCTTGCCCGGGCAGGTTTTATGGAGAGTTATTTGACATTTATTTTCCACTAACTCCTTCTCTGCAATATTGATTAGTAAAAAAGGCAGCACGATACGGTTGGGAACAAGTAGGTTGTTGCCAGTATGATTTATTCCGTAGCAGCGCACCGCCTTTAGTGGGATACTTCTAACATGTTCAAGGAATTCTAATCAAGCACTAGAATGTTAGTTTATAATAAATCTAACGTGGACCACAGAGTTCTATCTCAAGGCTTGGGCGTTAGTTTATAATAAATTTAACGTTGCCTACGGGGTTATAACTAAGCAATAGGATGATAGTTTATAATAAATCTTATGTGGCTCAAGGGGTTCTAATTAAGCAATAGGATGTCAGTTTATAATAAATTTAACGTTGCCTACGGGGTTATAACTAAGCACTAGGATGATAGTTTATAATAAATCTTACGTGGCTCACGGGGTTCTAATTAAGCAATAGGATGTCAGTTTATAATAAATTTAACGTTGCCTACGGGGTTATAACTAAGCACTAGAATGATAGTTTATAATAAATCTAACGTGGACCACGCAGCTCTAACTAAGCGTTAAAGGTAAAGTAAAGGTAGGACTCATGGCAGCAACCTGCCGTCGGGGATGAAGATATCTCTTCATTTACTAAGCCGCAGAAACTATTTGATGGGGTTGCTAGTTTCCTCCCTTGATGGCTTTGACTCCCTTAACTCATGCGTCATGTACTCAATTTACAGCTGAGTCGACTGGAGGAGTGGTCGTGCCATGCGAGAAATCACGACGTCGACATTTTTTTCCGGAGATGATTTCGAACCTGGCACGTTATAATTCAGTGACAGCAAGCAAGCTCACTATCAACTAGGCTACTTTAGGATATTAGCTTATAATAAATCTAACATGTCTCATGTAGTTCTATCTGGGTATGAGAGAAAGCTCGGAGAAACCTTCCAATTGTAAATAGGAAGTAATAGCTAATCGCTCACAATTACCGGGGTTCGAAACATACAAACAAACAGTAATAAATCTAACATGTCCCACTGCGGTCTAAGTAAGCTAAATCTAACATGTCCCACTGCGGTCTAAGTAAGCTAAATCTAACATGTCCCACTGCGGTCTAAGTAAGCTAAATCTAACATATCCCACTGCGGTCTATGTAAGCTAAATCTAGCATGTCCCACTGCGTCTAAGTAAGCTAAATCTAACATGTCCCACTGCGGTCTAAGTAAGCTAAATCTAACATGTCCCACTGCGGTCTAAGTAAACTAAATCTAACATGTCCCACTGCGGTCTAAGTAAGCTAAATCTAACATGTCCCACTGCGGTCTAAGTAAGCTAAATCTAACATGTCCCACTGCGGTCTAAGTAAGCAGAGATGTCAGTTTATAAGACATTCGTATTAACAAGGTTATATTGCAGCACGCCACGTTCAACCTTATTCGCTAGCTCCCATTTTATCTTTCATAAAGATTAATGGATAATAAAATGATGGAAAAGTAGGTGTTCACATTCAAACAAGCAGCATAATATATATGTCAGATGCAATGTATGAAAGTATAAGGCATCAGAATGTTGTGTCAGTAGTAGAGAGGTTAGTAGGCATGTCTCACATATACAATGGACTCGAGATTCGAAAACTAAATGTCGTCAATACAGTAGTAAAACGATGGATAAGAGGGACACACAAAATCAACAACAGATTTTTACAAATACCAATATCTTATACAGGGAAATTGGGTCAAAGGGCATGAGCCCATGGACCGCTGGATCAGCAACCATACAGGGAAAGCTTCAATTATTATGAATACCTTAAATCGGTGGGGGATACCGTTGACTACATCATCCGAACCACGCTGTTCATCATCGAAAAATACAAACAGCGCATACATCTCAAAGGTTGAAATATTGACAGTTCTCTTATTTACTCTTGTTCCGTATTGCTGACACGATATTCCAACATTAACGTTTTTAATTAATAGCAAAAGTTATTAGTTGTCATTCTTGTGTTCGAATATACAAGGGAAATAATTCATGAAAAACACCAGATGTTCCAGCACTCACTACGTGCCAGTGAATATTGTCACGACTTTTCTAATGTAACAAGCAATAACACAATTATATAGACAAACTAAACCATGTTTATATTTAATCCTTCCCTCTTTCACGGAATGTAATTACTTCAAATTAGTCTTTTAAATTTATATTTATTTTACACGACGCAGATTTGAGGTTCTTGCCAAAATAGTTGTTTTGAATAACCCCAACAGACGGGTTTTGCGTGTTTCATCACACGCACGGACGGTAGACCAATTGACTGTATCACGGCTGGATGTAATTGTTGGGTCTAAAATGAGTTTCGATCTCTATTGAGAAGCTAGTGGTCTCATGGTCCAAGGCAGTCCGTTAACATTTTCTTTGTATAGTTTTAGTAAAGCAGTTTTTTTTTTCTTATCCTCACATTACTTTCTTGTTATCCATTTTCATTTAGTACTCTTCTGTTCTTTATGTTTGCTTTTATTTCTTGTTTTCCTATTTCACTGTTTATTCTTCTTTTCGTTCAACTTATCGTTTCTTTCTTTTTTTATTTACCTTTTCTAAGTTATTCATTTTTTGTTTCCTGTCAAGTGAAGTATATTTTTACTTTCATTTTCTTCACGATATATTTTCTATTCTTTGTCCGTTTTCGTCTATTATATTTAATGCTTTTTAATATATTTCTTAAATTTGTTATATTATCTGTCTGTTTTTTACTCTCCTAAATATTTAATATCATTTGAATAATTGCGCCCGCGTGTTGCTGGGACTCGAGAGGGGAACAAAGAATAATAAAACTGTTTAAATTCCATGCACGTCGTATGAGGCAACTAAGGAGGTTATGGGATGGAGGTGGCTGTTCCATCCCATATAGGGTCAACATTACCCAAAGCCATGCCAAAGTCCAAAGTGTCAGGTGGAAAGGCGCAGATATCGCAGTATTTCTGCAAACCATGAAACAACGCATTCTGTTCTCTGGACTAATCCTGCTAATCGTAGGAGTTTGAGAACGACGGCAGAAGGATGTGCATAATTTCTACTCATGCATTTCAAATGTTTCTAAACTTTATCGTAGAATGTATGGCCATGTGGTTAAAACCCCGTTCTCAGGCCCTTGATGTTCCGGTTAAATCCAGAGTTGGGACAGAATTTTTTTCTATCGAAGGTACAATCAAAATCCTTCCTGTACATGTCGCGGCGTCTGCTGTGACAAAAAGGTCTTTATTTTCACATCCCATTAAGCAACTTTGCATTACTTCACAGGAAAACATGCAGTAACGAAGGTTTATTTTTTTGTATAAACTTTATCATCATATATACTTGTTTTTTGTTTTTTTTAAAACCGCATCATAAATATTTCCGTTTTCCGTTTCTTTCCTGTTCATATATTGTATGCATCTTTACAGAAAAGTTTAACAATAACATTAATTTTAACACAATATTTATAGCGTATATTACCATGTGTACATAACATACCAGGTGTACATACCATACCAGGTGTACATCTAATAGCATGTACATCTGTTGTGTGTATAAAATAATCATGTGTATATCACTAGTTAGTATGTAACTCGTTAGATAGTTAATTAATGTGTTCGCTAGTGTTGATCTTCTGACATGGAACCGAACCAACACATAAACAAATAAACAACAAAAGCCAGGGGGAAGTTAGTTAGCTATCTTGAGAAAACTAAGTGGAACCACACGGAGAGTCAGTGGGTGTATACTCCGTAAAGTTTACCTGGAAGCCATAAGACCACACCTGGAATATTGTTCAGCTGCGTGGCCTCCTTCATCAAACACAACATTACAGGATCTCGATAATGTGCAAATTCAAGCGATTAGGATAATGTTGGCAGCATTAAAATCAACACCCATAGTAGTGATGCAGAAACTGGCGAGATTGCAAACACTCGGCGAACGCAGACACAAAGGTAGTAATACACGCACAAACGTTTAAGTGTATGCCAAGTCATTCAATGAAGGAATGATTCAAAAATCTAGCAATGGTGCGACTGAAAAATTTTGCAAAAATTATCATGTAGAAATCCAAGCAATTATGGTGGCAACTGAAAAACTTCTGAACTCCAACCCTGTCGCACAGTCTGTGGTACTCTTGACAGATGCATGGTCTGTGCTTCAAGCTCTCCAGTCTGGAAAACAAATGGAGTTACAAAACCTACATAATGAACTATTCAACCAGTATTGGGTAACTATGTAGCGGATACCATCTCACTGTGGAATACAAGGAAACGAAAAAAACTGGCCAACTAGCTAAAGAACGTGCTGCAGAAGACCAATCAGATGTACTAATCACCTACCATCAGAAAAAAAACAACAGATAAACAAGTCAATAAGAAAGTTACAAACACCAACACAAGATGAGTATCCCATTATGAACAGATCAGAACAAGTTATAATTCTACGTCTCAGAACTGGACACAACCGACTCCGCAGTCATCATCATCATCAAGTGCCGTCTCCGCAACGAAGGTTGGCTGCAACGTATCTCCAACATCTCCTGTCCCTTGTCTTGGTGGTGCACTCTGCTAGACTGTAACCTGTCCATCGTGTAATGTTACTCTCCCACTTGTATCTCTGCCTACCTCTTGCTCGCTTCCCTTTGACTTTACCCTCAAGTAAAGTCTTCAATAAGGTTTCATGTTTTTTAATGTGTCCAAAGTATTTTATTTGCCTGATCTTTATTTCTCTTAGTAGTTCTTTCTTCATATTAAGTGTCTTTAGCACCTCTTTATTTGTTTTCTTCTCTTTCCATGATGTTCTCCCTATTCTTCTATATACCCACATCTCAAAGGCATCAATTTTGTCTTCTAATTGTTTTTTTAGTGTCCATGTTTCTGAGCCATACATTAATCTTGAATAGATGTAGCATTTTATAATTCTCATTCTTAACTTGTTTGTAATTTGTTTAGATATTAATATTTTCCTCATGCCATTGAAGGTACTTTTAGCCATTCCTATTCTCCTTTTAACTTCTGTTTCACATCTGCCATCATTTGTGACTATGTGTCCAAGATATTGATACTGTACTCCGCAGTCACAGGTACACAAAATTCATGATTGGCAACACGGCCATGTGTAGGTGGACAGACAGCACAGAGTACCAAACATATACTTCAAGAGTGTTCTGAGTATGCAACCCTGAGGCAGACATATTGGCCAGAGGAAACAACCCTGAAAGAAAAGCTCTATGGGCCACTGAGTGAACTAAAAAAATAGAATGCGAGTTCTATTCAGTAGAACAAATTACAGATATAGACATACTTTTAGTGGACGCAAGAAGACGACAATAAGTTAACTTGATTACTAGTTTAGTTTATTTTAATTTAACTAGCTAGTTTAGTTTAGTTTAGTTTCTTTTAATTTAATGTATTTTAGTGTAGTTCAGTTGGGTTTAATTTAGCTTAAAATGATTTATTTTCCATTTCTGTTCTCATTTCTCTCACACAATCTTCACATAGCTGTTCCCATTTACCTAACAACAACTTCACACACGTTTTCATTTTCCTAATACGTTCCCACAATTGTTTTCATTTTATAAAAATTATCACTATATCCAAGTTAACTATATTAAGCTATATTACACAGAGAAATCAATTTTTTAGGTTATCTTTGACATTATATAAACCTTTTTTTAAAGATATATTGGTGTAGTCACCTTTCTTCTATAACATGTTATCGCGACAACATTTATGTTAACTATGTGGTTTCAAAGAACGCACTGTCTATCACTGTTATGAGACTTAACAACTATATTTTGCGAACACAGAAGTCAGTGTACTCATGTAGTTATGGCCCCTGTCTCGTAATGAGAACTGGCGAAAATCGTTCCCGTGTAAGGGTTTCCGGACAACAAAATGACTTAGTGTGTCTGGTTCGATGATTTAGATGAAGAAATGGTTTATTGATGAAGTTTACTGGTTATCTAATCTCAAGATGACAGTGTCAGACATTTCACAATTCAGTAGAACATGGCATACTGTGCAGGAATACCAGATAAGATTTTCAGAGGTAGGTTGGATGGATCAGACGTCGGTGGGTTAATAGATAAGTTTAAATAACGACTGGTTAGATATATGGTTGAAGAAGTTGATTTATCGATTCAACAGTAGTCAGAATAACTGACAGGCGAACGGAAGGACGGTGGGAGAGCACAGAAAAAAACATCCCATATATATATATATATTTCTAGGCCGACTCTGCGGCGGCAAAGTACAGAAAGCGTCTGCGATGATAACAACACGGGATTCGAATCCCGCCACAGGCAATTGTGCTTCTGGATTGTTCAGAAAGTAATTGCAAACTACTGTGAGTGTGCGAATTTATTTAGCTATAAAATCACTACAGCCAACACATGCTTGGTTGTTGGCTATCCCGAATAGGATATGCTACCAATATATGTGTATAAATATAGATATACCTATACAGATGATATACGGATATATATATATATATATATATATATATATATATATATATATATATATATATATATATATACAGGTAGATATATATACAGATAGATAAATATACAGGTATATATACATATATATATATATATGTATAGATAGATATACATAATTCTATACATGTGTATATGTATACATAGATATAGATATAGCTATACATGTATATATATATATATATATATATATATATATATATTTGTATATATATATATATAGATATACAAATATGTATATTTACAGATAGATATACAGGCAGGCAGAGACGGATATACGGATGGGTGAACGGTTGGATGAATTGATGGATGAATAGATGGTTAGACAAACCTAAAAGATAGATTCAGGGGCATATACATATATTTTTATAGACAGATAGATAGATTCTGATGATAAAATAATGCCTTTAGCTTACAAACAGGTAGCTTGACAGTGGGTATTCTTTCGGATAAAAAAAGTACATTTTCTTCTCAGTTCTATAGCTGAGGCGATGTCGGACTTGTATTAACGCCCCAATGGCATAGTTGTGTAATATGGGGGGGGGAGGTTGATTATGGCTGCATGGTTAGTCACCAAACGGGGGCATTCTAGGATGCTTCTAGCATTCACCAGTCAGCACATATCTAGCATTCCCTGTAACCTAGGATTCTGCCTCAGAAGGACAAAGGTGCAATGTCCACATGCTTCCTTCCTCTTTTCGTTATTCATGGGGATTATTTGATAGAAGACAAAGGTCAGAAATTGAGACAATATGTGGCAATGATATTTATTTTTTTTCAAAGCTGAAAGAGTGGTCGTCAATCCCTCATATTTTCTCAGTCCCCTCTACGACATGCCTGGAAAGAAGACATATGTGGGATATTATGTGTATGCTGAACTAGAAGTCCAGTCCCCACATGCCATATGACAGATAGCCAGACAAATTGATAAAATCATAAATGTATAACAAGCTGGCAGAAATTGCCAGGAATTAGCATGTATGTATATATAATAAAATTGTTGACTTTTATGCTAGTATTGTTATCAAGTTGTAACAAGAGTTAAGGTTCAAGCCAGGACAGAAAAAACACACATGAACAATAAATGTAAGCTACTCTGTCAATTGAGTGCCATGCCGAGTAGAGTAGGCAATCATGATTCTCCACACTTCTCTGTCTCTTCTATTGTTAAGAAGTTAATGTGTGACTTCTTTTTGTGTCACAGTGACAACCCATCAAGAAATTTCTCTTTGTCTTCCTCTGTCTCTTCTGCACTTGATATTTCCGATTATTACTAAATGTTCAAGTTTTTGCTTTCTCATCACATGCCCTGAAAATCGTGATTGTCTGTTTCTAATTTTCGCTATAATGTGTCGTTTTACTCCAGCATCTCTGAGAACTTCTATATTAATGTTCTTGATTGTCCATATAATTTTCATTATTCTTCTTAAAAACCACATCTCAGTTGCCACCCGCTTACCTTGGGCATGTGTGTTTACTATTCGTGCTTCTCTTCCATAAATACAGATTGGTTCATTATAACATGTTAGCACTTGAACACGGGTATACAGTGATAATGCTCCATTGCATAGAATGCTACTCATTGTATTTGTGATGTTGGTTTGTCATGGTCTTGATCTCATTGGTCCACCATCTGATGTTAAAATGATGCAAATATTACTTTCAAAATGAACAAGATAGGTATACGTACTAAAATAAGTCGATAAAACAACCTAACAATGAGACACAGTGACAGACGACGTTTCAACTAAAAATAATTCATCAGGACGAGCATAGGAGTAAACAAATCTTACATAAAGACACACATGGCATTTTGGTGGTGTGTATATATTTGAAATAATCATTATTTCTGTTTTCTTCTTATCTAGACTGATATCTTTGTTATCACTTTCTTATGTGACGCAATAATGATATGAACATATAGATTTACATAATTGGACACAAATAATTTGTATAATGTTAAGTTATCAGTTCTTTTAGCAACCCCTCACACTTTTTGGCGTTATTCAAGAAATCCATTTTCAATTTTAAATATAACTTCGACTTAACCATCTCTTGCCTGGAAGCTTAAAATTAAACCGGAAATAAATCTGCCACATGTCAGTATCTTGTCAGGAGACGGATGGTTGTGAATAGTTTCTGCGCATTAAGTGCGAAACGGTTGTGACTAGCTAACCAATTGATTGATCAGAATTTATTCTATAGATAATCTGTGTCCTTTTCCCTTGAACATCGTTATATACTTTGGTAATGTAGATGTGTTCCTGAGAACTTAATACGGTAAAGGTGTATTTAACAATGTTTACATAGTTCACAATGTGACGTACGTGACGCTATTCTGTGTCTATTTTTCCACGTTATGGCAAGGTCATTACTGGTTTGTGATGTGCATTTTTTTCAGATATCTTTGAGGAATATCGATTCAAACAATTAGTGTGTGCTATGTGTTGTGAAAAAAATATAGTTACAAAAATTTAAAATGTAAGATGTCTCATTGGATAAAACTTTATAAAATGATTTGTTATTTTCCGGGAATTTCACTGGCTTTGGACACATAGTCAACACTCTCACACAGTGATCAATAAAAGCCACGTGTAAAGTCAGATGGAGGTTGTTTTTCATAGGCTATCAAGTCTAATATTGACGATTCGTCACATGATTGCTATTCCAGGCAGTCAGTAATCTGCTCTGCGGGAAAAAACTGTATTAAATAAATTATGTACGGTCTTTGTATACTAACAGTATACTCTTAGCCCATCTAGAAACGATAACATTAGACAGATAACCAAAACAATACCAGTTTTGAAACACATCAAATGATATCAGATCAAGTGGTTTCACACACTTCCAGACTACCATCAGACAGCATGCCGCAAAAGATCATGGCACATAGACATCAGGGATATAAAGCTAGGGACAGACCACGTAAAAGATGAACAACAGAAATCAAAGAAGCCACAAGAACAAGTTTGCAAATACCACTCAAGAAAGCCATCGCCAAATAAGTCTTCTACCCTTGACGACGTAAGGCAAACAAGGACCACATAGCATAGATAGATATATATATACTCTTAGCTTGTCGTGCGTGCATCAGTATTATGACATAGCCATGCCATAAGCAATATCCTTATTCATTTAGAATATTTTTTGGCGTAGTGATTAAGACGTTCCCTTTGTTCTCAAGAAGGTGCGGATTCCCAGTCGCGGAGTCTGTTTTCACAAAGTGGATATTTTAAATTATCACTGGGTTATATTGTTTGGTGCTGCGGAGTTACGTGATTTGAGTAGTACTCTCGGCAGGTGGAATACCTCCTGGTTGAGACGGACGAAGTACATAAGTGTAACTCGCGTACACATGACATAAATCATCTACCCCTTTGAGTAATTTTTGAATCCATTTTTTGTTTGTTGAGTGTTTAATTACTAAATACAGCTTGAAAGAATACACACAGAGAAACCAAGAGATAATTTAGAATAATGTCAGTTTAGTCAAATGTAGGTTTTTATTGACTATTGACTCACTAATTCAGCTCTCTCTCGAGGAGTGGTGCAAAGAGTGCCTAGGTTGACCAAAGCACAAGATTCAATTTCTGCCATATGCGGTTGCACATCCAGACAGTTTACAAAGCATTAACAAACTGCTGGACTGAAACATTGTCTAGAATATTACTACAGCTAAAAAATTATGACTCTATAGCTAGGTCCTGAATAAAGATAGCGGCTTTAAAGAAAGACACTGGTTATTTTAACATTAATTGCCCAGACATCTACCAATATTTGATTAGTAGTAATAGTGTGTGTCAATAGTAATAGTATTAGTGTGTCAACAAGAAAACAATAATGATGAAAAGATAATGCAAAGATGAAAAAAACTGCAAAAAAATCACAAAAAGGCAACAACAAAAAACTACATAGACATGGCAAAGAAACACACATATTACATATCATCAGAAATGAACTTACATCTAATATTGTCGTTCAAAAATAACAACTTGAAAATCTCAGCAACTTTGAATAACACGGGTCAACCTTCAAAATCATTGAATATTACTCGGCATAGATCAAAGATTAGCAATGATTTCTTCAAAAGCAAACATCATGGATGAAAAAATCTATGCAAGGAGCAAACAAACTTATAAACAAGTTTAAAGCTATTAAACTCTATTTTTTAAGTGTCAATATATGGTTGTGGGTGAAAAATTATATTACGGCAGCAGAGATGTGAATTTACAAAATGATGTTGAGAACACGATGAACAGATAAACATCGCAATGACGATATCTTGAAAGAAGTGAAAATGAGAGCTGCTTACCCGCATCAGAAAGACACAGTTCACATTTTTGCGCAAATCATGAGACGAGAAAAGATGGAGCACATTGTAACAATAGACACGTTGAAGAGCAAGAGGAGTATGGGATGGTCAAGAGAGAAGGTGCTTCACAAACTAGCATTATGTCATAACGTAGCAGTGTGGCCTTGACGAAAATAAAGACATGGACAGCCAAAATCAAGAGATGGACAGACAAAATCAAGGGATGGACAGGACATAATTTTCCCTCACTCATCCACACCATTGAAGGTAGGAATCGCTGGAGTACTATGTGCGCTGAAGCATCTAATATGGTATTACTACGACTCTGACAGGTTACGGGTTTATAGAATATGGCAATGGAGAACATCGGTGTCAGAGATAATTGACATCACAAAGTAAATGGCTGTGGAAAAAAACATGATAACCAGCGCCTCACGGCATGACCATAAGAAGAAGATATGGTTGTGAGACATGGGCAAGGACATCCGCAATGAAAAAGAAGATATCGTATTTCAAATGAAACGTTGTAGAAATGCCCTCAGAATATCATGGACAGAAAGACGAACCAATTCAAGCCGTCCTCAAATACCAGAATATAGAAGAAGACTGGCTGCAAAAACTATTTTAAAAAAAACACAAGCTAACATATATTGAACATATAAAAGGACATAATGTTTTAGAAAGATTAATCATGGAGGGAAAATTTCCAGGCAAGAGAACAAGAGTCAGTCAAAATTAGGATAGACATATTATTGAAAACCTTCTGAACATGACACTGGAAGAGGCTGGATATTTGTTCAAAACCAGGAGTCATAGTGGCAATAAGGAATACCTTCTCTACAAGACGTTAGATATATAACAGCAATACATACGGTAGTAATAGTTTTGTCACAAGAGGACACCAGAATTGAAAATATGCCTGATTGCCTATATCTCAGAATAGTACATACCATCAATAAACACCATACTGAAAAGAATATCTAACATAGCAGGACATGACACCACTAAATAAGACAGAGAAAGACACATCAAAATAATTAACAAGACAGTAATAATAAACCATGGATTAATTAAACCAGAAAAAAACATAACATTATATTAATTAAGAATTATTGGATAACTCATGATCACATGATCACTTAGTCTGATTCAGTTGATTCCATTTTCTCTGGTGATGTACGTAACTTAGCCAATAAATTAAACGGTTAGGTCAGATCAGCCAAGAGCAGTGACTCAGACATTGTTAGCGCACATGTCACGTCATATATAATATAAAGTTGTGCATGTAACTAGCACTTCCATTAACATTGTTTCTTGTGTGCGTGGATCAGGCAGGTTGCTGAGCAGCTACACAATTTCGTGAGTAAATTCATTTAAATAATTTGCTCACGGAATTGTTTGATTTTTGATGACGCGCTGAATATATTTTAATAGGTCAGCAGTTTAAATGTTTGTTTAGCAGAAGGTTAAATTCCCTGTTCTCTGACCTATCTTTGTGACAGGTTGTGCGATCATAAAATCGCAAAGTTTAGAGGGAACATAAGTACAAGTCCTTCACCAGGATAGGTCTGCACGCTGATCCCAAACAGCGTCACTTAACAAGAGATAAACCATGGTGTCAAGAAACAAGAGATAAACCATGGTGTCAAGAAACAAAGATAAACCATGGTGTCAAGAAACAAGAGATAAACCATGGTGTCAAGAAGCAAGAGATAAACCATGGTGTCAAGAAACAAAGATAAACCATGGTGTCAAGAAACAATCGAACAATGGAAATGCGAGGGAATAAGGGAAATTTAAAATGAACCGAAATGTATATGAGTGTAGCCAATATTTGCAAATAAGACATACTAGCAACAAGACATAGCGACAAACGAAGTTTCGACTAAAAGCGTTCATTGGGACGAAAGACAACAAACAAAACAAGCAATATTTGGTGTCCCGATAATAGGAGGTTTTTTTAAAGCGTGGTATCAAACATATCATGGAGAAAAAAAGATTAATGCTGGGAGGGTCGGGGAGAAGACAGACATAGCATGACGAACGGATGAGGTGGACACATGAGTAATGAGATTGAGTGAGACTACAAAATGGAATAATTGATTTTTCTAAAAAAAATATATAATGGTTTACTTATTTCAGTGTGTCCGGCTGGAAGTAAGCCGTAAGTCCGGACTTAACCGAGATAACAATCCGTTTCCTTTTTATTCTTTTTAAATTTGGTTCCATTTTATCGTCGCACTCAATCTTTTCACCACTTTCCTGCCTACACTATCGACTCGTCATGTTGCATCTGTCTTCTTTCAAATTGACGGATCCTTTCAGCTTTTATATTTCTCTTCCCATGACATGTTTCATTCCACGATTTAATCTCTTCCTCCTACCATCGTCCTAACATGTGTGCTATCTTATCTTTAGTATATTGCTTATATTTAGTATATTAACAAGTACCAACGAAGAAGATAACATGAAAGATAAATTGAACGAACTACTCTTTGCAGACGACCAAGTACTAATAGCGACATCAGAAAAACAATTGTACGAACATATGAACAGACTCCACACAGAATGCAAAAAACCTACATGGCGATTAATATTGAAAAGATCAAAATAATGGTAATAGTCAAGAAAGAAAGAAAGAAATATCCCTATCTCCATCGATAATAAACACCTTAAACAAGTAAAGGAGTGCACTTATTTAGGAAGCATTATATCGAGTGAAGGGAAACCAGTAACGATACAAAATAGATGAAACAAAAGATACCTGATCCTATGACAGATGACACGTATTTTCAGTAACAAAAATGTAAACATAGATACTAAAGTTGCATTATACAAGACTGTTACTATTCCATCACTGTGCTACAAGTGCCAAACTTGGACAATGACAGCACAAGATAAACGTAAAATCATGACAGCAGAAAGGGCATGTCTACGAAGAATACTGGGAGTGTCATTGAGAGATGGAATTAAAAACGATACCACTAGAAAGATAACCAAAACAATACCAGTATTAGAACATCAAAAGATAACAGATCAAGTGGTATTCACACGATTACAGACTACGAACAGATAACATGTCACAAACGGTAATGACTCATGGACATACCGGATATAAAGTCAGTGGCAGACCTTGTAAAAGATGGATCACAGAAATCAATGAATCCATAGGAACAAGCTTACAAACATCACACAAGAAGGCCATCTCCAGATAGCTCTTCCACCCCAGACGCCGCAAGGTAAACAAGAGCCACAGCGTATAGACATAATAGATATAGCATATTCCATTTTGATTTGCTGTCATTCTTCATGATGGTGAGTTTTATCGAAACATCATCTGTCGATGTGTGACTTGTTGCTAGTATGTTTTGTTTACACCATTGATCTCATCGTATATGATTTGTTCTACCAGCAAATGGAAATCACGGAAACAGTCAGACTATCAAGATTCGTGATTCTGTATGAGATATGAATACAGAAATATTCTGGAAAATGTCTTAGCTGGTACTAACGTGAGTCAATCACGATAGATGCACATCGAAATAAACTTCAAATAGAACTGATATATGGTCGCATAACCAATCAGGAGAGACAATCCAAAAATGAAAGAAATTACTCACCACTTAATTTAGTCCCAACTTCTTTCTTCAGAGCGTCTTCAATATCTTCTTCTGTATGAGTTTTGTTCTTGAAGCGAAAATAGTCGCTCTTGATCAGCTGAGTCTTTGCCGTGTATATTAAGACCCCATTTAAAGCATAGCAGAAACGAGTCTTATCTTGCTCGTCCACTTCGTAAAGAACTTTCAATTTCTTCAATTTGAATTCACGCATGAAGGCAACAAAGCCACTGCTGACTGACTCTAAGGTAGCACCAACTCTAGTCAACGTCGTGTACTCTTTCAGCTTATCCATTCCAAATTTATGACTAAGACCTCCAGGAGTTAAAACTGGAAGTGCCCAATGTGCTGCATACGATGAAACTGGCGATAGGCTGTAGTCACACACAGGTCCTATAAAACATGTGATATTCTCATTGCCGTACAGATCAAATGCCTGTATTGGTGCATTCGTGTCGCTGCATTTGGAATCACCACAATAGTAACTAAATTTAAAACCGTGTGTGATTGATCTCTCCGAGAGATATCTTTCTGAAAATGCCACAGTTGGTAAAAATGTTCTCATATTGAATGCATACCTATCATCAAAAGGTAAAATAACACCAATCTTAACAATAACCCGTGCAAGAGAGTCTCGTCCTGGAAGCACATCCATGGAATATTGATTAAGGTCTGAACATATTTCTTCTTGTGAATATACATCCACTATAGCTCTACCTGCATCATTTACTAAACATAATGACGACATAAGACAGAAGAAATAATAACTGTAGAAAGGCACCATGGTGGTTGTACTGGGGCGGAAAATCTTGGCACATTAGTTCGTTTCAAAAGATCAAATGTTTGATATGCAGTTCAATTCTGTTGCAAGTACCAACATGATGACTTTGCGGTCTTGTGTAATTCACATCACGAATGATAACATTATCTACGTAGATGTTCACATGTGAGTAACTCATGAGACTGGATAATAAATTTATGAGTAACTCATTAAACTGGATAATACATTTATGAGAAACTCATGGGCTGATCAAGACATTTATAGTAACCATCGAAACAATATATATAACTTCTGTCCAACATTCCCTCTGAACATATTCATGCATGCACAGAACAGATGGGCTTTGGACAGACTCAAACCTGCTTCCCCGAAACACTCTTGAAGCAGTAGGTGATCACCATTCTTAGTTTTGATACTGTGGATTGCATAAGCGGATTCTTAAATACGGTGCGCGACACATTCTGATGACTTGCATGTCCAAGCACGCTCGCGGAGCTTGAGTTTCCATATGTTTTGTCATTTATATATCTATATATATTTGTTAACCGTTGTATGTTCATCGCATTCTGTGATTGTCAATGATAATATTACAAAACAAAGTAACGTTTATATTTATTATTATGAGCTTTCCACTGACAACTTTATACAACATATTAATGATTATGAGCTTTCCACTGACAACTTTATACAACAGATTAATGATTATGAGTATCATGATGTCCTCCTCATTAACACAACCATTAAACTGAATACTATGTATGCGTACTAATACGGTGCTCTCATTTAGTCAACTTTATTAACTTATTACACCAAACGGACATTACATAGATATGGAAATTCACAGTTATACCTTACGTCTCCTGAATATCTCTTTTCAATATACCTATTATATCAAATTACACAATAGTGATTTTATACTTACTATACTAAGAGTTTTGCCTTAGCATCAAAGTGCATTTAACAGATTGTCTAATATATGGAAGTCAAAGTCAATGAGCACACGTACGAAAATGTGCTTATTTAATTCCTGTGTTATTCCGGTGCTATCATATGAATGTGAGAGCTGGAAAAGCTCTTTATCTTCAGAAATGAAATTACTGAGTTTCGAGAACAAATGTCTTCGTAGGATAACTAACACCTATTGAAGTGAATACAAATCGAATGATAAAATCAGAGAAGAGACACATCAAAATTTCATCACAGATGTTATCAGAAAACGCCGTTGGTCCTACATGGGGCATGTCCTACGCTCAGACATCAACAGAATACACCACCAACCTCTTGAATGGATACCTACAGGCAAAAGTGCAAGGGGTAGACCAAAAAAAAACCACTCAGAAGAACAATACTTAGAGAAAGTAAAGCAACCAATATTCATACTATTCTAAGAACTGCACAGTATAGCTGTGAACAGACAGAATTGGAGAGATCTGACCTCTGCCCTATTCGCTAACTTCAGCGCAAAAGGAAAATGAATGAATGAATTAATACTAAGAGTTAATGTTTACGATTTTCAATATGTTTTGCTCTAATTTGATGACACTAGCCAGCCGATATATGTTTATAATTATAATCTACACCTTGTTTTATTCAAGCAAAATTAAACAATAAAATAAATATACAATCGCACAAACTCAGGCAACATCAGAATCTGATTTGTTCAATTCCTTCATGAGTATACGCATTGCCATCATCAGGTGCCATGCCGGCTAGCGTAGGCAATTATAGCTCTCCACAGCTTACTTATTTCCAGTAATGTATCAAGACCGATTTTGTTTCCATGCAGTCTCAGGTTGTTAAACTGTCTAATATTTTCTCATGTTGTCGTCCTCTGTCTCTGTTGCTTTCAATCTTGCCTGCTATGACTATATTCTCCAAACATTCCTGTCTCATGAAGTGGTCAAAAAATGAAGATTATATTTTTTCTTCTATTATTAATTAAGCTCCGTCTCGCATTTTACACTGTCAACACATTCACACATATATTTCCTGGCAATCCATAGTATTTTCAAGATTATTCTGTAGAACCACATCTCTACGGCTTCTAATTTCCCACTTTACTGTTTGTTTATTGGTGTATGAGTGTATCACTAATTTTGTAAGTGGTAAAATTCGTGCAATATCAACGTGTCAAATTACCAGCTTCAAAGGAAACATGTTTTATCATGTACTCTCCATTCATTGACTTATGCCATCAAATTTCAAAAGTTAATTATAATAGGTCACGTACAAAAGGCGACATATTTGATATAGAAAAATAGCTTGGCTTAAAGCTCGACTTATACACGGGTTAAAAACAAGAAATTATTTGATATAGAAATGTATCACTCTCGGAGTGTACACAAGAAAGATTTACCATATAGACAAGACAAGATCAATCAGACCGACAGGTAGGCAGGCAGACAGGCAGACAGACAGAGAGGCATGCAGGCAAGGCAGGCGGGCAAGGCAGACAGACAGACAGACAGACATACAGACAGACAGACAGACAGACAGACAGACAGACAGACAGACAGACAGACAGACAGACAGATAGATAGATAGATAGATAGATAGATAGATAGATAGATAGATAGATAGATAGATAGATAGATAGATAGATAGATAGACAGACGTACCGTATCAGTGGCAATGAATTGACAAGACTATCAACGCTGTACAATTCGCATCATCAGAGACATAGACGGGGATGACCCAGTCATAGTCCGACCATATCTTGTGTCACATATCATGATACAGCATTACGTGCGAACATGTCAACATGATAGTAAACTCAAGTGCACAAGACAAGGGAATCGGAAACATCATAGCTTTAGAAGCAGGAAATCTATACATTGATGGCTTTGGTAGAGTACCAGATCTTCTTCTCATTTCCTGTGGGTATAACCATTACACATCAGTACGTCGTGAGCTGGGAGTTGGTAGTATAGAATAGTATAGATGATAAAAATACAGTACATGAGGTTTGACATGCAGAGGATCGGGTGGATGCTGTCACTGTTGATATTTAGAATGGTTGTGTTAAATGTAATTTGTATGAAAAGATGACGATATGATTGTGATGGGTGACAAATCATGAATAAAACGTTGCCGTATATAGAATCGGAGAGGAACACCATGTAATATGTTCAGAAGAAATTGTAGATGTTGTGTTACTAACAGCTATCCGATGCCGTCTCCGCATTAAAGGTTAGCTGCATTCGACTTACAACATTTTTCTTCTCGTGTCTTAGTGGTGCAACACTCTTAGAGTGTATGATATCCATATCGTGGTGTTTCCCTTCCACTATGTATCTCTATCTACCAATCACTTTCTTGCCGAGTCTCTAACTTTTACGTAATACCATAACACGGTATCATATCTCGTAATACGTTTAATATGTCCAAAATATTGTATTTTTTATATTTTTATTTCCATTAATAGTCAGTGTGTCTATACGCAAGGTTGACAAAACATATTTTATTTTCTCTTTCAATTAACCTATTTCAATATTCTCCCTATTCTTCGATATATCCGCATCTCAAACGCATCAACTTATTGTTTCCAAAACTTTTTTCTAAACATGCGAAAGCGAAGTTTTTCTACAATTATGATGTCCACTATGTAAAATATACATATTTTCCTATATTTAAAATTGAACTATTCCCTAACAATTAGGGAATAGTTACCCACTAAATAGCCCCGCGAAATAACCTAACCACCCCCCCCCCCTGTAAGGCGTGGGCTTACGTTGGGGAACACTGTTCTAGCTGCTTGTTCATCATTCATCTTTTCTCTACTTATACTGTGAGGCGTCGTAGGATTGAATGATTATCAGATTTCGGGTTAGTGCACATTTGGTCGCTTGTGATTCAGTAATACTGTGCCGTGTCAGAATGTTCATAACTCCTTCAATCCACTTTCTTGCTCCTCCTCTGTATCGTGATATTTCTATTTGCATATTGTATGCTCTTGCCGCTGGCCAATAAGAGTTCATTCTGATTAGGCGGCCGAATCATTTCAATCTCTGTTTTCCAATATATTTGACCACTGATGTTGGTCTTGTAATCTCATTTCTAAAACGATCTCTTCTTGTTCTGTTTGCTGCTTTTCTTAAACATCTTATTTCACACCTAGTAATCGTTCTCTCCTCTTCTTTTGTTAGTGGTCTGACGCTGAACACACAATATTAGAATGAATATTGAATTTACGATTTGGTTTCTGAAATCCATTTGGATAGATTTATGTTTCAAAATTACTGTAAGTTTAAAATCGGAATACATGAAGCATAATATAATTATATTTCTTTAGTGTTCATGCAATTTGTGTCAATGTCAATATTTCCCTCATGACAACAGAAAATAACAGAGAACCACCAAAACGGAGAAGGTAGAACGTGTCTGGCAAAGCGACGAACTAGTCCACTCTCTGAGATCTATTATTATTATCACAATTACTCTGTTATGAAAAGCAAATTACTAGACTGGTGTCATAATTCCAAGAAACATCCACATCGTGACATAGGGAGACATAATTGAAAGGGAAACTGATGTGTATCCACGATAAGATCCTGTTAACGTTTGGATTCATGGATGAAATTTACCATCTGCAGAGATATTGGAGTATTGATACACGATATTTAAATGTAAGATGTGCAGTTAATATGATGATAACATCAACACGAAGATTAATAATCACTCGAAATAGTAAGTAGAGCTGAGCCAGAGGAAGATAAATGAAGATGTTAATAAGGTCTGTCATTACAGATTAGTAAAATGTCACAAACTAAACGTATCAACAAATCTTATACGGTACAACAATATAACATATACAATATAACAAATCCCATACTGTAGAACAATTTAACATATAACTCATACTATATAACAAATCTCATACGGTACAACAATGCAATATAAAACATATAACAAATATCATACGGTACAACAATATAACATATACCGTATAACACCTACCAGATGGTAAAACAATATAACACATACCATATAACAAATATCATACGGTACAACAATATAACATATGAAATATACCACATAACAAATATCACACGGTACACCAATGTAATATATACTATAAAACAAACAACATACGGTACACCAATATAATATATATCACATAACATAGACCATATAAAAAATCTCATACGGTACAGCAATATAGCATGTAACATACACCATATAACAAATCGCATACGGTACATCAATTTAGCATATAACATTTTTTTATAAAAAAATTTTTATATAACATGTAACATGTACCATATAATAATTCTCAAACGTTACAACAATATAACATATAACTAGAGACATAGAGTTGTAGTAAAACATGCTCGTTTCTTCTAGTCGTTGTCACAAGAAACAGAGAGTTGTAGTAAAACATGCTCGTCTCTTCTAGTCGTTGTCACAAGAAACAGAGAGTTGTAGTAAAACATGCTCGTCTCTTCTAGTCGTTGTCACAAGAAACAGAGAGGTGTAGTAAAACATGCTCGTCTCTTCTAGTCGTTGTCACAAGAAACAGAGAGGTGTAGTAAAACATGCTCGTAGACGATAGATGTTAATTTTCTTTTGTTTTTTATGGCCTTCGACCCCTGTGTGGGCACATTTTATCTACGTCCATCGCCCTCCCGAGTCACCGACTCTCCTTAGTGACCACGACTTATTTAAATTTCACAGATATCATGTCTTTAATTGTTTAAATAGTTACCTTTCTCCCCCACCCCTGATGGTTCCGTGGTCCACCCCCAATATTTTCGCATTTTTCTCTGTAGCCCACTTGCAGGTCTTCCGGTCCCCATTGAGGGGGTGGGGGTAGGGAGTATCATGTTGAGATCCACTGGTCGTCGCTACCCTGCATGACATTTGATTGATTAAAATCACAAACCTATTCAAACTTTTCTGCATGGGAAACTGATCGCAGGAGAGAATAAGGTGCAGAAAATAAAGATTAAAAAAAAACCCCAGAAAATGATGCTGAATATCTATATGAAACTAAAATATAAAAGATGAAACTGATGTATCTAAATTTGTATGTAGAAGATTGATGCACAATTGTTTAAAAAAAAACATTGACAAGGTCAGACAAGAACGAGGTAGATGACTACAATGTTTAAATAATTTTTTTGTTTAAAAAACCCCAGAATATATCAGATGTGAAGATATCTTTAGTTGCGAGTGTGACTTATACATCTATGTATCTCAATCTTGTCTTCGACCAAGGCACTTATGAATGCATTTTCCTCTCTGGGCACACTATTAAATTTAAAAAATGGTTTTCAGTTTTGTCGGTTAAATTGATGTCTTATTATATATTGTGCAAGTAGTGAATTTCCAATGCTTCTTCTAGATGGATTCGTGACCACATCATATTTAGCAATTTGTGTCCATGGTAAAGGAGGAGGAGGGAATGACGTGAGCTGAGTGCAATTTTGTAAACGTTGAGAAATAGTTTCATAGAATGCAGTAATAGAACAACTTTATAGAATGCAGTAATAGAACAACTTTATAGAATGCAGTAATAGAACAACTTTGAAGAATGCAGTAATAGAACAACTTTGAAGAATGCAGTAATAGAACAACTTTATAGAATGCAGTAATAGAACAACTTTATAGAATGCAGTAATAGAACAACTTTGAAGAATGCAGTAATAGAACAACTTTGAAGAATGCAGTAATAGAACAACTTTGAAGAATGCAGTAATAGAACAACTTTATAGAATGCAGTAATAGAACAACTTTATAGAATGCAGTAATAGAGCAACTTTATAGAATGCAGTAATAGAACAACTTTGAAGAATGCAGTAATAGAACAACTTTGAAGAATGCAGTAATAGAACAACTTTAAAGAATGCAGTAATAGAACAACTTTGAAGAATGCAGTAATAGAACAACTTTGAAGAATACAGTAATAGAACAACTTTGAAGAATGCAGTAATAGAACAACTTTGAAGAATGCAGTAATAGAACAACTTTATAGAATGCAGTAATAGAACAACTTTATAGAATGCAGTAATAGAACAACTTTATAGAATGCAGTAATAGAACAACTTTATAGAATGCAGTAATAGAACAACTTTATAGAATGCAGTAATAGAACAACTTTATAGAATGCAGTAATAGAACAACTTTATAGAATGCAGTAATAGAACAACTTTGAAGAATGCAGTAATAGAACAACTTTGAAGAATGCAGTAATAGAACAACTTTAAAGAATGCAGTAATAGAACAACTTTGAAGAATGCAGTAATAGAACAACTTTGAAGAATACAGTAGAACAACTTTGAAGAATGCAGTAATAGAACAACTTTATAGAATGCAGTAATAGAACAACTTTATAGAATGCAGTAATAGAACAACTTTGAAGAATGCAGTAATATAACAACTTTATAGAATGCAGTAATAGAACAACTTTATAGAATGCAGTAATAGAACAACTTTATAGAATGCAGTAATAGAACAACTTTATAGAATGCAGTAATAGAACAACTTTATAGAATGCAGTAATAGAACAACTTTATAGAATGCAGTAATAGAACAACTTTGAAGAATGCAGTAATAGAACAACTTTGAAGAATGCACTAATAGAACAACTTTGAAGAATACAGTAATAGAACAACTTTGAAGAATGCAGTAATAGAACAACTTTGAAGAATGCAGTAATAGAACAACTTTGAAGAATGCAGTAATAGAACAACTTTGAAGAATGCAGTAATAGAACAACTTTGAAGAATACAGTAATAGAACAACTTTGAAGAATGCAGTAATAGAACAACTTTGAAGAATGCAGTAATAGAACAACTTTAAAGAATGCAGTAATAGAACAACTTTGAAGAATGCAGTAATAGAACAACTTTGAAGAATACAGTAATAGAACAACTTTGAAGAATGCAGTAATAGAACAACTTTGAAGAATGCAGTAATAGAACAACTTTATAGAATGCAGTAATAGAACAACTTTATAGAATGCAGTAATAGAACAACTTTATAGAATGCAGTAATATAACAACTTTATAGAATGCAGTAATAGAACAACTTTATAGAATGCAGTAATAGAACAACTTTATAGAATGCAGTAATAGAACAACTTTATAGAATGCAGTAATAGAACAACTTTGAAGAATGCAGTAATAGAACAACTTTGAAGAATGCAGTAATAGAACAACTTTAAAGAATGCAGTAATAGAACAACTTTGAAGAATGCAGTAATAGAACAACTTTGAAGAATACAGTAATAGAACAACTTTGAAGAATGCAGTAATAGAACAACTTTATAGAATGCAGTAATAGAACAACTTTATAGAATGCAGTAATAGAACAACTTTGAAGAATGCAGTAATAGAACAACTTTATAGAATGCAGTAATAGAACAACTTTATAGAATGCAGTAATAGAACACCTTTATAGAATGCAGTAATAGAACAACTTTATAGAATGCAGTAATAGAACAACTTTATAGAATGCAGTAATAGAACAACTTTATAGAATGCAGTAATAGAACAACTTTGAAGAATGCAGTAATAGAACAACTTTGAAGAATGCACTAATAGAACAACTTTGAAGAATACAGTAATAGAACAACTTTGAAGAATGCAGTAATAGAACAACTTTGAAGAATGCAGTAATAGAACAACTTTGAAGAATGCAGTAATAGAACAACTTTGAAGAATGCAGTAATAGAACAACTTTGAAGAATACAGTAATAGAACAACTTTGAAGAATGCAGTAATAGAACAACTTTGAAGAATGCAGTAATAGAACAACTTTGAAGAATGCAGTAATAGAACAACTTTGAAGAATGCAGTAATAGAACAACTTTATAGAATGCAGTAATAGAACAACTTTGAAGAATGCAGTAATAGAACAACTCTGAAGAATGCAGTAATAGAACAACTTTATAGAATGCAGTAATAGAACAACTTTGAAGAATGCAGTAATAGAACAACTTTGAAGAATGCAGTAATATAACAACTTTGAAGAATGCAGTAATAGAACAACTTTATAGAATGTAGTAATAGAACAACTTTTTAGACTGCAGTAATAGAACAGTTTAATTGACTACAGGAATAGAACAGTTTTTTAGACTGCGAGAAATAGAACAGTTTCATTGAACTACAGGAATAGAACAGTTTTTTAGACGGAAGTAATAGAACAACTTCATTGACTACAGGAATAGAACAGTTTTTTTAGACGGAAGTAATAGAACAACTTTATAGACTGAAGGAATAGAGCAGTTTTATAGATGCAGTAATAGAGCAATTTTATAGATGCAGTAATAGAGCAGTTTTATAGATGCAGTAATAGAGCAGTTTTGTAGACTGCAGTAATAGAGCTGTTTTATAGACTGCAGTAATTGAGCAGTTTTATAGCCTGAAGAAATATAACAGTTTTATATATGCAGTAATAGAACAACTTTATAGAATGCAGTAATAGAACAACTTTATAGAATGCAGTAATAGAACAACTTTATAGAATGCAGTAATAGAACAACTTTATAGAATGCAGTAATAGAATAACTTTATAGAATGCAGTAATAGAACAACTTCATTGACTACAGGAATAGAACAGTTTTTTTAGACTGAAGTAATAGAACAACTTTATAGACTGAAGGAATATAACAGTTTTATAGATGCAGTAAAGACGCAGTTTTATAGATGCAGTAATAGAGCAGTTTTATAGACTGCAGTAATAGAGCAGTTTTATAGACTGCTATAATAGAGCAGTTTTATAGACTGCAGTAATAGAGCAGTTTTATAGATGCAGTAATGGAGCAGTTTTATATATGCAGTAATAGAGCAGTTTTATAGATGCAGTAATAGAGCAGTTGTATAGACTGCAGTAATAGAGCAGTTTTATAGACTGCAGTAATAGAGCAGTTTTATAGACTGCAGTAATGGAACAATTTTATAGACTGCAAAAATAGAGCAGTTTTATAGATGCAGTAATAGAGCAGTTTTATAGACTGCAGTAATAGAGCAGTTTTATAGATGCAGTAATAGAGCAGTTTTATAGATTGCAGTAATGGAGCAGTTTTATATATGCAGTAATAGAGCAGTTTTATAGATGCAGTAATAGAGCAGTTGTATAGACTGCAGTAATAGAGCAGTTTTATAGACTGCAGTAATAGAGCAGTTTTATAGACTGCAGTAATGGAACAATTTTATAGACTGCAAAAATAGAGCAGTTTTATAGATGCAGTAATAGAGCAGTTTTATAGACTGAAGGAAAATAACAGTTTTATAGATGCGGTAATAGGGTGGGGTATGGGGTGTGTTAGATGTTTGTAAATATTGTTTCCTCCGCCAGGCGGGAAAGGTTAACCCTTTCTTCAGATTAACATTTCCCTTATTTGTTTTTCGATGGGGAACTGTTCCAATTCAGTTAATTTCTTTATGGCGAAAGATGACACATAGGGCAATAGTCATTTATTTCCATTACCCTCGATGCACGTTGCAGTTATTATTGTCTTGCTAATGTCAAATATTGAGCATTCCCTGTTAACTGTTCTGCATAAGTCATCCTTAGAGCGACCTACATTTCTTTTCCCCTATTACTTCCATGTGGAAGTTTATTTAGGAAGTTTTATTCATCAATTATAATTACACGAAGAATGTAATTCCAACATTCTTCTTCTCACAAAACTTGGCACAAGTACATGGTGTTGCTCTGTTTCCATCATTGACTTGTTTTTTGTATTAAAATATGACAACGGTATTTTCAATATTTCTCGAAGTCACTTGTTTTCAAATGTGATAAACCTATGATCTATTGCTTGTGTGAATGTCCACCTTTCGCAACCATATGACAATACAGGCAGAATATACGCATTGGGCAATCTAAGAAGTGATTTTCTGCAAGAAATTTTAAAACTTTCAGATGATAATGTCACTTAATGTGGCTATTGAGATGGGGGGATTGGGGGGTGTGTGAGGATGGAAAATCCTAAGAACTGGACCAGTATTCTACATCGGAGCCACTTTAGTGTAACTTTCTTAAAATGATGGCGCATGTTACAGATACAAGAGATGATGCCAACCCAGAAGTCAAGGCATGTGATTACGGCGACCGACACAGCAGCGGAGATTATCGGGCGTGGCTGCTACAACCAACACTAACCATTATGTCTATTTATCTACACGCGATGGTCCTTGTTTGCCGTGCAGCGTACGGGGTAGACGAGTTCTCTGGAGATGGCCTTCATGTGTGCTGTTTGTAAGCTTGTTCCTGTGGCTTCTTTGATTTCTGTGATCCATCTTTTATATAGTCTGCCTCTGGCTTTATAGCCGTTTATCAATGTGTCATGACCATCTGTGGTATGATGTCTATTGGTAGTCTGAAAGGGTGTGAAAACCACTTGACTGTTCTCTTTTGATGTGTTCCAATACTGGTATATTTTTGGTTTTCTGTCTGATGTTATCGTTTCTAATTCTATTTCTTAATGATACCACGAGTATTCTTCATTAACCATTGAGTTAACTAATCTATAGAAAATTAAAAGAAAAGTATCTAATAGAGAAGAACAAAGCAACATTGCAACTCACTAAGATTAACGATAATTATGAAACGACATTATATCTAACCATGATTAAAGATAACTATGAAATGATATGTAAAATGAAACAAAAAAAACAAGTAAAGAAAATGAAAATGGAAAATGATTGTGCGAGAGAGAAAACAATAATCGATGGCAAGTAAGAACGAACAAAATATAAATGGAAAAAATTAAACAATATATATGTCTGTGAAAAAAATATGAATGTGAAAAATAGAACGAAGTGAGGAACGTATTAAAAATATAAAAGATGAATAATTTGAGGCAAATAGTCGGTGTATTGAAAGACAGCATGAATCATAACTGTCTCAACGTATTCAGAAAGAACGTCTGTCTTTAAACTTAAACGTGTCTCCCCTCTAGGGCAAAAATTTGAAAGGATTGGAATAAATTTACGTAGGTCAGAAATTTCAAGTATTAACTGTAGGACTACGGTTGAGATGTTTGTCTGGGAATCCAGTATAGTCATAACTTTATACAGCAACATTCAGCAACAATAAATAATGGGTGAGGGGGTTGTGCTAACTAGATGTTCAAAACCGGGATCCGCACTGTTTTTATGGGTAGCTCTGATATAATCCCATGGTACAAACGTTCGCATTTTAAAGGAGTGTATCTTACCATCATAGATACATTTTACTTAACTAAATACATCATTCATTAAACAGTAGATATAACGTCATACTACAGCATTCATTAAACAGATATAACGTCATACTACATCATTCATTAAACAGATATAACGTCATACTACATCATTCATTAAACAGAAGATAAAACGTAATATAACAGTATTCATTAAACATATGATATAACGTCATACTACATCATTCAACTAGTGTGATGTATGTGGTTGTCGCATGGTATAAAATCGACAGCTCGATTGTGTTTGAACATACACACACTCTAGAAGTAATGCTAGCGCTGCACGGAAGATAATAAAACGACAAAGCAACATTAGAATAGCTGCGAATATGTTTTTTATAATGTATCGATTACATTGATATGTTTTAGTTTCTAATTATTAACCTAAATTGAAATAAAATTGAAGGATACAATTTCTTAACACCGATCGCTAACAACGTAATCTGATTCAGTACTGACGTGACAACCCAGCCCTTATACCCTAGAGTTGAAAAAGTGTTTATATTCATGACCGATGCTTGATTTCGACCCATTTCAAATTTTGCACGGGAAGCGTGTCAACATAAGACTGATGTGAACAAATTTCATTTTATATAATCAAATACCAAAAAAAACAACAACAAAGAATGTAGACTCAATAGTAACTCTATTACTTAATTGTAAACGTCGATTGAAACAGAGTAAAAGCCGATAAAAAATGTAATACACATTCTACCGCTCAGTTGACATAGCCGTCAACGATATTTGTTTACAATATTTAGGCATTGGTCACTCGGGTAGAGGTAAAATGTTAACAAATCGTATCATTACTCAGCTTTTCCAGAAAACTGGACGGTATATTAATATTCTCCTAACGCCAGTGCCGGCCATTTCAACTGCGTTATAAAGGTGGCAAATATCATTCCAGAAAGGGATGAATTAAAAATGTCTATAACGGCAAAACATATTCGGACATTTAAAGAACCAGAAGGCGTTCAAGATTTGAGTTCATTGTACTCGGGTTACTCCATATGCATATCCGTCTCTCTCAACGAAGCGGCACGCCACATGCTGAGAGCACAACTGATAGCAAGTAGATATATATATCATATATACATACGTGTGTGTGTGTTTGTTAAGAGTAGTCCTGTGTGAGCCAAGAATGTAAAGATAATTCGGTAAGGAAGTGAGTGGAGACCTTGCAATGATATAATCCAATTCAGCAAGCAATTAAGCAATGAAGTTTTCTTTCCCTTATTTCTTATTTTTCCGCGTTCGTTTTGAAACACCTCCCTTTTGATAGGTATATTCCTTAGGACGGAGTTACTATATACTTGAATTGAATGACTGCGATATCCAGGTGTATTGGATTTTATGATCGGGTCATTCTGAGCTATGGCGAAATTTGGTACTGTCCAACCAACTTAGTAATTTCTTACGATATTCATTCAAATAGTAGTTAATAATCTTTCCCTGTGAATGTTCGAATGTTCTGGAAAAGGTGAGGTGTGCCTCCCTCTATTGATGTCCTAGTAGAATCTGAAGACTTCAATCATTTGCGGTCACTCTCTGACTACTCATCTTATGACGAACAAGTTCGAATAAAGAAACTCCATCACCAGTGTTAGGTGCTGGTAGAATCATCAATTATTTAATGTTATGATGCTGTTCTGTGTAAATTCTAGCTTTTGTTTTTGTTGCTTGCAAAGAATATTTTCATGATTTAGCGAAAATAACAAGAATCTGGTTAACATTCCATAACTTTGCATGTATAAAGCTCAAATCAAATCTAGTAGTTACAGAACACGGATCTGGTGAACATTCTGAAACTTTGCATGTAGGAAGTTCAAATCAAATCTGGTAGTTACACAACTAAATTTGATACTCTACTAGAAAGAGTTCATGCTATCTCTGTCTTTCTATGTGACTTGTCCTTTTACAGAACGTTTTCATCACTACCAGTTCGTAATCCTCTCGTTTCTGTGCAAGCTGCCATTCTTCCAGTGTAATGCTCAGAAATGCTCAGAAAATAGGTGATGAAGTTTTACTGCACGACTACTAACACACTACCACTATCAGAAGCTCACGTGAAATAATACACACAAAGGAAAACACGTTAAAATCATACAGATAACAGTACACATGCCATAATCAACATTTCGACCAAAACGCCTTTATCAAGATACGTGCAAAACATCAAAAACGACGAATATAAATAACCACAGCACACAAACGTGTCCGACCGAAATATGGAAGTGACTTCCATAAATGACTTCAATATTTCGGTCGGACACTGTGTGTGGTGAGGTCATTTCTTTTCGTCGTATTTCAATGTTTTGCGCGTATCTTAATAAGACCTTTTGGTCGAAACGTTGACATGTCAAGTGTATTATTATGTGTATGATATTAGCTTGTTTCCGTTGTGGGTATTATTTCACGTGATCTTCTGATAGTGATAGTGTGTTAGTAGTCGTGCAGTAAAACGTCAACACTAATTCTCTACGCAAGTACAATTTTCATACAGTTTTACTATCAGTATTACATTTTACGGCCTATTAATACTCAGTTTAGGGGGGGGGGGGGGTGTTACAAATGGGTGTAATATTTGTTAAGTCAGTATAACATCTGCATAAAATATAACAATATTTACTTGACGTTGCTTGTGAACTACCGTCTCTCATTGTCAACAACTTTCAGAGCTCCTTAAGTAGACGAGGTTCATTTAGTTAAAATATAAGCCTAATCGTTTAATTCTAATTCTGTTTTAATCATCATCATGTTCTAGTAAAGAAACAATATTCATAGTTGCATAAAGTAAACATGAAATTGGTGTTTTTAAACAAACATTTATCTCTCTTTACTCGTAACCACTTATTAGCAATTATCGTTTATAAATAAAAATAATAATGTGGTTAAAACAATAATAATGACCCCAAATTAAAATAAAAAACATAATACTGTGAAAGTATAGTTATAATGGGGAAAAAAGTATGTAGAACGTTCTCCCATTTTAAAAAAAAATCACACAAAGTATTTTAATGAAATGTAGAAATGTGTCCATCAAACAATATTTGTTTGTGAGTTTTCATACTTGTACTTGTATCCAGATATGCGATATATATTCCTAGATTTATACAATTATAGTTTATGGTTAGGAGGATAATCAACCTCAACAAGTGATGAACAGCATGGGATTGACAAACAAGTCAATTTAGTTTTGTTGTTTATGAATCATCAGATGGATGAGGAACTGAATCCTTAATCCTCAGGTGGATGAGGAATTGAATTCTGAGTCCTCAGATGGATGAGAAATTGAATCATCAGTCCTCAGATAGAGGAGGAATTGAAATCGTAGTCCTCAGGTGGATGAGAAATGTAATCCTTAGTCCTCATATGGATGAGGAATTGAATCCTTAGTCCTCAGATGGATGATGAACTGAATTCTGATTCCTCAGATGGATGAGAAATTGAATCCTTAGTCCTCAGATGGATGAGGAATTGAATCTTTAGTCCTCAGTTGGATGATGAACTGAATTCTGAGTCCTTAGATGGATGAGAAATTGAATCCTTAGTCCTCAGATGGATGAGGAATTTAATCTTTAGTCCTCAGATGGATGATGAACTGAATTCTGAGTCCTCAGATGAATGAGAATTTGAATCCCATTTCTGAAACACATGTTACAGCATGAGCTGCAATGAAGTAATTTATTAATGAGTGCAAACTATCTGACCCCTTATTTTCATGTTTGTCTCCAATGGCCCGCAGTGTTCTGCTCTGATATCTTTAATATATTAGTGGAGTTGATCATGGGTAATGTACAAAGACTGTATCATGATTTCAGAACATATTCCGTATAAATCAGTACATTTTAATATTGAAGTCATCTTCTTTATACCTATTATCGATAGTGACAGCATTGAGCGTAGAGTTATCACAACAAATAGCAGAACATAAACAGAAGTAGTAAGAGAGCCTTGAATGTACTATATATGGTAATTATTATTTTTCTGTTGTTCACTGTTTTTACAGAATTTATTTATTTTTTGAAATGTTTGTGATTTATGAAACAATATATCCCTGGATCAAATAATAAATCTACCTACAATTTGAAATATGCTTCTATAGATTTCAAAGTACAGTAGAACAATTGGTTTGTAAAGTTGTGGTACTATTGATATTATGCATAATGGGTCATAAAATTTCAAAACGTTAAAAATAATATATTACAAATTTATTATAAAATAGCTATTCAATAAATCGTTATAATTTCAATTGATGGCATTTATTTATAATTATTTGATTTACAAGTTTCCATCGGATTCGCGCATTCATCTTGTTCGTTAATTCGCTTAGATTATATTTACATTTGAAGTTTTGTCTCTTTAAAAAGAGTTCCAAAGAAGTTCTCTTCTATTTTTATTTTATTTTTTATGTTTTTTAATTATTTTTTTTGGGGGTTGACTTTGCATAAATTATTTAGTTCGTGAAACGTAAATTAAATATTTGTTTTTCCCTTTATGGATGCCACATTGCATAGCTAATTTGTATATTTATTGAGATCATTCCAATGAATATGTTTTAAAATATCAACAAATACAGTAACTATGTTTTATTGATTCTGAAATATAAATTAGCTTTTAAGTTTGATCGTCTCTGATCCCCTTAATTTGTTGACACAATTTATGGTTGATCCATTAGCAAAATCGTATTTACTGTCTTAGTTAATATTGATATAACCTGAGATAAAGAGAACATTCCGTTATCAATAACACAGGAAAACATAAACACAATGACAGTGCGTTATTGATTGGACTTACATACACACTGTTAGAATAGACAGAATTAGAAGGGCCTTGCCTGAATATTCCTAAACTTACCACTTATTTCGGTGCCCACAATGTCCTTAAGTACATCCGACGGGTCATACTGTGGTCCTTCAACTAGTATATAGAATGTGCTTACAATGCTTGATCTGTTACTATGGTAGATGATGGAACTTGCTGATAAGTAACAAAACCCGTCCATTGGACAATTATCTGGGTAGCCATCTCGATCATATAATACTTTAAGCTTTGTCCATCCATTCATCTTTAGGAACGTCACTAAAAAAGCGCTCATTGATTCAAATGTTGCACCAACTCTTGTTAGAGATTTGAAGTTAGTTAACTTTTCCAGAGCAAATGTGTGACTTAATCCACCTGGTGAAACAATTGGAATCCCCCAATGTGGGGCATATCTAGAAACTGGGGCTAAACTGTAATCACATACTGGTCCAATGAAACAGTTGACACGTTCTTTTCGGTGGAAATCAAAAGCTGCTATTGGACCGTTTCTCCCACTGCATTTAGAATCGCCATAGTAAAACTGCAATTGGAATCCTGAAGTGATATTTTGATTGTTTAAATATGATTCTGCTTGGTGAATACTAGGAAGTATTTTACGTTCGCTAAACATGAATGATTCGTTGAAAGGCAATATAACAGCAACTTTGATCATTATTTTATGTGAAGAATTCAGCCATATCCTTTTTGATAATTCACCATTTTTAAGAAAATTGAAATTTCTTGTAGCCACATTTCCGATAATTGTTGTGTTTGGGTAGACAGTATGGAGGGACACTATCAAATTGAAAGCCGTAACGAGCCATGTTGGCGTGAACGTCTTCATGTTGTACGAAGTCTATAAAATGCCGGCACTAGAATTTAGACTCATTAATAGTTTCTACAACAAGTACTCTTTTACTGTCAATGAAATTTAAAAGAAATAATATATTATCATGTTGTAAAACTATAACTTTATTTAATGTTGCTGTAACCACTTGTTAAAATTCTGCAACTATTAAAGGTAACCAGCCTATAACAATCTACAACAGGTCTGTAAATCAAATGACACGATTTCGAAATACGAAGTATGGTAAGTTTTATAAATAAAAGAATTATATAGAGACACCATCATATACCGCTTACACGATTTGTATTACTCAATACGAGACACAACATACGGTCAGGTTGTCTAAATATTATGTCCTATGGACAGGCTGTCTAAATAATGTCATTTCCTACGGACAAGGCTGTTTAAATGTCGTTTCCTACAGATATGCTGTCTAAATGTCATTTCCTACGGACAGGCTGTCTAAATGGAATTTCCTAAACAGTAAGTTTGTTTTTAAAGGAGTATAGTTCAGCGCAAGGACACTAGTGAAAACCTCAGTATGTCGCTATGGCATGTGCTAATAGGATGACTAGAACGATTCTAAATTGCCGTAATACTTGAAAAGTTGTGCACATATATAATGTTTTTATAATTGAGTTAGGAAGCATGGGCACCTCCATTCCACCAATGTTTAAGGCACTATTAGACTAATATCTGTTCTATATAACGTTATGATGTGTAAAATGTATTTCACTTTCTGATATTTCTATTTGTTATAATTAATAAGGAATTAAGGGGATCGTGACCCTAATTATGTTGTCTTCTTCCTTATTGCACACGTTGTCTATCTTTAGCAAACTTCCGAACATATGTAAAAGGTAGCTAGCATAACTTTTCATCAGACACAAAGTTCAGAACAGACCAAGTTCCACCAGACAACATATCACGTCCCTAAAACTCTCAACAAGTAGTATAATATATACGTGGTCGAAATAGCATTAACTCCTACGTAACTCCTACGGTCCGTCTAGATTTTAGCCTTTGTCCAATTTCTCTAGTGAGCACGTTATACGCAATTTGTTAATGTACCTTAATGACTGTGATGAAATTGTATAATGCACGTCAGAAGGAACGGACGATCACGGGATTTAGAAATCCAACTCTAACACAAGATGACGACCAAATTATGAACAGAACAGACCAAGTTGTCATTCTGCGACTTATAATAGGACACAAACCACTCATCATCCATTTGTATACAAAGTTCAAGATTGGCAACACGGTCATGTGTACATGTGGACAGGCACGACAGACAGCAGAGCATATTCTTCAGGAGTGCCCGAAATATAAAATGCAAATACACGGACCCAGAGTGGCAATGGTGGATGAAGAACTCTCCGGACTTCTGTATGAGTTAAAAAACAAAGTCAAGTTTATAGAAGAAACAAAACGTCAGAAATAGTCACGGCGAACGAAAGAGGAAGACGATAATAGTTTGCGCACATTTTAAGCAATGCCATTTAACGAATTATTGGCTCTATATTGAAAATGTACCTGCTGTATAAAATTCAGCTTGTTAACATATGCATTTCGTATTAAGACTTGCTTTCATTACTTAAAACGTAATGTCTAGCAAAGTTGATTCTAGCAATAATTAATTATATTTTAAAATGACCAGCACCGCAGAATATAAGTATCATTAAGTTAGAAATTCAATCAATGCAGTGCAATGTCGAGTGGCTCATGTATCTCTAAAACTCTCTGTCTTTTGTGTTGTTAATAGGCTCAGTTGCTGGCTTCAGTTTTCGACATAGTGACAACCCATCCAGAAATTTTTCTCTGTCTTCCTTCCCCCCCCCCCCCCCGATCTATCCAGTGGTTATTAAATGTTCATATTTTACTTTTTCTCATTACATACCCTAAAATCTCAATTCTATGTTTCTAATTTTCGCTATAATTTGTCGTTTTAATCCAGCATCTCTGAGAACTTCTACATTAGGTTTCTTGGCTGTCCATGGAATTTTCATCATTCCCCTTGCAAGTCACATCTCAGTTTCATTCACCTTATCTTGTGCACTTTTGTTTGCTGTCCATGCATCACTTCTATAAAGAAGGATTGGCTAAGCCACAGTAGCTATTAGGTGGGGTTTCCCTTCCTTACTGTATTTTCCTTTCCTAATTCATGCGTCAGGTACTCATTTACAGCTAAGTTGACTGAAAGAATGGCCATGGCAAGCGAGAAGACACAACCCGTATTTAGTTTGAACCTGGCACGCTGCAACCTGGTGGTAGAAAGAAAGCTCACTATCAACTAGGCTACGGCGCTCTAATGCGACTGAAAATATGTGTCTATCTGGAGTAAGTAAGTAAAGTAACCCATATCATTTATTAATGCCGTAGGGGTGTGAGATGTTAGCGATCTTACATTTCAGTGGATCTGCAAATCTTTACTTCCCAGTCTTTACTTCCCGGATAATCCGATACCAATTTAAGGCTGGGTCGTTTAAGACCCATTTAAGACCCGGGAGCCGTTGCATTCTGAAAAACATTTCCGCCTCAACTAGAGGCCAGTGCGCTAACAACTGCGCTACGAGGCTCCCGTACATTGAGTACAGTTACTTCAATATCTGTTGAGACAACAATATATGTCTATCTGGAGTGCAGATACATTAAGAACAAAATATTCCATATATGGAGTGCAGCCATATTGATTATGTTAATTCCTGTAACTCTTCACCTCCAATAAGTTATCAGTCCGGCTGTAATATATGCAAATCACGCAAACAAATGCAGGAAGTACCCAGTATGTGGTTACGGTGAATGATTAGACTTTACGAGTTACAGTCAACCTTCGCTACTTCGCGGTTCATTTATCGGAGCCTCAGTAAATCGGGGATTTCTAAATACATATTTACAGTATGTACACTTTAGTTACATCTACATATGTTACACATACACGTATCATATTTATATTATTTATAATTTTTTTTGTGTATGCTATTTATATTATTAATATTTTCTTTACATGCTTGAAACTATTCTTTAAAGTGCTAAAGATAACATATGAACTTATATAGTTTCATATACACTTATTGATATTATACAATACAAAAATACAAAAAAATATTATACAATACAACATATACAAAAAACTTATGTGTGTTAAAAATGAGAGGATGACACTACTTCGCGGTTTTTCACTTATCGCGGCTGGTTCTGGTCCCTATAAACCGCGATAACTGAGGGATGACTGTACTTCATTATTTATATACAGCAATACAGTGATACGGCTGCGACGGCTGTAGTTACAATTTATAAACTTCATTTATGACTAAGAAACGGTGGATAGAAAACATCAAGATAGCTTTGAACAAACATGGACTAAATGCAACCTCGGCGACACATCTGGCCTTGAATCGACAGCTTAAATTCCCACCCCTATGCTTAACGGCAGGTGAGAATGCTATCAATAATCATTCACCTGGGGAAAGACAATAGACAATTTATGTCTAGACATGTCATTATCCCCTCAATATACATACGATTTTTTAATCAAATGTGCTATCTTTTAAGCGTTCATTGATCGTACATTTGGGTGTACATTTGAGCGTACTTTAGATCGTATATTTGATGTAAGGCATCGACTTTATCTTTAATGACAATCCATTTGATGTTCAAGAAATTACTTATTTCGAACGACATGTCTGACATTTATGATTTCCACTTTATTTTATGACCTGCTACTAGATTAGAATGACTAGATGGGCTTTTATCGTGGCACGGTAGAAGCTCACCAACCGAGCTTATTGACAATACAAGAGACAGAGAGTCGTGGAGAAACATGATCGCTTACGCCAGTCGGCATGTCACTTGATTGATTGATTGACTATGAACTGTAGCCTCAATTAATTCTCAGAAACATCATCTCTTCTATCATGATTTCAATATTCTCAAAGAAAGTTCGATCTCTAAACGCTGCATACCCGTTTATATGCCTCTAGAATAGCACACTGCATTTCATTTTGCATCTATGGGAAAGCTTCTCTGTAATTCATTTCTACCTCGCTTTGCTGTGTGAGAACTCTCAGGAAGACACATCGCTGTCCTTTTTAAACATTTCCTTATCACTCATCTCTTTATCGCGCTTTTCTTCAAGTATTTTCATCCATAATAATGACAGTGAATGAAAAATCTACAGTAAAAATGTCTACCTTGCGGTAAATTAAATAATGTAAACAATAATATAGGATACAATTCACTTTTATTAATAGAACTAATACACACATTCAACGTTTCAACTACAGGTCTTTGTCAAGTTAAAAACAAACAAAAAATTGACCTTAGAATAGTACAAAAATGCATTATAGGAATGTATGTAGGTATCTATGTTACCATGGGGGAAATAGATGGGTGTAGTGTACAATATATATATATAGGATACATGTTGATATAGCTAGTAAACAATGCAAGTGTAGAAACAAGCATTGGAAGTACGATTAACTAATAAGTTACAAATTAAAATTAATATCACTTTCCTGATCTATGAAATCTGAACAATGCCTTATCCCATCAAAAGTTCGTGTTTTTAAGTGCCCCAGCAAATTTCTTAACATGCTGGTGTAGTATCATCTGGGATAAATTCAAGAAGGAAGCAAGAGGATACATTAAAAATTCTTGAGACTAACGGAAATTGAACCAAGTCTGTTCTAACGACATCGAATCGTTTTGCAGCTTTAGTAAAGGGGTTTTCCCATACTAACAACTGTCGACACTATCAGTATATATGGAATTAGCACCTTCCAACACTATCAGTATATGTGTAACTAGCACCTTCAAACACTATCATTATATGTGGAACTATCACCTTCCAACACTATCAGAATGTATAGAAATAACAAACTGTCAACACTATCAGAATGTATAGAAATAACAAACTGTCAACACTATCAGAATGTATAGAAATAACAAACTGTCAACACTATCAGCATGTATAGAAATAACAAACTGCCAACACTATCAGAATGTATAGAAATAACAAACTGCCAACACTATCAGAATGTATAGAAATAACAAACTGCCAACACTATCAGAATGTATAGAAATAACAAACTGTCAACACTATCAGAATGTATAGAAATAACAAACTGCCAACACTATCAGAATGTATAGAAATAACAAACTGCCAACACTATCAGAATGTATAGAAATAACAAACTGCCAACACTATCAGAATGTATAGAAATAACACACTGTCAACACTATCAGAATGTATAGAAATAACAAACTGCCAACACTATCAGAATGTATAGAAATAACAAACTGCCAACACTATCAGAATGTATAGAAATAACAAACTGCCAACACTATCAGAATGTATATAAATAACAAACTGCCAACACTATCAGAATGTATAGAAATAACAAACTGCCAACACTATCAGAATGTATAGAAATAACAAACTGTCAACACTATTAGAATGTATAGAAATAACAAACTGCCAACACTATCAGAATGTATAGAAATAACAAACTGCCAACACTATCAGAATGTATAGAAATAACAAACTGTCAACACTATCAGAATGTATAGAAATAACAAACTGTCAACACTATCTGAATGTATAGAAATAACAAACTGCCAACACTATCAGAATGTATAGAAATAACAAACTGCCAACACTATCAGAATGTATAGAAATAACAAACTGTCAACACTATCAGAATGTATAGAAATAACAAACTGTCAACACTATCTGAATGTATAGAAATAACAAACTGCCAACACTATCAGAATGTATAGAAATAACAATCTGCCAACACTGTCAGAATGTATAGAAATAACAATCTGCCAACACTATCAGAATGCTCGTTTGTCGTCACTTTCGTAACGACATCGTAATGAAGAGTACATCTTAATTTAATGAATTCTCACTTATTCTGGATTTATGAGCATTGTTCACACATTATAATTTCTGAAGACTGAGTTATTGATCATGAATATAACACATCCATAAAAAATGGTGCCGAGGTCAACAATGTGACACTAAGAAAGACAACGACATCTATTAATTTATAAACACGTAATCCGTCATGGTGCTATGGGTACTACTTTGGTTGAGTCAATAGACAGTTTCAACTTGCGAGATCAGTCAACAATATAAGACTCTGCTTGCGCTTTGGAAAACAGCCTTCTGAAGTATATCATTTGATTTTGTCTGTGATTTAATGTTCTGCTGACACAAAGAGAAAAGTCAAATTAGTCACTTTATATCGCCATCATCATTTTCCTCTTGTGTCAAGTTTGGCACCTAGGGCATATGTCATAGTTGTCCATGCTTGCCGATCAATAGTCAGTTGTTCCAGATCGTTCGATATTCATACTAACTCTTGCGATTTAGTTTACGATAGTTCTTTTCAGTGTTGTTTTTTGTCTTCCCCTTTTTCTCTTTCCACTCGGTGACAATGTAATGACTTGACGTCGTATTATGTCATCATTCATTCTGAGTTCGAGACCGATGTATGCCCAACGCCTTTTTCTAATAACGTTTGTGGTGTATTCTTGTTTTGTCTCTTCTCTTAGTGTCTCGTTTGACTTGAAGTATTTCTAGTTTATTTTTGTGATTTTCCTGAGAAATTTGTTTTCGAAGGCATTTAGTTTGTTGTCTAAATGTGTGCTTGATTTCCAGTTATTACATATGTATGTTAAAACCAAAATAACACATGCGCTGAACAGCCGTAATCTTGTATTAATGTTGAGTTTTTTAAATCTCCCATTTTTTTTAAGTGAGTTGAATGCACTTGATGACAGCGCAATTCTGGCTATAATTTCTGTACTTGAGTCTTCATTTTCTGTTATTCTGCTTACCAAATAAGTGAAATATTCTACTTTTTCTAGTATATTGTTATTTATTTGTATCACTTTGTTTACATTAGTAAAGTCCATACATTTTGTTTTGGATACGTTAATTCAGCGGTCAGCAACCTATGGCACGTGTGCCACACTTGGCACGCCAAGCAATTTCTAATGGCACGCAGACTCTTCACGTTTCCTGTATAAAGTTGATTATAAATCGATTAGCGGTGTTTCCTCGCTCATATTGGCACTTGGGCGTAGTACGGTACAAGCCACAGACTTATCCAGACTTGTTACATATATCACATATTTACATATTATTGAATATCACTATATATTAATTAATTAAAATATACAAATAAAATATATGGTAAAATAAGAATATTGACCTCGACTTGTATAAAATGATATGTGATGTTGGCACTCTGAATAATTTGAAACCTTAAAAGTTGGCACACAGTTAGCAAAATGGTTGCCGACCCCTGCGTTAATTTACAGGCCTATTTGTTCTGAAAAATATTGTAACCTTGTTGTCTTTTCCTGAAAGTATGTTTGCTTTGAACTCAGTAGTGCAATGTCGGCTGTGAAATCCAGATCTTCTAAAGTTCCGTTGTTAATCCATTTCATGCCTAGTTGTTTTTGTCCTATTCTTTCGCATTACCGAGTCAGATGGGATGTTGAACAGTATTGTGAGACATAACACATCCCTGCTTTACTCCAGTTTCTACTGGGAGCCAGTCAGTAATCTCACTATCAATCTTCACGAATCATTTTAAATCTACATAGAAAGTTTTTATAAGATTTACATATTATCTGGAAAGCCATAAAGTATGAGAATCTCTCAAAGATTCTAAGATTCCCTAAAAGTTTATGGAGACTATCAAAAGCTTTTTGGAAATATACGAACTTTATAATAAGATTTAATTGTATCTGTGGACTCTTCAGTAATCATTTTCAATGTGAATTTATGTGACTCACTTTATGTGACTGCCTTATTTTGAACCAACAGTTCAAATGCTGAAGAACTGTCAGGTCTTCGGCGATTTTTACTCTTTGTGATACAGTAATGATACAGAAAATGTAGACAGTTATTTATCTGTCCAGTCTTTGATATTGTCTGCGCATGATTTAATTTGTCCTTCCCTGCATCATCAACCGTCGACCTACAGGCCAAATCGTTTTCGAAAGCGACTCCTATGGGATACATGTCGATATGATACATGGTTGACGGCTAGCACATATGACTCGTTCCATATAACAGAGTGAGACGTACGAATATTGGTATACTCTAACAGGTTATTACCATCCACTGTTTTATTATTGTATGCTGCCAATTTTTTTTGAACCTCCAAAATGAAGCTGTTAATGAAACTATTATAGTGGTCTAAGGTCTTATAATCAATTCTCCTATACGGAGATATGAAGAAGATAATGTAGTAATAGAGTGACCAGAAGAAGCGATACAAGCACCTGTTAAAGTTCTCACTGAAATAATGTGACATAAAATATGACACATACGAAAAGAATGTTCTAAGATGTTTTTGCAATTCTTGTAATTTTTCAAACACACGTAAAATGAGTGCTACCACCAACCAATTCTGCAAATTTGCAATCAGACACACGTACGTCGAGTGCTACAGCAAGTAAATTCTGCAACTTTGCTGCAATCAGACACACGTAAGTTAAGTGCTATAGGCACCCGTTCTGCAATTTCGAAATTCTTAATTTACGAAATTTTAAAAATCAATGTAATTTTATTAATGTGTACCATTCAGAGTTTATATTTTGATTCATACTTTGTCCAAATTCAAACATAAGTAGTTCATGACAAAATAGTGATATCAGAATGTTACTTGAGCGTAAATTGTAGACAGTGACAGTGAATACACATTCGAAGACAAAATAATATGCCTACCAGGAACGAGTCTTGTAAATGCAGATGACTCTGATATCAGCAAATTCTGTACATTTTCTCCATCTAGAAATTATTCTTGTCCATGTCGAACAATTTTGAAGCACTCACCAGATATATTCAAAACGATATTTTGGGCATCTTGTACAAATCATGGATTCCTTGGCAAATTATTTCGCCCAAAGCGAATTGAAGTCTGTTGTAAATCCCACAGATGTAATCTCATTCTCATTGATGATGATTTGGAGAAAAGAAACCGAAACGAGAAACAGAGAAACGATTTTCTGTAGCAAGTATTAGCCTTTCAAGCTCTTGATGATTGTTGGTTCCTCTCTTGGATGCCTACTCGGCTTTCGAAAATTGAGGACTTCAAACTTTAATCCTCTTTAGACCAAGCCATGTCTAATATTGATTCTTCACACCGGTCTTTATAAAGGATATATATATATATACATATCTATATATATATATATATATATATATATATATATATATATATATATATATATATATATATATATATATATATATATATATATATATAAGAGCTGTCTGTCTTTGATAAAAGTTTTGGGAAATTTACCTCACTTAAAAAATATTAGTTTTACTTGCGTTGGAATCGATCTTTGCTTGTACTTGTTTGGGAAAAACAATTTTTTGTTGAGGGGAGGTTTACATAATTTTTGGCGTACCATCTAGTTCAAAATGTAATGTTTAGATCCCCGTAATGTTTAGATCCGCGTTGGGAAGGGAGGGAGGGTAGTTAGAGCCTCCAACTTCTCCTACATTTTTATACAGGCATATATATATTGTTACAATATGGTATATATGTAATGTATGTTACATATAATATAAAAATACACATTAATGTTAGAGTGAAAATCGCAATATATAGTTCAGTAGTTTTTTTATATGTTGTATAGTTGTAGGATAGCTCACTAATGTTATTATGTTGTACGGTTGTTAAATATCTCAGAAGTGTTTTCTACTATGTTGTACGGCTGTGAAAGTGTTTTCTATGTGCTCGAAAGTGCTCGAAAGTGCTCAGAAGTGTTATCTATTATATTATACCTGTGTGAGATAGCTCAGAAGTGTTTTCTATTATGTTGCACGGTTGTTAAATAGCTCAGAAGTGTTTTCTATTATATTGTACGTTTTTGAGATAGCTCAGAAGTGTTTTCTATTATGGTGTACGGTTGTTAAATAGCTCAGAAGTGTTTTCTATTATATTGTACGTGTGTGAGATAGCTCAGAAGTGTTTTCTATTATGTTGCACGGTTGTTAAATAGATCAGAAGTGTTTTCTATTATGTTGTACGGTTGTTAAATAGATCAGAAGAATTTTCTATTATGATGTACGGTTATGAGATAGGTCAGATGAGTTTTCTACTATGTTGTACGGCTGTGAAAGTGTTTTCTATGAGCTCGAAAGTGCTCGAAAGTGCTCATAAGTGTTATCTATTATATTGTACGTTTTTGAGATAGCTCAGAAGTGTTTTCTATTATGTTGTACGTTTTTGAGATAGCTCAGAAGTGTTTTCTATTATGTTGTACGGTTGTTAAATAGCTCAGAAGTGTTTTCTATTATATTGTACGTTTGTGAGATAGCTCAGAAGTGTTTTATATTATGTTGTACGGTTTTTAAATAGCTCAGAAGTGTTTTCTATTATGCTGTACGGTTCTTAAATAGCTCAGAAGTGTTTTCTATTATGTTGTACGTTTTTGAGATAGCTCAGAAGTGTTTTCTATTATGTTGTACGGTTGTTAAATAGCTCAGAAGTGTTTTCTATTATATTGTACGTTTGTGAGATAGCTCAGAAGTGTTTTCTATTATGTTGTACGGTTGTTAAATAGCTCAGAAGTGTTTTCTATTATGTTGTACGGTTGTTAAATAGCTCAGAAGTGTTTTCTATTATGTTGAACGGTTGTTAAATAGCTCAGAAGTGTTTTCTATTATGTTGTACGGTTGTGTGATTCAATTACTCACTTCAGACAAGGAGAGACGTTTTGAACTCCTTAAGAGATAAGAACGAGAGTGAGAATGATACCTTTTCAATGACCAGGATTAAAGATCAGGGTTTGAGATACGGTGTTGCTAGAAGTGAACATTTTGGAGGGCGCAGAAGAATTAAAGTCAACAGCATATGACCAGTACTGTCAACAGAAGTGTAATGACGGATACACTCATGGAGAGATCGGAGCAACTACGGACGTGTCCAGTTTGCAGTGATGATGATCCGACGACTAACTAACTAAGGAAAGACGGATACAGACTTACCAATAAATACAAACTAATTTACCAATTCAACATTGAAACAAATGTGTATTTAAAATATAAAACAGATGCATACATGTCCACAATAATCTTTTTAATAGTAAAAGGAAAACAATTCTGGTGTTGGAGATATTATCTGTCGGATGTTGAAGAGGTGAAGGAAGACAAAGGAAACTAATGCGGACAACATCAAGGAGTGGAATGGTTAAATATATGCAGAAGTCGTTGCATTACGCTATGTGTCGATGCATTAGTGCAGTACATATACGATCTTGACGATCTGTGAGTGGATATTGATTGGCATATTTTCTTCTTCTTATTGTTCATACCGCTAGTGGAACTGGTTGTCGTGCATTTTCAGCCTTTTATTTCGTGTGTTGTTAATCATTTCCGATTCCGACGTTCGACCATAACACAATACTAGGTTTTCTAGCATCTTTTGGTCTTCTCTTACCTCTCTTGCTCTTTAAATTGGCTGTTGTTACAATGTGTTCCAATTTTCCTCTTCTCATGATATGTCCAATAAAAAACCGACTGTATCTTTTTAATTCGGGTAAGCAGTATGAAATAGGCAGTGTGGAACAGAAGTTGACAGCGCCATTTGTAGCTCCCTGTTATTTTTTAAATTTATAAATGCAGATAAATACCTTAGTATAATCAATAATGCACAAATTCAGATCTTTGTTTACTTCTGTCATTCATTCTATTAATGTTCTCAAACAATATTTTGAGGTTTGTGTTTCTGCCTTCTACAATCCATATTTCTCAGCTCCAATACCCGGTTTGATTTTATTTCTTATTTTTCTCATTACCATTCACATCATAACGTTTGTCACATGATTCATTAAACTAATTGTGCGGTGACATCTACAACTTGTGACACAAAGTTCCTTTGGTAGAGTTATGAAGATAAATAATGTCAAGAGATCTTCATGTATATATGCAATTTTGGAGATGACATTCAACCATTTTGTTATAGTTTTTTTATACCCAATTTACCAACATATTTAATTTCTTCAAGGGAGATATTATCTGGCTCTGAGGAGTTTATGTTTTTTTCTTGATAAATTATATTGCAGCCTATACGTCTGCTTTTCACATTAATTGTCCCTAACATTAGTTATGCGTGTTATCTTCTGATCTGATCCTGTCATCATACAATTATTTTATATACTCTCATTACCTGTTTATTATTTTCTATTTGTCCATTATTATTGAGTTATCTGTTTTCAAACAATTATTTCTTTGCCACTTTATAATTACTGGTATCTCAAGTATTTTGTGTGTATATACTGTGTTTTCTTTCTGTGTGCCTCACTTTTTTTCTTTAGCAATTATAATTCAGCCAGGCTTATTTCGTAATCTTACGCTTGTGTTTAATTTCTGCATGCATTCTTATAAATACATCTTCGTTGTGTTTGCGTTTTTATATGTCTATCAACTGTACAATTTTCTCTGTCATTCATTTCTTCTGCGCTGTTTTCTTTGTTTCTGGTATGAATTCTTTTGATGTTTGTTGAATTGATTCTTTTAGTATTTGTGATTCGAATAATGATTCACCTGTACCTCTTATGCTTTCTACAGCGTTGTAACTATTATATACAGCAAAGGTGTACATTTCATTTATTTCTCTAATTGATTCAAGCATTTGCAGTTATATCTTGGTTTTTCCTTTAGGAACTTAATTTCTTCAATTGTAATCTAAATTTTGTTATTACTGGCACATAGTCACTATTGAAATCTGCTCCTGATCTTGTTTTCATAGACATCAAGCTGTTTCGAAAATTGTTGCAAATTAGTACGTAATAAATGTGTTTGCAATAGTTGTTTCCTGGAATTCTCCACATTCAGAGATGTCTAGCGTTCTGCTGAAAGTATATATCTCCAATGATCATGTTTTGTACCCTTTCCCATTCGAAAAGTTTCTGTACTCTGTTATTCTCTCTTCAAATTCATATTCACGTGATATCTTCATCTCTTTCCTCTTCAACTTGGCGTTAACATCTCTTAGTACCATAATTACTTCCCATTTTTTTACCATTGTGCTAAAGCCATATAAAGTTGTTTGTACAAAATATTACTTTCTTGTAACCACTTTCAAGTTACATTTATTTTCGTGCCGGGACATGTGGGCGTTGGAGGCAATGAAAGAGCGATCAACTTAGCATCATGCGCGATTGTGGCACAGGGCGATGGGCAATGGATCGCGCTGACGCTTTGGACTCCTTAAAAGATATAAGACGCGAGAGTGAGACTGATGTGGATGATGATTCCTTTTCAATGTCCAGGATTAAAGATCAGGGGTTGAAATGCGGTGTTGCTAGAAGTAAACATTTTGGAGGGCGCAAAATAATGATGGTCAACCAGCTTAGGAGCGGTACTGTCAGCAGAAGTGTAATGGCGGATACACTCAAGGAGAGATCGGAGCAACTATGGACGTGTCCAGATTGCAGTGATATGATCCGACGACTTACTACTATTTTCTTCTTCTGTACTGGCTACAGTTAGTGCACAGACTTGTATGAGATTAAATATCTATTATTTACCATTTAATCTGACGAAATTCATATGTAATATTGTCTTGTATCATATCACTCATTTTGCTTGCTCTTTTTCAAAGATAATAAATACACCTTTCTCTGGTTTCTGTTTTCCTAGTAAATTACTTTATGTACGTCAGAGTATATTTTATTTTCACCTATCTGTCTTGTTTACAAAATCCTAATATGTTGACGTTGATTCTCTTCATTTCATTTTATGTGTTTTGCTGTTTGTCAACCAGCATGAGTGTTCTCACATCCATGTTCCAATAACAACATGGTTTACTTCTTGTCTTCAGTAGCCGGATGGCGGTCTCGGGGCACTTATGTTGCGCCCTACCGAACGAGGCAGCTTTTGAACTCCCCTTAACGTTGTTTACGATAACAAAATTATTGTATGTTGACATTATATTTACATTGCATTAGTACTCAGAGTAGGTTGGAGTTTCTTTGTTCTGTTTCTAGATTGATATTTAAATATAATAATTATGTCATTGTATTTGCTTCAAATTCTAAATATTTGTTTCGTTCTCATTCATCGATTTGTTAAGTACTGGTTTCTATCATATATGGTAATTGTTTTCTGTGGTCTTCAAGTTTTTTACATTTCTGGAGTCTAGTCCATTTGTTATATTGATTTTATTGTGTGTTCTCTGTCGTATTTTTTCTGATAAATATATGTTGGTCGAATCTAGGTTATGAAATGTTAACTATATTAGTTCGTGTGAATTTAAAAATTTTATTGGACAGTAATGCCCGTCACTTAGCACATTCCACTCCTAATTTTGTTATTGGGCAGCAACATATGTCACTTCCTACATTCCACTCCTATGTTTTTATTGTACAGTAAAACCTGTCAATTCGTACATTTCATTCCTGTATTTTAATTCACGAAGAAATTGAATGAATGACACCACTTAAATATTTTCCATCTAATGGCGAAGTGAAAGTCTAGAGTTTAATTGGGGTGTTTCTATGTTGCCTTATCTTAAGTGGGAAAGTGCGTCCAGCAAGATTACTACCAATAACAAATGGCAATATTTCTTATACTGTTAATGGCAGAATGTCTGGGTTTGAATTTTCTGTTGAGCAAACGCAACCACTTTTCAAGTTCCAGTAGCAATTCACCAAATTCACTAGCAACTCACCAAGTTTCAGTAGCAACTAATCAAGTTTCAGTTAGCAACTCATTAAGTCCCAGTAGCATTTGCCAAGTTTCAGTAGCAACTCATCATGAGCGCCTTTAGAGGTCGAAGGATGTAACAACGGTACTCTACCTCTCGTCCGCGTGTTTGAAACATCTCAGATGTAAGTGTTGCACAAGCGGCAATTATTTATTGCTGATACTTTATTGAATCACATTACCGTTGTTTGAAAGATGCATGTTTTCACGTATCCCCATATTGAAAACAATCTTAGTTGATAGAAGTAGTGCCTTACTTCATTGGCATCGTGTGGGAGTGCTCAGTTTTGCTGAAATCCCTAGGATTGCACAATTTTGCAGCATGTTTAATTATTCTACTCCTT